>WBNH01000219.1:720-25802 GCA_013401255.1 Urocolius indicus | reverse complement strand
CAGTGACACAGTGACCCCCCCCACCGCCCCACACAGCCCCGTGACACAGTGACGCCCCACCCAGCCCCACACAGCCCCGTGACACAGTGACGCCCCCACACAGCCCCACACAGCCTCCCACGGCCCCATGACACAGTGACACCACCACACAGCCCACACAGCTCCCCACAGACCCCCCGACCCCCTGACACAGTGACACCCGTATACAGCCCAGTGACACAGGGACACCCCTCACAGCCCCCCACAGCCCAGTCACCCCCCCAGCCCCATGACACAGTGACAGCCCCACAGCTCCACACAGCCCAGTGACCCACTCACAGCCCAGTGACACGACTCCCCTCACAGCCCCTGACACAGTGACACCCGTATACAGCCCAGTGACACAGTGACCTGCCCCCCACAGCCCAGTGACCCCCCCAGCCCCATGACACAGTGACCCCCACACACAGCCCAGTGACCCCCCACACACAGCCCAGTGTTCCACGTGCCTCCCCCACAGACCAGTGCTCCCAGTGGTCTCACCACACAGCCCAGTGAGCCCCAGTGTCCTCTGCAACACCCCCCAGGGTGTGCCAGTGCTCCTTTACAACGCTCCCCAGTCCATCCCCGCGCACCCAGTGTCCCCACCACACACCCCACGCATCCAACTACTCCTCCATGTTCCCCAGTGAGGCCCAGTGCTCCCAATTCCCCTCTTCAGTGCAACCCTGTGTATCTTGCTGCTCCTCTTGCAACACACCCCAATACTCCCCAAGTCTCCCCAATTCCCTACCCCCAGTGCCTCTCAGTTCTCCCCAGTGCCCTCTGCAATACACCCCAGTACCCTCCAGTGCCCCCTGCACCCCAGTGCCCTGCCCACACCCCCCTGCACCCCTCCAAGCTCTCACTGTACCCCCCTGCACCCAAACGCACCCTGAGGTTCCCTGTCCCACCCTGCACCCCAGTGCACCCCCTGAGCCCTCCCAGTACCCCCAGTACACCCCCTGAGTCCTCCCAGTACTCCCAGTACACCCAGTGCCGCAGCTCAGCTGAGCCCGGAGCCCTCAGGGCACACAGAGAGGAAGGAGAGACAGAGCCACAGTGCCATAAACACCTTTATTGCCCCGTGCCCGATGCCCTGTGGCCATGCCGAGCTGTGCCATGCCGTGCCGTGCCATGCCGTGCCGTGTCGTGTGCCCAGCCGTCAGCAGAACCGTTACCATTACTAAACTCAGTAATGGTAACGGTTTCCCCGCCGGCCAGGGGTCCTGGTCTGGGTCCGGAGCTGCCCCATAGCCCCCCAGCCTTCCTCCCCCGAGCCTGTGTCCCCCCCCACCTTGTCCCGTCCTGTGTCCCCTTGGAGCCCGGTCACAGTCCCTTCATGGCAGCTGTGGGCAGCGCAGCCCGTGGGAGTACATCATCTATACTGTAGTGTCTCATAGCCAACTTACAGTATACGATGATATCCTGCCCCGGGCAGCCGAGAGCAGCATCTGCGTGGGGGGGACACAGCACCGCCACAGCCCCTGGCCCCAACACCCCCCCGCCCTGGCATCCCCCCTACCCCATCTCTGCCCAATCTCGCTGGTCCTGCTGCCTCAGAGTAGGATGAAGGTGCCCCATGGCCTCTGCACTCTGGCATCACCCGACTCCCTCCTCGTTCCCACTAGTCCCACCACCATGAAGCAGGGTGGAGGCTCCCCATGGCCTCCCCACCCCATTAGTACCCATCTAATTCCTCCTTATCTCCTCCAGTCCCAGCACTCCAGAGCAGGATGGAGGGTCCCAATAGCCCCCTGACTCCAACACCTCCCTCCCATGTTCCCCCCTCCCACCCCCGCCCCAGTCCCACCAGCCTGGAGCAGATCAGCAGCTCCCAGGAGGTGGCACCTACCTATGGGGGTGGCACTGGGGCTTTGCAGGGTGCTGGCTCTGCACCCGCCTTATAAAACCTGCTCTGCCTCATCTGCATATCTCACATCTGCACTGCACAGCTGGACAGGGCCCTTAACCCCTTCATGCCCAGGGGGGCACAGCCCCAGTAGCTCCTTGACACCTGGCATAGCTCATGGAGGGAGCTTGGACGTGATGGGGGTTTGCACAAGCCCCCAGTCCTCCTGCCTTGAGCCCTGTGCTCACCACAATGGTCCCTCCACAGCATTGGTGGGACCCTAAACTGGGAGCTACCCATTGTATAGCAGTTCCCAGTTGCTGGGCACGGTTTTGGACAGGGGAGGGTGGCAGCTCTATGGGGATGGGGCCTGGGTTGGTGTAGTGTGGGTACAGGGGGTCACCCTGCACAGGAACCCCCAGATGAGGCACGTGGGGGCGGCCTCCCAAGTGCTGTGTCCCATGGCCATTCTGTGAGGGGGATGTCCTCCAGCAGTGTGTCACCCCCTAAAAAAATGTGTCCCCCCTCAGCCTGCAGGGACATGTCCCCTGGGAGTCCATGTCCCCTACCTGCATGTGCACCCCTCACCAGGGGTGTATGTCCCCCTGGAGGGTTGTAACCCCAGTGTGAGCCTCCAAAGTAGCTGCTCCCCTGGCCACGTGTGTCCTCAGCAGATCTGTGTCCCCTCATTGCTCGTGACTCCATTCATACTTGTCCCCTGGCCACGCATGTCCTCAAATGGCTGCAGCCACTGGCCACCAGTGTCACCTGCCTGTGTGTGACCCCCCCTCGTCTGTGTGTCCCCAGCCCTGTCTGTGCCCACAGGGCCACATCCTGCCCTGACTCCCTGCCAGTGCCTGGTTGTTTGTGCCAGGACCTGCTGCTGTTCCTGGAAGCCATCTGCAGGGAGCTGATAATTCCCTGCTGGGACTCTGATAAGCAGCAGCATCCAGCTATCAGAGACCCTGCCCTGCCATGCAAGGTGTCCCTGGACCCAGTGTCACCTCTGGGGGACAGGCACAGGGTCAGCATCACCCACAGCCCCCTCCAGCCTGGCAGGAGGTGGCTCAGGCTCAAGCCCTGGCACCAGCCTGTCCTCAGGTATGAGGATGCCAGGATTTGGGGGCTGCAAGATTTTGCCCCTTGTTGTGTCTGAGGGGGACCTGGAGTGCTCCCCAAACTGTGGCACAGGCACTTCAGCACCTACAGCAGGGACACAGGCAAAGTGTCCCCAAGTGTCCCCTGAGTCCTTCCACCCTCATGGGGTTATCCCCATCCCAGCCCCACTGCCCACTCAGTACCCACAGCAGCCCTGGGGCAGAGAGGCCCTGAGCTTTCCCCCAGGGTGGCACCACAGAGCTGGTGTGGGGACCCCCGTGTGCCACAGCCATCCCACCAGCCATGCAGCTGCAGGGCAGTGTGTGTGGCTGCAGGTAAGGAGCTGCTGGGGGCTGCTGAGCTGCCCTCACTGGGCATATCTGCAGGGCCACTGTGCTGCTGGGTGTGGGGAATGAGACCCTTTGTCCTGCCTCTACCCCTGCCCAGCCCAGAGGACACATGGAGGGTCAGGAGAGCACAAGGAAATGTCCCTGGGGAGGGCAGTGCAGCAAGGCCCTCCCCTGAGAGCCCCACTGCTGGCTGTCACAGGCTGACCTCAAGGACAGGTAGCCCCAGAGCCACCCTGCAGGACCTCAGCACAGGGAAAGGTGTCTGAGGCTGGGACAGGGCTGTGATGGCAGGACAAAAGAGCAAGAGCTGCTGGGACAGAGCCTTCAGCACATGCCAGCCCTGCTCTGAGCCCTGGGGTGCCACTGCCTGGGGTGCCAGGGTGGTGAGGGGAGAGCATCTGTGGCTCATTGGCCACCCTTGGTGGCTCCTGGCTCCACACTCACCTGTGCAGGAGCAGGACACGGCTCTACCCTGAGCCAGGGCTGGCCAGGAGCAGCCCCCAGGGTCAGAGCAAGGAGCCCATGGGATGGGGACACTGGGGCCACCCGGAGCCTTGCAGGAGCAGCGTGAGGTGGGACCTCACTTCCACGCACCCCTTCTCCCCTCCATGGCAGCAGCAGAGCCCCGGGCCCAGGGCTGCTGCAGGAGGGGAGGTGGGAACCAAGAGCTGAGGCACAGGGTGACAGGGCTTTATTATCACAGAGCAGTGGCTGCAGCAGGAGGCACAAGCACATGCAGATAGGCCCCTGCCCCGGCACACCCGCGGGGCTGGCTCCAGCCCGGGCAGATAACACCCATCCTCCCCCAACCCTCCCTCAACCCTCCCCACGCGGCCCCACAGAGGGCCCAGGGCCACAGGTCACGCCTGGAAAAGGGACAGGGCCGAGGGGCACCCGGGTGCCTGCAGCCAGCCGATGCAAATGGAGGGGAGGGGGCACTGGGAGGGGGGGAATGAGGCAGTGGAGAAGCCCCCAGGACCCCACGGTGCCTGACAGGGTCACCCCCTGCCCCACGGCAGCACCAGGTTGACTTCACACAGGGTTTGGCTGCTGGAGGGGTTGAGATAAGTGGGGAAGGGGCAGGGGCCAGGGCAGAGCCTCAGTGATGGGGGAGTAGGGGACACACTGAGGGGACAAACAGCTTTCACAGTGTCACTCAGGGCAGCAAAGCAGACACAGAGGCAGGGGTGAGGTAGCAGCTCCTGCACCCCCTGTGGGGCAGCCCCCAGCAGCACTCAGGGCCACAGCTGCAGCCCCAGGACCACTGCTCCCCACGGAGCTGGAGGAGCCTGACCCCCCCAGTGCCCTGCCTGGCCCCCCACACCCCACTGTGGCTGTAGCAGTTGAGGGGTCAGGGTGTACCATGGTGTGCAGGGAGAGCGGCCTCGTGGTCCCACCGCCAGGGTGGCTTTGGCATAGTGCTGCTCTTTGGCATCGGTGGTGGCAGAGCCTTGCAGAGCCTGGCACAGACCAGGCCCTCGGTTCCTCCATGAGCTCAGATCCTGGGAGGGAACTTCCCTGAGGGATGGCAGCAGGGAGAGAGCAGCACCCAGGGCCATGGGCCATGGCTGATTGTCACTCGCAGAGGGGTGACTGTCACCCAGCCTGTGGGCAGACACCGGGAGGGGAAAGCCAGTCACAGCTGAGGGGGTGGGCAGTGCCTGGGGGGCCACTGTGGAAGGACAGGGAGCCTGGGGGAGATGGGTCAGGGCTGTTCCTCCAGCTCCAGGCTCTGTGGCTGCCTGAGGACAGGGCACAGCGGAGCACAGGGGTCACAAGCCCAGACAAGCTGCCAGGTGTAACCAGGGGCTGGGTCCAAACCCCAGCCCTGTGCAACACGATTACCTAACAACCCCCCTCCCGCCCTTGGGAATTAACAGAGCAGCTGACTGGACATGCATCGTTCTGGTCCTACAAAAATAAGGCACCAGAGCTTAAAAACAAAACTCCAACTGTCTGATAGAAAAGGAATTCCCAGGTGCTGATGTCCGAGTGCAGAACAGGGAGAGATCTTCACCAGCCTGGGCTTGGCCAACCTCACGCCTGGGCACCAGTGGCTTTCTGGATCAGAGGGATCTGCAGAAGGGAAGAGGAAAGCTCTTAAGGTGGAGGAAAGAGAGGCAGGGGGCTGCACAGGAGTCTGAAAGGGCTGCAGGGGCCTGGCAGAGCCCAGCTCACCTTTGTGAGATCGATGCCCGTGATGGCCCGCACTGAGGCGGGGATCTCGGCCAGCAGACGGTTCAGCTCCGACGTCGCGTTGCTGCTGTCGCCACCCAGAATCACGATCTCATCCACTTTGGAGAGGGGAGCAGCCACTTTGGCAGCGATCTGGGGAAGCAGGAAAGGAGGGTGAGATGAGCAGAGAGGGAAGAAGCTGCTCAACCAGTCTGCTGAGCATACACGGGGCCTCGCTGTGCTCCCAGGAGACCCGGCACTCGCCCTGAGCAGGGGAAAGCTGCTCCCTCCTCACCTCAGGCAGCGCATCCAGCACTAGAGCCAGCTGAGCAGCGTCTCCATACTGCTGCAGGGCTTCAGCTTTCAGCTTCATGCCCTCAGCCTCTGCCTTCCCGATGGCCTCGATCACAAAAGCCTCTGCTTCTCCCAGCTTGCGGATCTTTTCCGCCTCCGCCTGGGCAACGAGGACTTGCTTCACCCTGTAAAGGAAAAGCCCATCCCTTTAGCAGCCTGGATCCATGCTGAGAGCCCCCCCGTCCTCTGCTCCCAGGCAGGCTGAGGGCTGGCCCAGGCTGGGGGCTCACTCACTTCTCGCCCTCGGCGATCTGCTGGATGCGATAGGCCTCGGCCTCAGCCGGCTGCCGCACGGTGGCCATCAGCTCCTTCTCCATTCGCAGGATCTCCTGCTCCTCCACCTCAATCTGCTTCTTGCGCTGAACCACCTCGATTTCAATCTCTTCCTGACGGATTTTCTGCTGCTCCCGGGCACTCTGGAGCTCATAGGCCAGCTGAGCCTCTGCAGTCTGCACACAGGAGAGGAGGGAGAAGAGGACTCTTGGCCATGAGCTCCTGGGTGCAGACAGAAGGACCCTTGGCAGGCCCTGAAACCAGACACAGCTCCTGCTCCCAAACCTCTACTCTGTCCTCAAAGCCACGCTCACTGTCCTGTGCGCTATTCCAACAGAAGGGTGAGCAGCTCCAGGTTCAGCTTGGATGACCCTCTGCACCCTTCCCTCTCCTCCCAGTCTCACCTAACTGTTGCAAACAGGAGAGGGATCTGCTGCCAGGAGCTCACACTGACACAGAAACCTTGCTGCTCCACCTCTGGCTCTTCTGACATGTGCAGGGGGAAGATGGCAAGTCCCAGACATGCATCGCACCACCAGGAACCATGCAGGGAACTACCCCTCACCTTAATGTTGACCTCCTCAGTGAAGGCAGCTTTCTGCAACTCAAAAGCCCGTTTGGAATCTGCTATTTTGGTATCTGCCATGAACTTGACATCCAGCATTTCTTTCCTGCACTCGGCCTCCTGCAGAGAGGAAACAGAGAGCAGAGTTCCAGGGTGGGCAGCTGGAGCAAACCCAGCTGCTGTGGGGAAGCCCAGCGTGGCCGTGGCCTCACCCGGATGCCAGCGTCTCGCTCGGCCTCCGCCACGCCGATGTCTGCGTCCCTCCGTACAGCTGCAGTCTGAGTCTTTCCCAGGGAGCTCAGGTAATCCACTTTATCATACACATCCTGGAGAGGGGAAGAGAAGCCACAACCACTTCAGATGATCACTCTCCCATCGTGTTCCCTTCCCGTTGAAGCTCAAAGCAACCACTTGTGTGATCAGAGCAAGGTTGGAATGTGAGACATCAGGTTGCTGCCAAACAGAGCAGCTGTGACAGGGGCATGACAGAATCCCAGAGTGCTGGGAGCTGGAAGGGCCCTGCAGAGCTCGTCCAGCCCAAGCCCCTGCTACAGCAGCTTCCCCTGGCTCAGGGGGCACAGGAACGTGTCCAGCTGAGGTTGGGAACCTCCTGAGAAGGAGCCTTCACACCCTCCCTGGGCAGCCTGGGCCAGGGCTCCCTCACCGCAGCACCAAAGGACTTTCTCCTTGTGCTCAGTTGGAATTCTTTGTGTTCCAGATGATGTCCATTATCCCTTGTCCTATCACTGGCCACCACAGAAACAGTGTCACCTCATCTTCCTGACACCTACCCTTCAGGTACTTGTAAATGTTGGGGAGGTGCCTCCTCAGCCTTCTCCAGACTGAACAGCCCCAGGGCTGCAGCCTTTCCTCCTCACACACATGTTCCATCCCCTCAGCATCTTGGTGGCCCTGCACTGGCCTCTCTCCAGCACTTCCCTGTCTCTCCTGAGCTTGGAAGCCCAGAACTGGACACAGGACTCCAGATGAGGCCTCACCAGGGCAGAGCAGAGGGGGAGCAGAACCTCCCTCGACCTGCTGCCCACACTCTTCTTGCTGCCCCCAGACTGCCATCGGCTTCTTGCCCACGAGGGCATGTTGCTGCTCATGTTTAGTTTGTTACCAACCAGCACTCCCAGATCCCTTTCCCAGAGCTGCTCTGCAGCAGGTCACCCCCAGCCTGTGCTGGTGCAGGGTGTTGTTTCTATTCAGGTGCAGGACACTGCCCTTGCCCTTGCTGAACCCCATGAGGTTCCCCCACAACTGTCTCTGCACCTTCCCTCTGTGGCTGCAGAGCCAGCTGACCATCTGCTCCTCAACCAGGACACAGTGTGGTGGCTGTTGTGGAAACTCCCAGAGCCTCTCATCCCCCCATGGCCAGGCCCTGCTGTCCTGGTGCTCCCAAGAGCAGCTCCTTAGGCCTGGGCCTACCTTGATGGTGAAGCTCAGGATCTCAATGCCCATGCGACCCACGTCTGGAGCCGCCACCTCCCGCACCAGCTTGGCAAACTGGTCCCTGTCCTGGTAGATCTGCTCCACTGTCAGAGTCCCTGCAGAGGGAAGGGAAGGTAAAGCACTTTATTTAGTACAGGGAAAACATAACAGCATGGGTCTAAACTCAGTAATATCCATGTGGCCCCTAATCTTCCTCACGTCTGGATATAAGGGTGTAAACTTCTGCTCAGGCCAGACCACCACACACACACCTGTAACCCCGGGGCCATCTCCCACTGCAGGCACTGAGAGCTACTTATCACAACGGCCAGGCACACAGCAGGAGCTGCTGGAGGGGAGTAACAACCCAAGATGACACCTCTGCAGTTGGCAGAGGAAGCACCTGCTGTGGCTGCTGCAGTGGCAGTGATATGGCTGAGAGCAGCCAACAGAGAAAGGGGCAAAGCTACCGGGGATGGCTTCAGGAGCACGAGCCCCTCCGCACCCAGGATGGAGCGTAGGTGCCCCTCCAGCGTCTGAAGGACCACGTTCTTCACATCCTGCACGTTCTTCCCCAAGAACTGCTCACAGGCTACGGCCAGCAGCTCCTTCTCAGTCATTATCTTCACCTAGAGACAGGAGACAAAAGCAAAAAGGGACTGAAGGCCCTTGTGCTAAGCCAACAGGCACCCAACAGCAGCAGCAGCAGAAGCAGCAGCACCAGGCTCTCGATGCTCCCAAGGGACTGTGCTGAGCTGTTGGCACGTTGAGCCAGGCCATGGGAGTGGGCAGTGAGCCCCCTGCCTGCTGCAGCTGGGCACAGACCCCTCTCCAAGTGCACTCTCTCTAGGTGCTCCCTGCAGCTCTCCCACAGCTGGGTAATGTGGGGCACAGCCTGGCTCTACAAGTCCCACCTGATGAAAACTCTACTAAAGAGCCTTGAATTACCAAGTTCATCCACTGCACCAACACCAGACCTGGGAGGAAAAGGCTTTATCACTTCCTCTGGCCAGAAGCCCTTTTGTTACCTTCCCTTTCCTTCACTACAATTATTTTTTCCTGACACAGGAAAGGTAGAGAACAAGGAAGGGTCTGAAATGTCCAAGGAGCAGCTTGGGAACAGGGGCTCCAACCAGCCTTCCCTGCAAGGAGAGATGGAGACAAGATGGCCACAGAGCCAGGTTTGTCCTGCTCGTGGTTGGGAGCTCCCAGCTGACCCCTCTGTGCCATGGCCAGGGCCTGGTTGTCCAGCTTCACATGGCCAGGCTGCTAACAATGCCCAGTGGTGGGACACAGCCACCCTGGTGACACTTTCAGCTCCCAAGCTCACAGTCAGATGTAAAAGCATCCCAAGATCCACACAAGATGGTCCTGCTGGTCACTGGGCTGCTTTTTAAAGGCAAACTGGGTTAAAAATCCCAGCTGTGAGGAGCTACAGCCCACTAAAGCAACAGCTCCTGATGGCCAGGTCCAGTGTGAGGGCTCAGGCAGAGCCTGGACACAGGGAGGTCTCTGTCAGCACTAGGGAAAGACCAAGACCATACCAGCCATACCAGAGAGGCAGCTCTGCTGGGACCTCTGGATGCTCAGTGGGTCCCACAGCACCCTCTCATGGAGAGATCTGGGCTGGGCACTGCCTCCTGATCCAGGAGGTGTTGCTGACACCCTGTGTCCTACCCTCTGCACACTCTTGTTGGGTTCACAGCCTACAGACCTCAGCCTGGCCACTTTCCAGGGTGAAACTGCTGGCAAAAACAACCCATATTTTCATGAGAAAGCCTGGTCTGATAGCATGTGGGTCTAAAATGATTTAACAGCCCAAAGTCTGGAGGAGGAGAGCAGCACTTGTCCCCAGCACTGCCAGAGCAGGACATCTGGTACCAGCCACAACCTTCTAAGGGGACTGGAGGTGGACCATGACAATGAGCTGCTCAAGACTCATCTGCCACAACCCTACCCCTAATAACATCTACAAACACCACCCTGAGTTGAGCTTATGTCCTGCTTTTGCTTCTCAGGCTGGTTCTCAAAGTCAAAATGTCAAACTGGACCTTGGGCAAGTGTTGCAATCACCTGTCTTCTCTGGGCTCCTCACAGGGCCAGGCCACCCTGGTTTCTTGTCCCTGCACCCCAGGCCAGCAGTCTGCACTTTCTACACAAGAGGGAGTTGGGAGAGCTGCTTTTGGAGCTGTACCCTGCAGTGTGGACCCTGCACAAGGCTGCACAAAACACAGCAGAGCTGAGCAATTTGCACTCAGGTTGTTTTCAGTGTTCCTGTGGAGAGGCCAGTGCAGGGCTACCCAGATACTGAGGGGACTGGAACATCTCTCTGATGAGGAAAGGCTTCGGGGCCTGGGGTTGTCCAGCCTGGAGGAGGCTGAAGAGGCACCTCCTCAACACTTACAAGTACCCAAAGGGTGGGTGTCAGGAGCATGGGGCCAGTCTGTTTTCTGTTGTGGCCCATAACAGGACAAGGGGAAATAGGCACAAGCTGGAACACAAAAAGTTCCACTGAAACACAAGGGAAAACTATTTCACTGTTGAGGTGAGGGAGCCCTGGCCCAGGCTGCCCAAGGAGGGTGTGGAGGGGAACCTCTCAGGAGGTTTCCAAACCCACCTGGACATGTTTCTGTGCTCCCTGAGCGAGGTGAAGCTGCTGTAGCAGGGAGCTGGGCTGGAGGAGCTCTGCAGGGTCCTTCCCACCCCCACCATTCTGGGATTCTGTGGTGTGAGGCAGCAGCACTCAGATAAGACAGGAAAGAGGCTACTGCTGAGCACTTATTACATGCCCCTCCAAAATCAGAACAGCATCCTATGCACATTAAGCATTTCTATTGATGGCAAATAAAAAAGGTGTTTCTTTAGTAGTAATTTGTTGCTTTTTTTTTCCCCTTTTGTTTTGTTTTTTTTTCTTTGCACAAATCCTTAAAAGGAAAATGTCTGAAAAGTGCCTCTGCAACATCAAAGTAACCCCTGCCATTCATGTCCCCAACTGCCTCAAGCCTGCTTTCTGCATGGCAAGTCCTTGCATCTCACCAGTCTGACCCTCTAAAATCAACTGACAGCAAAAAAAAAAAAATACCCAACCCAGTCAGTGAGAAGAGAGAATAACAGGCATGAGGTGAATTGGGAGCTGCAGTTCAAAATCAAGGCACCTCGTGACCCAGCCTCTGCCAGCACAGGCTGGCTGGCCTAGAGCATTTTGCAGGCAATGGAAGGATGTTCAAAAGTAGGTCAGAAAGGAATCCTGGCTTCACAGAAACACCTTTCCCAAGCACAGAAGGAAAAGGCTGTAGATTTATGAGATGTGTGATATGGGTGCATGCATGTTGCCTGGCATGCAGAGACCACAATGGTTATGTGATGTATGAGCAGCTAAATGGGTATGAAGAACTGAAAGCTGAGAACAAGGATGGTTCACACTGTTAGTGCCAGGACAAGCCCAAGATGCTGGCTCCTGCAATGATGCTCTCACTCACATGTAAGCCCTGTCCCTCCCCTGATGGATTATCCACTGTGGAGTCACAGCCCATCCTTTCTGGTGTGTGTGTGACAAGCCAGAAACTGCTCCTGCCTGAATTCATGCTCTCACTTCTACACAGACCTCACACACAGCTCCTCCCCAACCTCAGCTCAGAGTAAACCAACAAACCTGGGGATGAATCTACTGCTCTGGAGAGCACTGGGTGAAATCAGCCAAGTGCTTGGTCTCACAAGGGCTGCAGCAGCCTCACTGCTCTTCCCTGGGAGGAGCCTCTAGATGCACGTGGGATTTTGGTCACACCACTGTCCTTCCCCTCAGCTCCACTGCTCACTGCAGGGAATGGGGCAGCCCCTTCTCCTGCAACAACAGACCTGTAATGTGCCCTGGGACACAGGGTGACCACAGCCTCACGTGCACTGACAACCACTGTCTTGCTTTGATTCATGAAGAATGAGCTGTCAGGTGCAATTTCCAATGAAAGCATCCAGCTGCCTGTTCAGGGAGTCAAACTCTGGCAGAAGCAAACATTTGCCTCCCAGTGTCCTCTCCAAGGCAGAACCTGGTCACCAGGCCTCAGAGGCTCTCAAATGCAGGTGTTTACATGTCCTGTCACAAGCAGCAAGAGCTGGTTTTCATGCATCAGAATCAAAGTCCAATTCAAGCCAGAAATTTCACACACAGCTTTTAGTGCCTGGAGGGACCAAGTCCTTCCCTTAAGCTTTAACTCACTGTGAACAATTACAAGGTCCATGTGCTAAGAATAACAATCCAAAGCAATACAGTGCCAGATAACATCTCAGGAGCAAAGGGCTCAGGCCTGCAGGGTCACACACAGCTCCAAGGGCATCATGGTACAGTAGATCAAGTCCCCCCACACTTCATTTCCCACGTGACCAAATGAGACACCAACAAGAGAGGAATGATTTTTGGGGAGAGGAGGAGAAATCACAACACAGGACGAGCTGTAGTGTGTTTGAACCAACAAGGACAGTGTGGGTATGCACAAGAGCTTGTTTTGGAGCAGTTGGCTTCTGTTCCTGGACAACAGCAACCTCTTAAGGGGGAGAAAAAAAAAAACCAAAACCAAACCAGATGTAAGTTAGAGCCATGCATTCCTGAAATGATGTTTTGGAGTTACTGTACCTGTGCCACACCTGTGACAGTTAAAGCTACCCCCTCCGCCGTCTCTACGTCCTCACACCTGGGCTGTAACGTCATTATCTCTAGGGAAATCCTGCCAAAAAACGTAGAACATTTGCACACTCACATTCCCACACGTTCAGCTCTTTCCTTGGCATCTCCTACCCCCAGCTACCTGCCACACTCATCACAGGTAATGCAAGACAGACACAGAATAAGGCCGAGGGGCTGCATCTGTGGCTGGAGGCAGACAAGTCACTTAGGCCAAGAAACAGATTTTTCAGATAACGCTTGAAGGGAATTTATCAGCAGACAAAAGCTGGTAGCCAGGCTGGAAATGACGCTGTGACCCTTTCCTGTCTTGCTGGGCTAGTGAGGTAGGCAGAAGCTGGCAGCTTTGGGAGCCCAAGGGCCCTCCAGCAGAGGTTGGTTGTGCCACGTTGCCCAGTGCCAGCTCTCGCTGGCTGGTGTCACTGGTTTAAAAGCACACCATGGACCTGGGATGCCCACCTGCCCTGCACTGCCGTCCCCCCTGGAGCCCTGCTGCCTGGCCAAATCTGCTGCTGAGGCTGCAAGAAGCTCCCCTGCCTTTGCCCTTGCTGGGTTAACATTAACACAGACCTACCCCCTGATGTGGTTCACCTCCCTCTCCATTTTTGCCCACGTCCTGTGACCCAAAGGCAGATACAAGCGAAGCCTCCAGCTCTTTAGGGCCATGCCTGTACAGTATCAGGCACTCAGGAACAGATCCTGCAGCTCCAGAGATTTCTCCATCACACAAGGTGGGCTCAAGGTACTTTGGCCAGACCTGGCAATCTGCAGGTCAGGATGTGGTAAAATCCTTGCCCATGGCACATTCTGCTTCAAGAAGCAAAGCTTGGCTCTGGTGTCAGCCAGAACAAGCTGGGAAGGCACTGGGAGTCAGGACAGAGAGCCACAGGGCAGAGAGCTGGTGTCAGTGAACATTAGGTCAAACATCTGAACCACAGTGGGGCTGCAGTGGGCTGCATTGTGCATGCTGAGTCACTCCAGGATTGGCTGGAAGGGCTGAAATGTATCTCTGCAAGTTCACTTCTGCCTTGGCCACTGTCCTAATTAAATTGGCATGTAAACTGGGAGCTGATAGAACACATCCCACTGGCCTATGCATTTTTGTTTTGCTCTGTGCTCAGAGCTTTTTGCTCACAGCTCTGATCAGCTCGTGGAGGATTTTAGCCTTGTGAAGACCTACTCTGTAGCTGGAACTTCATTTCAATGCTGTGCTGCTGCTTAGCTGGCAAGTCCCAGGCACGTTTGGCAATTACAGTTAACACTGGTTTATAACTGCTCACAGTGCCAACACCAGTCCTGTGTGTTGCAGCTCATCTGAGGTCTCTACGCTGCACTTTCAAACGTGACAATACCCAAAATGGGCCCTGTCTCCACGAGGAGGGAGAAGAGTTGGGTGGAAACCCACCTTCAAACCCACAAAGCCAGACACAGTTGCAATTTCCCCACGTGGGTACAGGTTTCTTTTTGCAATGGCACGAACTTGCCTTCCCAAACAGTGCACAGGACTCAACCTGGCCTGTGTGGGGCTTCAAGGAAAGGGTTACAGCTGGAGCAAATGTCTGCAGCGTTATCAGGAGCCAGGAATGCTGAATTTGGAATTTGCCAAGCAGCATCTGTCTGCATCACCTACAAACTGTGGAGCGTGTCCCAGGGCAAGGGGAAGGAGAGGAAGGTATTGAGATTTCAGCTGTCCTGTTAGAAAACCATGAGTTTTTATGTTATCCTCCTGCTGCTGCTGTTGCTGCTGCTCAAAACAGAGGGACAAACAGTTAAGACACAATGTTAGGAAGCTGGTGGGTTATTACCTGTGCAACCCCTGTTACGTACAGTGGGACCCCCTCCGACGTCTCAATATTCTCACAGCGACAGAGGATGGTCATAACCTCCAAAGACACTCTGAGCAGCGAGGGATAAGGGTAGGACAGCAAATATACAAAGCAGTTATCAGAGAGTAAGACACCCCTTGCAAAGGACAGACAAGACTTTTAGGTTTCAGCTTTTCCCTGTTCAGTTGGCCTGCTCCCAGAGCCCTGTTAACACCAGGACTGAGCAGCTTCCCTGGTCATGGCAGGGATTTTACATCATCCAGCTGCTGCTTTTAATGAGGAGAAACAGGTTGGGGGTTCATCTCCACCCTGTAAATCACTGCAGATGAAACTGAACCGTGTACCCCACCTGGACTGCCACCCTGGCATCAGCTGGAAACCTTCACACACAGAAAACTCCTTTTTGTAATAATGTCAGTGTTTCTATGGCAACATTTAAAAAGATCCAGAGAAATTAAAATGCCAGGGACCTGGCTACCCACCCTTGGCTAAGGCATTGATGAGAGAAGGTGCTTCCAAGTGTTCTCCTGCAAAGCTGAATCATACCACCTGGTTCCCCCAGAGCAGGCCACGCTGCTCTCTCTCCCTGCTTTGATTCCTGACTCTTCAAACAGTGACAGCATTGCTCATTCTTCCTTTTCCCCAGTGCTCAAGGTTGCAGCAGGATAAGAGCCCAGCACCCTGCCAGCTCTAAGTGTTCCTTTTGTTCCCAGGTTAGTGCTACCTGGCAGGATGCTGCTGACAGAGACACAATTGCTGCTCAATCTCTGGCTTTCAGCACTTGCAGTGCCAGAAAAGATGTCCCAATTTTGGAGGAGGAAATCTGCCCCACTCTTCATGTGAATGCAGGAGGCTCCAGCTGTGACACAGTTGAGAGTTTTTTGGGAAAGGCTATGTTTTCAAAAGGAGAATTAAGCCCCCTATCCCATGGCAGGAACTTCGGGGATAGATTTTAAAGTAAAAGATTGGTTTGGGTCTTGGCATTCCTGTCAAGAGCCTCCTTTACTACATAATGCACAGACTTCTGTCACAGGGCAGCTCGTTCCTGGTGAGCAGTTCTTGGCCCTGGACTCAGCCTTTGCATCCCAAAGACATCTGTTATCTCCTGCACATGGTTGTCAAGGTCCTGCACTGCGCTTCTCACCCAAGAAGAGGAGGAACAGAAATCATTTGTTCAAATCAGTTCTCCTAACAAGATGCCTCATCAAAAAATCTGGGAGTGAAGCTGGTTTTTGAGCCCACAAGTTGGACCTTTCCACCCCCTCCCACCTCACAGGAGCATGGCTGGAGAGCCTGGGCTAATACAGGAGGTGTTAACCGAGATCTCTTTATCCAGCTGGAGAACTATGGTGGGCTCTTGCAGCCATCCTGAGCACAGGCCACCTGTGAGAGGACCTGAGAGCTGCTGGGAGTCAGCTGCCAGCAGCAGACAGGATCCTTTCAAGAAGGCAAGCTGATGGACCCCCCCCATGAGCAGCAGCTACAGGAGTGTATTATCTGCAGAGTGAGGGCAGCAACATGCTGGCTTTGTCTGCTGGTGGCAACACAGGAACAGGGAAAAGAGGTAGCAAGAGCAGGCAGTGAAGGTTAACTGCAAGCTCTGGCTGTCACTCAGTGCACAAACCTAAAAGTCATGTCTTTATCTTTTTTCCCCTATTATTCTTTATACAGATGGAGGAAACCTGCATCAGTGATCACAAGGGAGGTGTTAGGAGACAGTAACATACCCACAGATCCTAAAGACAAAGAGCTACATCAGCAAGACAGCAACACTACCACAGCATGTTAGTCCAGAGCCCAGCGTGGTAAGCAGCAGCCAGCAAACCCCATGGCTGAGGGAAGGGAAAGGGAATCCCATGGTTTTAACTGGGAACAGCTTGCTCCCAAGCTGACAGCAGCCTCAGATCTTTGGGAAAAAGAGGCAGGTCTCTAAAAAAGATCTTTAGAAAAAGAGACCTGAGGAGGAGAAGGGGGCACTGGCCCACTGCATGCCACAGATGTGTTTGTTACAGGGCAGGGGTTTGGGCTGTGCTGGGCAGAACTCAGCTCCTCTTCTGAACTCATGGAGGAACTCATGCACCTCTGCAAGAGCCACACTGCACTGCTAAAGCAGCAGCAGAGCAGGGCTCTTGCCATCCTCAGCAGAGGAAGAACCCCACTGTGCTGCCAGACTATGGCACTCTCAGCTCTCAGCTATGGCAATAAAAAACAACCAAAAAGGAAAACAGGAAGATCAGCTTGCCTTGGGTTTGAGGAGTGGACAGAGGAGCCACTGGAGAAGGACTTCAGCTGAAAGCATGGGATTTCTTTCTGTTTTGTGCCCTGTCCTCACAAACAGCCAGCACAGAACTCCCCTATCCTGCAATTTCTTTTGCACGTCATCATTTACCATCAGGTAAGCCTGAAATGACAGGTTTGCCTCCTGCATGGCCAGAAGCTGTGCAGGTGAGAGTGTCTCTACATTCCCCACGTTCAAGGCACTACACAGGGCACATGTTGCTGCTTCCAGTGCCATAAGCAAGGCAGCCCTTCCTTCACAGGAGTGGGAGCTGCTCACAGCCAGAGGCAGTGGGCTGGGCTGGTGCTCATCTGTGGGTTCACATGCAGTGCCCATTCCTGTGTTCCTAAAGCTACTGCTGACAGCCTCACTGGGATGCCTTTGCCTAACTTCTACCCCAAAACCACATAAGAATGGGGGTTTCCTTACCTCTGGGTGTCAGTAATGCACCACCAGGCCCAGGCCCAGCCTCCATACACGTACTGCTTTACATCTGAGCCACAACAACCACCTGCAGCATAGCAGAAAGAAGAGAGATGTGGGGGTTACACACAGGGGAAAAAACTGCACCCAGACTGAGTCACAAGCAGAATAACTTCACGACAAGCCTGCCCAGCCTCAGAGGGCCAAGTAGAGGGCATCTTAGAGGGTCATCAGTTCCCACAACCCCTCAGAGCTGGACAAGCACCTCAGCTGTATTAGAGCAGCCAGTGCTGCCAAACCAAGCTCTGCAGCATGCCCCAGAGGAACCCCAGCATGCCTGCAGTGTCTGATAAATAGTGGACACACAAAACTCTTTCCAAGATCCACAGCAGCCCTGGAACACCCTTCTGTCAGCTGTAATGCATCCAAACACTGGGGAAGCCAACGCTCTCCTCACCTCCACAGGCCTCACTCACGTCAGTTCTCCAAAGGAGACTCTTCTTTTTTAGCATCGTCTTATAAAACTGGACAAGATTATCTGCAATATTTCAGCGTGATGGACAGTAACACAGAAACAGCTGCATGTCAAACCAGGATTTCATTCTAGTTCTGTTAAGCAGTTTAAGTACTTTTAGCAAACAGAATCGTCACAAGTACACACTTCAGTATCACTAACCACCATCCACCAGCTCTGTCATGGAAAGCCATGTAAGAAATCCAGCTCCTTTCCTTCACTCATACTGCAAAGCCACCCTTAAACCCACCAAAAAGCTAGCAGGTCAATGCTGGAGGAGGGTAGAATCCTTGAGCTCCCCCCAGACATCTCCTAGTTCCGTCTCACGCTGTTACTACAGCATCTGAGGCTTTGATGGTCCATCACAGACCTGGCTGTACCCAGAGTTTGAGTAGCTTCCAGAACTACTCTGCCACATCTGAGATTTCCACTCACATCTTCAGTTCAAGGATCAAGATACCTGCTCTCTTCCAAGAGACCATCCTGCCAGCAACCAGCCCTAGCTTTCACGCCTGGCACGGGAGGAGCTCTGCAGCTCCCTGCCTCAGACCTGGGCTGGGAGCTGCTGTCTCTGAGGCAGATGAAGGCAACAATCCCTCCCTAGTCTGTTACTCATAATGGCACTTAGTCCAGCAGTGCCTTAGGGTATCAGCAAACCAAGGGCTGTACCAACAGAGCAACAGTTTTAGCCCTGCAGGATTTATCTACACAAGCCAGACCAAGGCAGTGCTGGGGAAGAGCAAGCACACAGGGAAAGGAGCTGTGGGAGCTTCCCAGTGTGGGAAGGGAAAGGGAGAACTAGGAAAGCAGCAAACAGTACACCGGCCCTTTAAAGAGAGATGACCATTACTAAGTTTGCTGCAATGAGTCAAAAGGAAGAAGCAAAGGCAGCACACAGCTAGGGCAGTATGCCAGCAGGGCCCTGTGGACTGCAGGAGGGGACTCTGCTCTCCCCATCCTCCTCCTCCTCCCCATCCTCAAGTGTTTGGCCACTTTCTGCTATCAGCTAAAAGTCCCACCTGCTTCACTGGCTTCCATGCACCAGCTCATAAACCAGCAGATCAGCCCCACCTACAGTTCTTCACTCTGATTTCAGCAGGAAGGGAAAGCAAACAGGACACAGATTCACACACTTTTCCAGGTCACTTGTGCTCCACAGTCTAGAGGAATATTCTCCCATCACCTTTGAGATCTGGCCTCTGGAGAGCTTCTTCCTGTAGCTATGATATGATAACCCACAGCAAATGAACCACGAGGCCTTTTAACCTTTCTTGGGAGGATGTCAGCCCAGTTAGCTCAGCCTTGTTTCCCCAAGAACAGGAAGGGAGGTGCTCCTGGCAGTCAGGAAAAGCAGCTCTGCATGGGAAGGTGTTTTATTTCACAGGGTCTTTACCAAACCTTTGGTAATTGTTTCATAATAATGCTCTGAGCAAACCCTGCACCCTGAACCCACAGTTGTTACCAAAACCCCCCCCCCGTGCCTCTCCTCACAGATGGTTCTTTTCTTCTGCAGGCAATGCAAAGGAAATGGCTTTACTATCACACCCCATGTTTGCTTCCCAGCACTACACAACATTGCTGCACAGCACAGCTTACTGAGCTGGACTCTGTGTCACAAAGTGTGCAAAGCATAAGAAAAACCAGAGAACACAACCAGATGCAACAGGAGTGAGATGCCAGCTGAGTGCTTTCCCAGCAGCCGGACGTCTGAGCACAGCAGAGCCCTGTCCTGGTCACACAGCTCAGCTGAGCTCAGCGCTCGTTTGCCATTGCAGTCTCACAGCCTCTTTCCCAAGTCTCAGAGAGCAAGTGAAAAAAAGACCCAACAAAGATAAAGAATGAACTCTCTTGCACAATGGGAGTTGGCAGAGAAATGGCTTTTCCCAGCTATAATATACCCACTGTTCTCACAGCCACTTGGCCACTGCTTCCCCAAACCCCCTCCCCTGCCTCTTCCGGGGCAGTGTATGGCAGCCAGGCACGCCACAAACCCAAGAAGCTGCCATCCAGCTTGGCCTCCTCCCAAATGCAGAGGTCCCACGTTCAAGCATGAACTGGCAAAGCCAGGAGAAAGCACATTGTCTGGTTTTAGTTGGTTTGGGTTTGTTTACTTTCTGCACTGAGATGCGATTGCTTGGGAGCTGGTAGATAAAAGGAGCTGTGGGCAGATGCAGGGAGCTGCTGCCCTGATGGACACCAGAAACAACAAGAGCCCCAGCAGTCAGGCTGTAAACATCAAAGCTGGGTCAAGCTGAGGTTGTGAACAAGCTCTGGGTTGTTTCCCAAGGTAACTGAAGGCAAAGGGCCCGTATTGTGGCAAGATGTGGTGAGCTTTCAGGTGGTGGTAAACATGCTGCTACAGTAACTCACCAACATCTCTTCCCAGGGACTGGCACAGTGGAGACAAGAACACAGCAGATATTGCTGCCTTCACCTGCAGGGAGAGAGCTGCCATCCTCAGCCCTGGCTTCAGGGTGACCTGCTGCTGGAGTCTCCTCGTCCTGGGAATGAACAGCTCAGTCCAGTTGGACTGAAACTGAGTTTGTTAGAGAAACAGCCCTGTGCAGGGAAATGTCCCAGGGCACTGAGTGCAGAAAGAGAAGGGGAAAACTGATAATGGAAAACAGTTACTGACAAAAGACACGAGGGAGAGAAGGAGGCAAAAGCCTGCATAAAGAAAACCACGTGGTGAAGGAAGGTCTAGACCAAAGCCAGTGTCTGGTTCTTAGGCTCTGCTGTGCATATAAATCAGGTTTTTTCCACATGCAGAAATGGCATAAGGGCAACAAAACATCATTTCAAATGATGCAGAGCTCTGAGCTGAATCCATCAAATCCTCTGATTGCCCCTACAGCAGGTGAAAGCAGATTATGCTGGCTTGGCTTGGATGTCATCTAGATCACAATGACTTGGTTTAAGCTACAAGTACCAAAGCTGCAGAGCAAGTTTAACAGCACATGTTCAGTTTATCTCATCCCATAAACAGAAAAGATAAACCACGATGAGGTTACACAGCAAAACTACAGAGATACTACCCCAGCATTCCTCTTGGAAACCAACAGGAAAGCCCTGAGGCTACTCTGTCCATACTTTCTGAACAGTAATTTTGCAGGTCTTGGAGATTTAACAAGCACCTGACAAGGAAAACCTGGAGCCCACATCACCTGCAAAAGCTGAAGAACTACCTCCTGAGAAGGAAACACAGAGGAGCTGCGTAAGCTGCCTTTTGTGCCAGCAGTGAACAGTTGTATTGAGCATCAGCAATCTCACACTACAGACCTGAGATGAGTTGCACTCTGGACTGCAACCAGTGAGCACCAGCAGCAGCATGAAACAGAGCATGGGGAAAGATTCTTAGACAATCAGTGCCACCAGAAGTTTTCTGCACAGCTCGTGCCTCAACCTCAGCCCCAAGGAACAGTTTTGAACTTGAGCTCCAAAGGCACGGCTGAAGACAAGGGCAAAACCTCAGGTGAAATCCACATGAACCTGCCCACTCCTTCCCACAAACTCACAGTGCTTTTGAGGGTGAAGAATTGGGTCCCAACCAGCCAGTCACATGGGCCTGCTGCTGGAAGGACAAGGACAACCCCAAAGCCACCGTGAGCGTCGGGTCTCAGAGGGCTCTGGCTGCTCACCATCTCTTGGACCATCTCCTCCTGTCCCATTTTCATGCAATCAGCTGTTGTCACCTGTGCAGCTCCCTGCATAGCTCCTGATCGAATACATCCTACCGCTTTCAGACCATTTGATCAATCTGTCAAGTCGACTTTGATTGCAACCCAGCTCTTCAAAGCTCTCAAATCCATTCCTGGCTCGGTGATGCCTGCAAATTCGACCACAGCACCTTCTTGATGCCGATAGCAGAGCCCAAACCAGGAACTTACTTGAGAAATCCTTTCAGCTGAACAATGAGCCACTGTCAAGCTCCCTGGCAATAGTTTTCCAGGCAGTTTCATATAAATTCTGTAGTTATCTGAGAAAAAAAAAGTTCCTCCTTGTACTGAGGACTGCAGGAAGGGATTGCAGAGCCTCACAAAGCATTTCTTGCAGGTTTTCCAAACTTAGAAAAGCACCATAAAACCAGCAGAGCCCCACCAGCCGAGCAGCACAGCCAGTTGCTGCTGCAGGAATGAGGATGCAGTGGCAAGGAGAGGTTTGAGTGGCTCTGGAAGGGTTAACAAGCCCTGACTGCTGAGGTGAGGCAGGAAATCCACAGACCTGGAGTTAACCCACAGCTCTTCTGTTCCTTTGAAAGAGATCAAGGAGCCCCAGAGGGCACTGCACTGGAATTGGGCTGGAGGGTGTTTCTGGAGCTGATTTCTCAGAAGCTGTATTGTAGGACCCTTCTGCAAAGGCACAGAGTGTGCTGTCTGCTGCTGCTGCTCAGCCCAGCGAGCACTAACCCACCCCAGAGCCAGCTCAGATGAGCTGGGCACACCTCATCCTCAGCAAATAGCTGGAGTTGTTCGCTTCTGGGCATTTACCAGTGAAGTGTTTCTCTTGGTGCTCTCCTAGGAAATGATACTGGGGTGACTGGGCTGCAGCTCCCCTGAGGTTTATTCCCTCCCTTCACACTTAAAGGGTGGGTGTCAGGGGGATGGGGTCACACTCTGTGGTGCCCAGTGACAGGTCGAGGGGAAATGGGCACAAGCTGGAACACAAACCGTTCCACTTAAACACAAGGAGCAAGTCCTTTGGTGCTGAGGTGAGGGAGCCCTGGCCCAGGCTGCCCAGGGACGGTGTGGAGGCTCCTTCTCAGGAGGTTTCCAAATCCACCTGGTTCCCAAACCACGTTCCTGTGCCCCCTGAGCCAGGGGAACCTGCTGTAACAGAGGTTTGGGCTGGATGAGCTTTGCAGGGCCCTTCCAGGCCCCAGCACTCTGGGATCCTGTGATTATAAATGTCACCTCCTCGTTAGGAAGCTGCAGAAATATCATGGAGTTGTATTTCTAAATCAGCAGGTTGATCCTTAGCCACAAAAGCTGCCTTCAACCAGACTGAAACCCAAAGCCAGGCCCTCTGAGATGCTGGTGGGAACATGTGGCTGTCACCACAAACAGGTACTTTTGTGTAATCTCCCTGAAAACTCCACTGGCTCCAGCTGTACTTGGAGAGGTCTCAGTGTGGGACCAGGCACCTCCTCAGAGATTGTACCAAACCTCACCATGAGGCTCCCAGCAGCGCTACCCTTGAGCACACGTTCTGTAGAGACCACCACTGCCTCCACAAGACTTTGAGGTGTAATTTTTACAAAGCCTGGGCTCCATTCCATGGCTGGATTGGTTAACTGAGTACAGTTTCATAGAAGGAGACCAGTGTTGCTCAACAGGGAAAGGACGTGAGTGCCAGCAGGAACACTGACCCATGTCCAGGAAGCAGCTTCCCAAATAAGGCTACAAAGCTCCTGCACACACAGATGTTCCCAAGGCACTGCTGGCTGCTCCTGCAGCCCTGGAGCAACTCCAGTGCCTCACAAGAAAGTGAAAAGAAGGAACAGCACTCCTCAGGAAAACCCCACATGCCAGGGGAGCTCCTTCAAGGGGAGCTGGGTACATTTACAATGAAGAAAACTCCCAATTAGCTTCCTAAGACTTTCCAGTGATAATTGTGTGACAATTCAGGACCCTGAGCCAAAAGCCTGCTTGTAATAGTGCTGGCTGTTGGTTTGTTCTTCTCCTTCTCTCCCCACATCCAAGCTGGTATCACACACTGGCTCCCAAAGTCCTCTCTGCTCTTCTCTGGAGAGACACAGCTCAAGTTGCTGGAACTCCAAGTGCCTGTAGTCACACAGCCTGGCAGTCACTCTGCACGTAAGCACAGAGCAGCTGCCGGGCTCTGCAAAGCTCCCTCCACCTCTCAGGCTGGTCCTAAAGCTCCGAGACCACGCTCTCAGGAGACAGGGAGCATCTGCAGACCCTGCTGGGTGGCAGCAGAGGAAAGCTGTGTCTGGTGGCAGCACCAAACCCTTCCCAGAGGGTTGTCCTCGGCTGAGCCAGCTGTGGGGAAGCCTGGAACTGCTACCCAGGTGCCACCAATTCCTGACAGCTCATCCTGCAAGCTGTGTTGTGTAAACCTCAGCGCTGAGCAGAGCAAAGCCAAGCTTTTAAAACTGACAGGCATCCCGGCACACCTGGAGCACAGCTTCCCAATTCCAGACATGGCATTTTAGCAAGCAGGGTTGATTTCCACCGGGGTCTTTGCAGAGGCAAGCACGGCATCAGCTCCAGATCTCAGCTGGGAACTGCAAAGATGCAGAAGGCCAGGAAAGCTGCAAGAAATGCAGCCAGTTGCTGCAGTTAGCAGCTCATCAGAAGCAGCCACCACAGCACAGTGTATTTGTTTCCAAAGCTGCAGCTTGCTGTTGGCACGTCCTCAACAATTCCCGTAACAGGTCTGTTGTGCACCACAGATGAACTGATAGCAGAGCAGCCAGAAGCAAGCAGCACAGCTCACTGGAGGCTTTGGCTCCAGAAACAAAACAACTTAGTTTCAGCTACACCACAACGGAACTGTGACTGTAGCACATCTTCCATGTCCACATGCCTTCTGTCCCAGGAGAGGGGAGGTCTGAGCATCACAGCGCCAGCCACAAAAACTAGCCTGGCATTGACAGAAAGGATGTGACATGATTGATGACACACGAAGTGACCAGCATCTGTACCTCACCTGGTTATTACTTTGCACTTGGCTCCAGCCTGTCACCCAAGAGCAGAGTATCCAGCCCTTACAGCAAACCCTTACATCACTCAGTGGTAATTAAGCCCTGTATGCATGCAGCCTGGCCCGTGCCAAAGTGCAGTCTGAAGCTGCTGCAGAGTATTGGAGCAGCAGCTACAGGTTGAACCGACCACAGGGGATTTCTCTGCTGGTTTATTTCACCCCAGCATAAGCAACAAGCTCACCTGAAGTGAAAACTACCTATATGGTGGGTGTCAGAGACCTGGTGATGTGCTAGTCATGAAGCAGCTGCAGGATAAGAGGGGTGAGAAGGGCACCCCAGGGACACCCCCACAGTGCCCTGCC
Source organism: Urocolius indicus (assembly GCA_013401255.1). Lineage (NCBI taxonomy): Eukaryota > Metazoa > Chordata > Aves > Coliiformes > Coliidae > Urocolius > Urocolius indicus. The sequence goes on along the minus strand of WBNH01000219.1, from coordinate 941 downwards.
CCAAACTGCCCTCTCAGCGCCACGGGATGCTCACAGCCAGCTCTCCCTCCCCAGGGAAGCCAATATGCCCACAAGAACAGGGCAGCTTCTTGGTAAACCCCCAGCTGAGGGCTGCTGGCAGCGGCCCAGAGCAGCTTCAGCCGTGCTGCTGCCTGACAACACCCCAACGCAGCAGCAGCAGCAGCAGCAGCAGCAGCAGCAGCAGCAGCAGCAGCAGCAGC
>WBNH01000218.1:0-97407 GCA_013401255.1 Urocolius indicus | reverse complement strand
AATGATTTATAATACAATATATATAGGTAATGGTATTCCTGTGCAATATTATCTCTCACTCTACTCATATCATCTCCTGCACCTTAGTACAGGAAAGGAAGGATTAGCCCACTTACCCTACAAGCTTATCAAGGCAAGGTGTTTTGAGGGCAACACTGCGACTCAGGTAGAAGAGCAGATTGTATGCTCATTATCAGGACTGCACAGAGTGTTCTTTGGAGACAGATTTCTGTTAGAAATTTGCTGCAATCTGGAATCAAGTGAGTTGAAGTAGCACTAAAGCATTAAATTGAATGTGCCTCTCCCAGCTAAGTCTGACATCAACTTGCATTTTTGTGATAGTTCCAAGAGGTCATCTTCTAAGAAAAACAAGGGCTTAGAACCAAGGCCTACTAGCCTCCTCACATCTCCTTTTAAACCTACCACAAGTTCCACAAGAACATCTCAGAACTTATTTCTTAGTAATACTCTTACGTGGCATCTCAAAGCGTGACAAGAAGCGCCCAAAGACACTCTTGCATGGATCCGGCATCGCCAGTGTTCCAAATTCTGAGATCACGATGCGATTGTGCTGGCTGTTAGTCAGGTAGGAACCGCTCTGCAGAAACTTGCTCCGATATGTCACTGTGCCATTCTTCAATTGGAATTGATGCAACAAGGCCATGCCATCAAACCAGTGGTTAAATCTTCAGGAAGAGATAAGAGAAAAAGGCTGGGCACTGTGCAATGTTCTGCTATACTGTTCCCGCTTGCCTTTAGATTTATTATTGTTTGTAAAGATTCAAGCCAAAGGCAGTAGTTGCTTGAAATTTATGAGTAGATTATTTATTTTAAAAATGAGATGGATTTGCTTCTAAAGCAATTCACACAATTTAATGCAATCAGTTGCACAAATCCTGCCCTGGATTTCAGAGTGCTTGTGGGATGGACTTTTGTTAATGACAAAGGACTAGGAGTGTGGATGTTTTAATCCTCAGCTCTGTTCCCTCATTATATCGTTCTGAGTAGGTCACAGCCTCTGTGTGACTCAGCCTTAATATATTAACCATGCTCCTATTTTCAGAGAGCCCAACGGGAGTTTCCAGATGAAATAAAGAAACTACAATGTCCCAACAGTGTGAGACATCTGGGGCTGTCCCCTTTAGGTTTAGGCAGAGCTCAGGCTGGAATCATTTGACAAGACTCACCAAACCTGGACTTACGTCTCCTCACCAAATTCAAACTTCCCAGGACCATTCCTCAGAAGATTGCCATCAATCCATTTGGGAATATGTCCTTTGATCTTTGCTGCGATGGGCTGAGGAGTCTCCTGTACCGTCTGCACTAAGGGCGAGATGCACTGCAAACCCCTGGGGCTATGGAAGGTGATTTGCTCTTTTGATGGGCTGGCCAGAAACTTCTTTAAACCTGCAAAGAAGGCAGGAGGAACAAAAAGTAGGTGACTGAGACTTTCACTAAAATAAACAGACAATTGCTAGAAGTCAAGCTTGGATATCTAAGAAAAGAGCATTCATCATTCTGCAAGCAGCCAAGCTGTAGTGGACATTCAAATTAAAGCTGTTTTCCCATAGTACCCCCAGACGGCCACAGGATGCTGAGTCACCCGTTTAGCTGTCCAAAGTAGGTAATAAAAAGTACAATGATAGGAAAGAAAAGAACATTTCTTTTAATTAAAGAAGCTTAGAGTTTGATTTTTTTCAATAAGTAACTGAGAGCAAGTAGCATAAGGATATTTATTGTAAGAACCTATGAGGCTGCAAAATGCGTTCCAGGTTGGGATGATACACAGAGTAATGTTGAGAGGAGCCCTAAAAAATATCTCCTAGTGATTTCTGACAAGCAGTCTGCTGAAGAATGTGCCAGAGAGGAGCTAGTCTCACCATTGCAGACAGAAGCCACAAGCAGAAAGATGTAATTAGACACCAGGTAAAGCAGTGTATGTGGCCTTTATATCACAATGTTGCAAAAGCAAGGCAGAGCTGCACACACCTTGGATGGAAAAACTGCATTCTAAAACACTCTTGAACTCCACCTTGGTATCACAATCATGGGTAAATTAAAGAGATTAAAGAGATTTGGACATTTTCCCAGGACCTGTCATCTAGTCAGTCACCACCCAAGGAGCTTCCAAACATAAAGCAGAGTGCAGAAAAAAAACACAGATGACATTAGAAAGAGATAATGATACTGAAGTAGGATACTGCACTTAAAATCTCCCTCAGGCCTTTCTACTGTTCAGTCACTAGTGTTTGGCCCTTAATCTCTCTATGAAGAAACAACCCCGAGGATTCCCAGTGAACTACACAAAATCCAGGCAAGCCATGGCCTGTTACAAGTCTTAGAATACAGGTTGTCACGTTTTCTTTACATTGCACATGGAGGACTCTGATAAATTGGCATTATTTGAAATGTAGTAAACCAGAAGCTTATAGGCTATTGAAAGATGTCAGTTCTCAGACTCACTGTTGGATTACAGAAGCTCAAAAAGCAATCACTGGAGTTTTTCCTTTCTCAGAAAAACCTCAACCCAATCAAAACCCACCACAAATAAAAGAATCAACCAAATGAAGAAACTACACTCCCCTAAAAAAGGGAAGTCAGGAAGAACATAGATGAAACTGACCTGAAACAGATTTACAAGACAGGACAAAACTGATTTACTTGGTAAGTAAATAAGCAATTGCAAAAAGGGATAATTTCTGATGGAGCCTCTTGTTTGACTGCAACATCTCCTTTATTAGGCATATGTATAGGACTAAAGCATCAAGAAAGCATGAACTGATTGGAATGCTGTGTCCTAACACCACACAGTTAGTTATTGGCTCCAGTAGCCTGGCTTGCAAAGCCTCATCAACACAAGGATTGTTTTAGCAATCCATTTAGCTGCAGAGGTGGATTTACCTAGAAAGTACACAGGCTGTTGCTTTCCATCACAGTGGTATCACTTCATCTACCATAGGCTTCATGTTCATAGGTCAGTGGAGTTGGTTTGCTATGCTGCTCTGTCCTCACCATAAGACCATCGAGCCCTGAACTAAATTAGAACTAATGGAAGATTTTTAGGTCTAAGTGAAATACTGATAAGACAGCATGGCATACAGAAATTCATTGTTGAACCAAGCCTAATACAGATAAGACCACATACTAAACAGTCCAGAGTGATACTGAACTCTATTCTGATTTTTTGATGTAGCAATTTGTTATGGTTACACTAGTCACTTTCACCACTGCTTCCAGTCTACATTCTTTAATCCAGTGATTAAGTGAAGCTGTTGCACAATTTACCTGGGAGCCCCTGAAACCACATGTTCACAGCTGCAGAGGACATTTGCTGTTTCAGGCCATTTGAAATAACTGAGTTGGCAGTCGGCATTTTCTTAACCTTACTTCTTTAGAACGGTCACAGACAGAATGGGGTGCTAGGCATGGAGGAAGGTAAATTGCAGAATTCCTTCACTGTAGTTCTCTGGCTTGCCAATCCTCAAATCCTTCTTTAGATCTCTAATATGGTAAGTCAGCTAGATAAAGAATTCAGGCTGCAGCGCTAAAGCAATTAACCTCAAACCACCAACATCCTCTCCCTCTTAAAATTCAATTAAGTTCTGATTAAATCCTATGTGAAGCACTCAATCTGATCCCAACAGCAGTGCTTCAGACTATTTCCTTAGACATAAGGAAGTAGAAGGCTGTCATATCAACCAATACCTGGTAGGTTTAGTGACTGCCACCAGTACTTTACAACTTTAGTAGACCTAAAGCTACAGTTTGTAAATATGTAAAATATGCAGGGGAAAAAAAAGTGAGCAACATGTCCCTAAGGAGATGCTTTTGCATTTTTGCATTTTGAACAGAAACAAAAATGGCATGACCAAGGATGGCTGCTACATTGAAACTTCTTGAGAACAACATAATTACACCTGGGAATGTAGAAAGATAAACTTCACAGAAGAACTTGAACAGAACTGGAAAAGACCTTCTGTGTCATCTCTTCCTAACTGCTGTCCCAGAAAGTCATATATATATGGACTTTATCTTAAAAGTTGCTATGTTTCCTGGCATTTATGTCCTCTTTGGAAGACTGTTCATTGTCCAGATTATTATAAAAAATCCATTTAATTTCCGGAAAAACCTTATTCACAGGGCAGTTGGTCCCTCTTGTTCTTCTGCCAGCACTGTTGCATGGCTTTGGTAGCTTTCCCTCTCTTGCGTTTCCCACATGCTGTATTTAAAGAGAGGAATAATTTCCTCTCTCTAAATAAGCAAGCCAAGTTCTTTGTGTCCTCTTTCTCCTGTGTTAACCTTGCCCTTCACTGAATTATTTTAGTAATCCTTCCTGAAGTCTGGTCTAGTCAGAACTCATCTAGTTACAATTCATGTCAAGACATAGTCTATAAAAGGTATGAGAACAGGCTACGTACAAGAAGAATGTCTAAGTTAATACCCTGTCCTATCAGAACAGAGAGAAACATATAAGCATTAGCGAGATAAAAAAAAGTTAATGGAAGATATTACTACTGAGAACCAATCAAATGACAGTAATGTATGCAAAATGGAATCAAGTCATGATGCTCAGAGGAGTCAGCACAGAAGTTTCAGAAACAGGAAAACTTGTTCCTGGACAGTTCTGAAACACCAATGAGCAGGGGAAGACAGCAAGGAAATAAATAAACGACAATCAACCAAATAAATAAATACATCAGGTTTGCTTCAGTGAGTTTGTCTTGAAGAGATTCAGGACAATGAACAGAATGGAAAAACAAGCCATTATCTCCTCTAAACTCAGCACAACCACAAAAAAAAAAGTCTTTTACTTGCATTACATAAACTGCCCCCATTATTGCAGACCATTGGTCTGATTTGGAAAGATGTCAGGAAATTCCTTAGTGATCATCATCTACAAAGTACTGTAGCATTTGAGCAATGCAAGGATGGCTGGGGGAGTGAGGTTAGGCAGGTTCTTTGCACATTTGCACATGGAGCTCAGATCAAAAGGGCCTGTTGCAACTCATTCCCCATGTCAACACAGGAAAGGCATTCACATCCCCCCAAAACCAAAAAAATCGAGCTGCTGCAATACATATGCAAGACAGTACAACACAGAATAAACACACCAAAGGAAAGAGTTTTGTTACTACCTGTGAGTGACCAAAGCTGTGTTTAATGACTAAAAACCCTCAACACCACAGCTGCATATCCCACAGTTCTTCCCTGTTAAACAGAATAAAAAATCTGAATAAAGTCTACCCCCTCATTGTAATAATAGTTTAATACTAAAAACTGCACTCTGAAATGTGCTGAGCAGACGGAACACAAACACTTCCTACTTGAATGCATTTTCTCATGAGCAACTGTAATAAAGTTGTATCATCTTCTGATATAAAGATTAAGCTATGGTAACATTTACTTACCTAAGAAAACACCGATCTCTGCCAAAGATAGAAGGCAGACTGGTTTTTAGTGTGAGCAATTTGTAAATAAAAGTAAATACTGAGTCTGATGTACTGTTAGGGCTACACTGCAAGACAGTAGAATAAATAAACTCGAATAAGCAATAAATTGAAAAAAACCACAACAGTTGAAATTTCAATATACCATAAATCAAAGGCACTACAGTTCCTAGTGGGGCTCCCTGTATTTGCCTGGGCAATAATACCTGAAAATCAGCACAAGATGACAAGCTACTGTTTGATAAATCTCATTTCTAGACTATAATTTGCATTTTGCCTCAAACCTTTAAAAACAGGCTAAAGATCTACACTTCCTTTGGCACATCAGAACAGAGCCAATGCTAAATAGAGCATTGCCATTTTTCCTCACACCTTTTATAAAGATTATAAGCAAAAACTACAGAATTATCATAGCCTGCCATTGCTTGTTCATGTACTGCTTCCACTCAAAGAAGTGTGCCACAATTTCTCTTCCTGTCACAAATAGACATCCTAGCATGGATTCCTTATACCCAGAAACAGTGGAACTAAGGACAAGGATCTTGAAAAAATTTATGTACAGAAGAAGCTACCACACCTGCTTAAGGGAGGGTAGCAATAAATAAGACATTAAATTGTACTTAAAGAGCAATGGGTGGGGCAGAAAATCTTAAAGGCAGATGGTTGAAACACAGAAGCCATTTGCTAGATGTGAAATGGAAATAACATTGGATACAGCAAATCCACTTGGATTTTAACCTATTTATTCAAATCGGAGGCACGAAAACCACCAACATTAATCTCCACATGCAACTGCACAGTCTAATTGCTTAACTCAGAACAGCACCCAGGATCAGACTTGAGGCCAGACTTTATAATAAACAGAATTCTCACAGTTGGGTCTTTTCCAAGCAGGGACACTGAGGCAAGAATACCTATTTCTCTGAGCATTTAAGCAAATTCAGAATAACCATACAGCTGATCTGGCAATCCTCTGGCACAAGATACGGGTCATAATATGGTCCCTGTAAATCACAGATTCAAACAACAGGGCAGGGAAAACAGCTTTTCCCCTGCCCCTCCCCACTCTGAAGTTGCTGAAGCTATTGATCTCTGCGATCCACACTCTAGCCTTCACCCTCTGCCATCACCAGGATTGAGCCCCTCAGCTCACCTGAGTGTCCTTGAGTCTGCTGGGAAGTCCCCGAACTGGACTCCTTGTTCCATCTAGCTTGTTCATTTCCCATTGTCAGGGACTCAGCCACCCACGTCTTTGCTAACAGGCAAAGATGCAAAGAAGAGCACAGAAGTAGTGACAGATAACACAGGGGAAAAGAAATGGAGAAAAGGAGTGGAGAAATACTTGTCAAAGGGAGGTAAGGGAGAAAAGCGACTGCGAACTCTGCACACTCTTGCATATGGAGCAGATGCTGATTTCCCAACACCACCTGTAGAAACAGACTCTACGCGTTGGGGGCGTTGCTTTTGCTGATATAAAAAAAGTGTAATTTCTGTGTTAAATATTGATTTCCACAATAAAGTCTTGGGAACACTTACCCTAGAAAGGCACTACGCACAACTGGTGAACTGGGAAAATTCTGCTGGTGTCATACGAAACATATTGGATGGAATAAATTTTACTCATAGGTCTTTCATTATGACTGTTTCACTCAAATGCTTGAACAGCTAAGAAAAGTGGATGTTTTTCTCATGATTTCACATTCTTGCCTTTAGATAAACTGAGGCAAATCTATATTAGCGAGGTTTTCCAAGAAGACCTTAGTAAAATACAGGGAAAATCCCTAGTTTTCAAAAAGATTGAGAAAATGAGGCAAGGATTTTCATGTCACTCGGGTACCATGAGAAGAAACACAGCTATTTATATTCCTATGCAGTTCAGTTTTAAAGCATAACGAAAGAGGTGGAGTGTGCAGGAACTTCAATTTTGCAGAGTCCCAGTTTAAAATACGCTCATACAGTTGTTGCAATCTGCTAGCAGATCAAAAGAATGTCATAAATCTATGCGTTTGGGCTTTTTTTTTTCCCCAGCAGGAGAGTACTCTATCACACCCTGAAATGCTAATAGAATGGATTGCTTGATATAATATACTCAGTGTTAAACCTAATATTTTGTCGTTTAGTTTGCATTAATTACTGTGCCCCTGAATTTGTTGTCTTTCATTGCACATAGTTTACGACACATGCCTTACACTAACTTAGTACGGTGCAGAGAAAAAGAAACATCCTGGACTATTCCTGAATTTGTGTTCTGGTGGCACATATATGGCGGGTTTGAGAACCTTTCTGATCTTTGGATATCTGATTCTAAAGGGCAGGAAAACACCATCACCACCATCAAAAAGCAGAAATTCTGGTAAATTAAGTCATGATCCTACTTTGTGATAACAGATTTCACTCTCTTAGACCCAAAAGAGTGCAGCTTAAGTTGTGCAGGGGTGGCACAAATTGCAGTTTGGTAATGACACAAAATCCCATGGAATAGTTTCCCACTTGTATGCTCAGCTCAAAGCTTTAGTAACGTGGCTGCTCTAAACAATCCTCTCTCTCACTCACAGCCCCCTTGCACGTCTCACAGCGGCTCCCTTGCAGAGAGAATCTGCTGCCTACTGGTTTTCCAGCTTTAAACCATCAGTATCTGCTAGTAATCCGAGGGAAATCTGTGCAATGTACTTGCCTCTCCTGTTTATCTTTTCAATATAGAGAAATCCCGGCTTCTGACAAACACTGCACATTGCTTAATTCCTCATTTCTGATCAACAGAAATTAAATTGCTCTACCGACCTGTCAGCAGCAGCTCTTAACAGCAACAGAAAAGCAGAGACAGTAGCACAGAAGGATGTTCATTTATGCATTTTACCTGGAATGAACTGCATCAAAGAGCTGAGGAATTGCCGCAAATTAGCAAGCAGGAGGCTGATGGCAGACAAAAGGATTTTGGAAAACATGCTCCGCTGAGAAGAAGGCATCAGAAAGGAGATGGTCAGGCAAAGGTACCGGTGCCAGGGTGCTAGTGAGCAGTCAGCAATGATGGATCGGTTGGAAAGAGCTGCCTGACATCACCCTTTCAGAATAAAAGCCAGGAATGTCTGCCATAGCAGGGCAGGAGTAATGAATCTGCCTGCACTGCTCTGCACTGCTCGAGTCGGGTCAGGCAGCTGCAGGGCACAGTGAGGGAGACCTGCCTTTTTCTCAAGTGCCAAGACATTACCATTCATAAAAGAAACACTACTGTTATTTGCCTGTTGTAGCTAGAGAAATTAGAAGGAGGAGGAGAGGAGATGTGTTCACGTACTGAGGCAGCCAGGCTTCAAGCCAATTCTTTTTAAAATTCTTACCACCTTATCTTTTTCACTCATGAAAACCACTTTTTCTTTGTTTCATTTCAAAATTCAAGTGACCGTTTTGCATCTCAAAGAATCTCCAAGCTTTAGAAATATTGGTTGCCACATCAGACTAGCCCATCAAATCAGATAGGAAGGGACCAATGAGAGACAGGCCATGCTCTGCTGTTTCAAACTATGATGGACCTTTGATTATATTGTCACTGTGAAGAAATTTACTTCACACTCTGCAGGACGGGAGACAGGCTGATTGATCTATGATTCTTTGCTCTCCTGTTTTCTGGGTGTTCACCTTGATGACATCAAACACCCACTCTGTTCCTCCCCAATGCTGCCCACCATCACCCCCAGGTTTTCAAAGACAATTCAAAGACAAAACGTAAAGATTCTACAGTTAGCAAAACTGAATTCTGATGAGTGCTACACAGAATGTCATGAGCCTTAAACATATCTATTACCTACTCGGCTTGATCATGTTCTTTTATCACCCACATTCCTACATTCATGCCAAAACGCAGTTTCTTTTAAAGTAAACAGTAAAAATTAGCTTATTCTTGGGGAGTAATTGTCTTTGCTGAATACTTAAGCTGTCTCTGTATTATCTGTTATCTCCCATTTTTTAGCTTTTAGATAACAGAAGCACAATGAGAGAAATATTAGGTTTTCATCACTTACACCTTCCAGACTGTGGAGGTGCTCACAGCATGCTCAGAAATGCAACACCGTCAACCCTCGACTTCAAGAGGGTTGGAACTTTGTCTACGATGTTTCCACATTTTTTTTTTAAATTCATTTCTATTCTGTTATTGATCTGTCATTTTAGACATTCTTGTTCATTTACTAAGGCACTGAAGCTTAAACAACAGGAGAAGCTTACAGAAAACGTAGTCACCAGCTGAGCTTTGCTGATCAGATTTGGCAGCTTTAAAGCCTGTTAATTTTCAGTTCAAACCTCCTTCAGCAAAACTGGAAAGCGGATAGTGATGGGATGGGTGCCAGTTGGATTTCATGTGTAGCTCATTCCTCTGAGACAGAATGAATGAGCTTTTAGTTTCAGATCAGAAAAAAAACTTTGGTTTTTTGTTTGTTTTTCCCAATAAAAACCAACATACACGAAGGAAGCAATGAAGGCAGAAACATCATTAGCAGGGTAGGAAAAAACTGTAGGCAAATACAAAAACAGTAAAATTTTGGTTTCTATTGTTTTCAAATAAATATTACAGTGGGTGATGAGTTCTGCCATAAATATATGGCATTGAGTGGAACACTGAAGGGCAGTTTTAGCCAGCAAAGTAATTGTGGCAGGCTTCCTTTTAAAAACTAGGAGGTATGTATGTATGAAAGCACCCAGTAAGCAGCTATTTCCATTGCTGAAGTGTTTTTTTATCTTCACAACAGAAGAAACTGGGTTTTTTTTCAATGGATGTTTTAAACTTTCTGCATGCAGCATTTCAAGCTGGAACTTTATAAAGCTATGTAATTTACTCATTGTACTTGGTGTTTGTTTTTATATCTAAATGACTTCCCTTTAACAAGCATAACCACACTACTCATAATCCCAGATAGGTTACTGTGGTTGCACTCTCCAACCCAGGTGTCTTATCCCCTTATTACCACAGAGATCCCCCTCCAAATGATAACCTGTAATGACAACTAACTGCATAAAAGTCACTGCAGAAAAACAAGTTGTTATCTAGAGAGATATGCCTTGAATTGAAATGCACTTGAATGCCAGACTAAGCAGCTCTTCACTCTTCTCAGTTTTACTATTTTTTATTGGATTCAATTACGTTTTTAAATGGAGCAGACTGCTGCAACAGTAACACACGCAACTGTGCCCTCGTGATACCCTAAGGGAAGAAACTTAGGTTACAGGATCCAATAGGTCTCTAACTTCTGCTTTTTCATAATACTTACTACTAGAGCCAAAAGTTTACAAGTTGGATATGTTAGCCACATTAAACTAAATCTAGATGACCTACACCTTGGTGATCTAAAAAGCATAAACAGATAAAAGGCAGCAAGCTTCTGACTTTGATAACAGGAAGATATTTAACAGTGATGAAATTTGTGTCATTTTTCTTTAAAGCCTAACATAAATAACTACAGGTAAATTTCTACTTTCAGAAACTTCATAGATGACCATTTAAAACTCTGCTTTTTATTACCATTACAGACAATTGTTGACTTTCGAATCACATAGCACAATATTCTAGAAAATGTAACTTCCAAAATTTCCTCTTTTTCTCTTACTTTCTTCTGTTTAAATAGGGTGATCAAGATTGATTACAAAATGAGATACTATTAGGAAAAAGTAAGAGACTGGGAAATATTTTGTAGACTATCAGCAAGATTTTTGAATGTCTTTAGAGGTGCTAAAGATGCAGATAGGCACCTTATGGGATTTTCCAAAATTCCTAAGCATGTAAGGCGCTTACATGCTTAGGCACTTTGAAAATCCTACTAAGTACATATCTGCATGTTTAGGTATCTAAATACCTCAAGAAATCTCACCCTAGACGTCGAGTTTCTCCCATTATTTGTTTTATATCATATCAGTTTGACAGGTAGCACATTTGCTTGGTAACTTTTATCTAATTAAAGGAAAGTAGGATTGATTAAGTCCAAAAGGATTTAAAGAGAAAATCCATACACAGGACTGGGGCAAAAACACAAATATATCTTATGCTAGCAACAAGGCTTTCTAGCATTTTATTACATTAGCCTCTCAATTTGTACAAATGATACTTTGCACACTGTATGTTTCATCTTTTTTAACAGAGTCAAATGACAAGAAAGAAAAAGTGCTCAAAGAACACTATAAGCATCCTTAAATAAACTGGATATACAGCAAATTATGCTGATGTATCTAAATAACAAAATAAGAGAGCAGTGTAATTCTAGGTTATGCTAACATTACCTTGTTATTTATTGACATTACCAGCAAAATTTTGATTATGTGCTTTTATATCAAAATGACCTTGGTTTCATTTGAAAAGCTTTACAATATATTTTCAAATTCAGACTGCATACCTCTTTTTACATTCCCCAAAGTAGCATTCTTCTAACTTAGAACTCTCCTATTTTTAATATGATCTTTCCAACCTATTTGTATTCCGAGACAAAATGAAAATAAGTTTGCAAGTACAGTCTACCAAGATTTGAGCACCAACACATTTTCTGAAGCAGAAAGAAAAAAAAAAACAGAAAATAGTTAAACACAAAATAATCTGAGGCCCTTTTCCACTTACATTGACAAACTCAGTGTTTCATAGAAAAGTTTCTATACTGTGTTCTAGAGCAAAAGACTGGTTCTGACAATGAAGGAAAAAACCCATCCTTAGCAGTGACGTTAGAAATACCATGTCTGTTTCTGAATTCAGTTGTGCTGAGCTTCCACAAGCTTTTAACACCAAGCAATACAAAAGTAACCTTCTTTATTTGTCAAATGCTTCAAATATTTCTTATGGATGGAAGCACAGGGACAGCATGAGTGATAAGTCAACAAATGAGAAAAAGAGATGTCTTAATGTGTAGAATCCCTTGGAGTTAAAGGATTTTAAATGCATATTTAGTAATTGTTTTACAACAACCACCACTCTACATATTGTATCTACTTACTAAAAAAATAAGTTGTTGCTTAAGTTGTTACATTTCTCTAGCAGTTCAGGAGGCTTTTAAGACGTTTATGAAACATTCATCATGTTTATTATTTCAATACATGAAATATACTACGAGTTTTCCTCTGTATTTCTTCAATCTAACAAACTCTGTTTAGCTTTGCAGAGTAGTTGCGATCACTGTGAATCTCTGTTTCAGATTCTCCCTTTTCTGTTTTAAGTGGTTTTCTATGGTCCTTGCTTCTTTTAAGATTCCATCAAGCTCTTGGACATAAGAAGCATCCATCGCTGCTCTTTCACTTAATTGAAAAAATCTGTTGTTAAAATCAATACTAACACCATTAACTTTCTCACTACTTAGATTTGTTTTTAAGCTCAGTTTCTGATTGAATTAGTTCTCTGTTTTAACAGAAAACAGTATTTTTTCTTTCAGGATCATTGTTCAATAGTTTCCAGAGCTAATCCATTTTATCTGCAGAGGTTAGAAAAGTGCCATACAAATAGGATAAAGTTAACTTGCCTTAAAATATGAGCATATTTTGATAACAAGTTCGTAATTTCTTTGTTCATCTCTGTTAAAAGAAAAAAGTAGGGTTTTTTTAAACATTTTAATGAATTTTCTTCTTAACGTCAAATAGGTAATTACGTAGTTACTTCCAGTATAATAAATACATCACCGTTCAAAACTTTTTCCAGTGGTTCAGGTTTGTAAAGGGACTGCGAGCCCTCTGAAAAAGCCAAATCTGCTTTGTCATGGGAGGACAACTGAGGATTTTCTGAGGCTTCATTCTAATAACAGAGAACATAAAAAAAATATAACAGATTCTAGGATTTAAAGCAAGCTTATCACAGCCATGACTTTAACTGAGAAATTTAAAACATCTGGAGAGACTATTTGCAGAGAAAGTGCAAGTGCTGGCGGCTTTGCAGCATCAACACCATCATGAGCAGGCACAGCATCCGATAGAGTGGGTGCAAGGAAGTGGGAGAGGAGCTGTGAAGTACCAGCTTGAGACCTTTGCCTACTATGAGTAAAAGCTGCTGTATTTACAAAGCTCACTGTCAAGTAGTCCTATGTAACTGATGTAGTGTGTACCCAACTTTGTTGATCTTCAAACACCAACAGAAATGTTGTTCTCTTCTTACAAGAAAGTCAAAACGTGTTTCCCCTAACCTACATCAGACTGTCGTGGAGCTCTCTGTCCTCTCTCCTCGACAGGAACCCGCAGCAATGCCAGAGAACGACATGGGGTGGGGGTATGTGGGGGTTGCATTGCTCCCCTGGGCCCTAAAAGGTCTACCCTCCCTTCCTCACAAAGTGCTGCTCACCTCCATCTCTTTTTTACGTTTACTTCTATTTTCATCAGATTTCTGTGTGTTGCTTGTCATCGTTGCCTGACAAAACAGCATTTGGTAAGCAGTTACTTTGTGTGACTGGAAAACAGCTACATGAAAACGTGTAAAACCTGTAACTAGTACCTCTGTCAGCTCCTTTGCAAAGGAGCTCTCCTCTTCGCCGGAGAGAGGCTGAGCCTCAAAGCACGGTGAGAGCACCGATGGGAGCTGCAGACGGTGGGCCCCAATCCGCGGTGATGCCGGGCCCGCCTGGGCCGGCCCGGGCACAGCTGAGGCCCACAGCCCAGGTGCTCAGAAGCGCCCAAAGGTGCGTTAATGTCGGTTTCGGACAGGTTGGCCGACAAGCTGCCTTGCCCTCCCCAGCTCCGCCTATGCTTCCCCGGGACCTCCCACCCTCAAGGACACCGGGCTCCCCCCCCGGCCCGGGGGCCTCCGCGGTCCCGGTCCCGCTCTCCTCAGGTGCCGCAGGCCCAAGGGCGGGGAGACCCCTCCGCGGCCCCCGGCAGCCGTTAACAGCCGGCGCGCGGGTCGAGGGCTGGCCCTGGGAGGCGGCCGAGGGAGGGCCTGGCATCCTGCGATCCTGGGAAGGGTGTCGGGGGCCGCCCGGCCCGCTCCGGGAGGCTAGGGACAGGGCACGCCTGCAAGGCTTACCGCTGAAACGGCTCCTGCGCGGACACTGCAGGACGAAGCCTGCCATCCGAAGCGGGTGTTGGAGTTGAAGCATGGTGAACCTACTTGTGGCAGTTTAACGTGTTGCACTGTCCACTCAAACACTTCCGGTCATGTTTCGTCTCGGATGGCTCTGTGACAGATCCAGTCACAACTGGAATCACTGGGCCGTTCAGGGATGACAGTGCAATGCGAGATGGACCCGTTTCAAAACACAACTAGCAAGATCGGAGAGGTTACTGTCGCTAAAACAAATAAACAACGGAATGCGATTCAGTTTCCCTTCTGTCGTGCTTCACTGGTGTAGGTTGGCTGTATTTTATTTCAGAAAAAAATTTAAAATTACTGCATTAGATTACATGAAAAGGCTTTCAACAGTGAGAAAAGCTTACGACAGTGAGAAACACAATAATTCAGGAGAGCTCTTTCAGTGTTATGCTTCACAATGTCAGCAAAAAAAAAAAGATTAAAAGATGTATCGAGACTTCTTATGTTCTTAAATCCTGGCTTTATTAGCTACAGTGAAGAAAATCATTGCAAGATTTAAAGTTACGCTTGAGTAAACAGCATTTTTCCTCTGGGTTTTTGTTTTATTTTTAAATTTCTAGTTTTAAGAGAAGTAAGGATCAAAACCTTCAATGTGTAACCCAATTGGGCTCTGAAAGTCAACACGCTGGGCAAGAAATGAAACTGATGGGAAAACAAGAACTAGACACTTCCCCAAAGTAGCAACAATATTCAATATGCTGCCATGGCCCACTTCATTAAATTATTCTTTAAAAAGTAGGCATTTCTCTTATTATTGATACTATCTAAACATTAAGAAACAGGTATGAAAGAATATTATAGGCAAACGTTCCTAAAGTGTTTACATAGTTGAGCTGCCATTACTTTGTTAAAATATTAACAGACAATCTTGAGTTAAAAGAAATTAAACATCTGTTTTATCACTTTTATGGGTGGAGAAAGCTCAGATTAAAAAAACAAGATGCCTAAACTGTTACTCTAAAAGTAGTTCCAGATCCTTTAAGACTGGAAATAGTAAAATGCAAGAATAAAATGCAAGATTAAAACTTACAATAGAAGCTGTTGGTATGAGTTAAGAGCTTACAAATGCAAATATGTACAGAATAAGAGAAGAAACCTCCTTTTATTCAACATGCTAAGTGACCTGATTGAATTTTTAGTATCTCAAAAGTTGACAGAAAGACCTCCTTATTGATAGTTCCATATAGAATGTCAATAAGCCAAAAATATTAGTGCCAGCAGCTATTAGAATATAAATAATGTTGTGGCTGACTAGCATTGGTTTCGGCACTATTGCCCAAATTTTGGTACCGAGTGCCATATTATTCAGTGTTTCACTAGTTATCTAAATGTAAATTTAAACCTAATGAGAAAAAAAAAAGGCTAAATAATACATAATTAATAGAGCATTATTTTTAAAAAATATATTTCTTTTTGCAGAGAAGCGAAAAGTCAGATGTCCAGGCACCTGAAACACAAGCAAGTGGGGAATTCTCCTCAATGAAGCTCTGGTGCACAAATTTAAAAAACAAACAAAAAAAATGTTAAAAGTAAATTGCAGTAAAGAGAAGAGACATGAATATTATTTTGAAGCTGAGGAAAATTATTCAGAGGTAGAAAGTTAGAGGGCTACAGCTGTTTAATTTAGTTGAAAAAAGACCAAGAAGCAATTTGATCATACTTCACAGAAAGGAACTATTTGTTACGAAATAGCTATCGGGAAAAAGGACAGAAACTGGTGACCAGAACCAGAAGCCACTTCAGTCTAAATAAGTTTAGTTATTTTCCTGTAAGAACGAACCATTCCAATAAACTTCCAAAAGGAATAGTAGAATTACCGTTGTTGTATATAGAAATCAGCTAGATGTAGGCATTTCAGTCACACTCAGGTATCTCCCTGGTACACAAGGTTAGGTGCACACAACTCCCCACACATACTGAATACCATGTAGCAAAACAGGAAGTTGAAAGAGGATGATATAATATTGCTGTCTGGTAGAAATTCAGCCAGTGTGAGTGAGGATCTGTAAACAGGGATATATACATCTTACCTGAACACAGTAGCTGCCAAAGAAGCGGGAGGTTTTACTCTGTTGAATTCCTCTGCTGTTTAAAATTCTTCTGAAGCGATTTCAGTAGTTTCTTTCAACAACTTTAATGGAAGAAGATGTGCACATAGTTCTGTTTCTTAACACGTCAGAGAAATACACTGTTCCTTGTTGGTACAATAGTTAAAACCCATGATTACTAGTGAAACAGACAGTATTTTTATTTTTAGGATTATTATTTCAGTTGAGGTTGAAAGATGGGCCTCAAAATTATCTCCTAGTTTTATCATATAGATATTAAAGCATTCCCTATAGACATGCATTGCACTCTTCTGTTTGCTTTCTTGTTTTCTCCCAAAAGCAGTAACAGGCATGCAGGCAGATGAGAGAATGCCTTCATTTTTTAGCTGGCCTTTTTTTTGGGGGGGGTTGGTGTGGTTCCCCTCTCATGGTCCAGTGCTAAAACTTAAGCCTTTTCAGCTTAGCCAGTAAGCTACACAGCTGAATGCCTTAATGCTTTGCTGGTCAGCATTACAAACAGAAAATCCAGGCATGGAGATTCCAGTTTACACTGGTGAGTTCTGCAATCTAAAAATACTGAATGCTAGAATACTGGTTAACTATTTATTTCCAAGTTCACTTCCCTAGCTTTTATGGCCTCAGTTGTTCCATCACTGCGGTATTCACCGCTGCAATTACAGCAACATTTGTTGTATTAAGCACTCCACAACCACTGAAAGCAAGACTTACATTCCAAAAAGCATCATGCCTTGGGGCTGCAGCATTTTTGTTTTATTTATTTGCAATTAATACATACCTGGGAAATAATTTACAGCTGACAAATTAGGAGCTATCTATTAATCTGTTTTAGACTACTAGCCACAGTTTGTGCTGTACTTTCTCTGAGAGGAGACTGAATTCCTCCCCTGAAGCTACTTATGTGCAAAGGGATGGAAGATCATTTGAGGATTTCCCACAGACACCAGGGGTGTATTTCTTGGTATTGTTAATAGATGGATACACGAAGTGTGTTTTCAATCTTAGAACTGGCAGGCAGATGCAATCTTTACAGGCAACTTGCAAGTATGTGGAGAAGGGGAAGTCCACGCGCTGACGGCTAACACCCGTTTCAACACTAATACTTGAGACTTTATGGACCAAGCAAACAGACTGCAACGCGCTGCTGTGGAAACAAGACGTGCTCTCTGAC
This sequence comes from Urocolius indicus, assembly GCA_013401255.1. Lineage (NCBI taxonomy): Eukaryota > Metazoa > Chordata > Aves > Coliiformes > Coliidae > Urocolius > Urocolius indicus. Next base: position 79,689 of record WBNH01000218.1, on the reverse strand, counting down.
GACATCTGCCTGAAGTAAGGTGGGGGGGTGGGGGGTGCGCAAAAAGCTTCCTTCCTAACCTCAGATTTGCGTGACTTGCATTGCATTCTCTCTCCACCGAGGAGGGGAAGTGGCGCTGGACAAATGCAGCCGTAGACAGATATGAAGATAGGGAAAGTGTACCAATTTCCTCTGCAGTTTGTGCAGTCGGGTTATTTTGGCGCACAGCGAAGCAAGCCTCTGTAAAACCACGGCACACGCCTGAGGCAGCAGAGCCCGCACTCCCCCCGGCCGGCGGGAAGGCTGCATGGAGGCAGAGAGGCACTGACGGCCGGCTCGGGAGCGCCGCGGCCGCACAGCTTTGGGCGCCCGACGTACAGGTGCATACGCGGTGGGCAGCGGGCCAGGGGCACCAGGGGGCGGGGGGGGATGGCGGTCCTTGCGGCTCCTCGGCTGCGGTCGGTGCATTGTTCTGCTGCAGCCCGCCGAAGAGCCGCGGCGCAGGGCGGCTGTGCCCGGGAAGCTGACGATGGCAGGCACCGCGGGCCTGGGCTCGCCCCACCGCACGGTACTGCGGTACCCGGGCTCCGCTCCAACTCGGGGGCACGAATCGGCGCGGCCCGACCCGGCCCTGCTCCGCGCCTCTCCTGCCCTGCCCTGCCCTGCTCTGATCCGCTTCCGCGTCCTTGCACCCGAGTTTCTCCGCGGGGTGAGTTATTGCATGCTGCCTCGAGTTCTTGGAAGGGTTTGTATCTTGACCTTAGAGGTGAGGTGCAGCCTTGAGCTAGTTTAGTCCTGAGGTGTGTACAAGGGCTGCAAACTCTCAGGTATAGAAGCTGGCTGGTCTTTAATGAGTAGTTCAGAGTTGGCTTGTTCTGAATTTCCGTAAAATGACTGTTGTTATTCCCAGCGAAAATATATCTCTTCATCACTTTTCTCTGTGTCACTTTTGAAAGAGAATAGCTAGAAAATCAAGCTCAGGATTCAACCTGACTTAAAGCTAAAACACCATAAGCTAACCACCGCTACTGCAAAATAAACTTTATTTCAGCTTCTCCAGAAACCTACACAATTCTAGCTCAAGGTGCAAGACAGGCCTTTCCAAGGGGCAGCCAAAGGCGGACTAAGTTTTGGGTACTTTGGAAGTTCTGTCATTTATAGAGAAAACTTGGAAAGATCAGTTGGTGTATTAATGTAACTTCTATGGCTTAATGGCCAGTAACAAGGTGCTTAATCCAGTCTTAGCCAGGTCCCAATCTAAAAATCAGAAACAGAAAATCAAATGATGGTGTGATGGTAAGATAACTTTTGTAGGCCCAAGAGAATTAATTTGATGAAGTGTTCATGGAGCTAGTTATTAGCCTTCTCACAGAAGGAGAAAATGGTAACAAAAATCAATGAAAAGTTTTATAAAATAACATGAAGGATGCTCTACGTTACCCTAAGTGACTATGGTAAATGATAAAAGGCAACAGAGGACAAAACCAATTATTCAGAAAAGCAGTTTTTCAACAGGTAATGAAACATACCATCCCTATTACAAGTGTTGTACACTAGAACTAGCCCAAGGCGTTGTTCTTAATGCTGAATCCTCTCTGTGTATTTTTGGCAGAGTAAAGATGAGTGATGAAGAGATTCTTGTGTGTGCAGTACAATTCGGAGAAAATTTCTGCCTATATTTTGCAGGTAATTACTACCCACATAGATCAAAAACTGAGATACAATTTAATCCTTTCCTTGGGCATCCTTAACTTTGTAGAATCCTGTTTCCCCCGCCCTATGTTACCTGGGCAATCCTCAAAGCAGTTACAATCCCATTTAGAAGAATGATAGTTTCTTGATTACAGAGCCAAACTGTTCTCTGCAAAGCAAATCTGAATTTCAGACAGCTGTCCCAGTGTGTTAACAAGTCAATAGTGTATTACTGCTCAACTATTCAGCGTTTAAGAACTTTTTCTGTTTGAATACCAATTAAAATCAATTCATTTATCCATCTGATTTCACCTAATTTTCCCATAAACTTCAGTTTGAAGTACTGTTTGCCAAGTATCTGGAATATTTGTTGCTTTGTACAATAAAAAACAGAAATTTACCTGCTGTTTATTCCTTGGTTATAATCTTAAACTGACCTGAGCTGCTGACCCTTAAGTAACCCTAAAACATTTTGCATACCTCTCGGTTTGGTGGTAACTCCCCGTTCTCAAATGAATGGTCGATTCATCATTTTTTTGAGTCTGTTATGCTCACAAATAAAACACACTGTAAATCAGCTCAGCTTGGTGAGTTAGTGCTACTGGGGAGTACAACTGGAAACATTTAGGTGGCTGGCTGGCTGGGTTTCAATCTTGCAGAGCAAAACTGGGCAGAAAGTGTTTTGTGGTTTTTTGTGGGGCAGAGCTTAATGGTTTTTTGTTTTTGTTTTGGTTTTTTTTTCATTGCTCACTTGGAACCAAGATGATGATGGTAAGCTGAAAGCCTATAACTTAACTTCATTATCAATGTTAGCTGAACGAACCTGCTCACGCCTACTAACCCATAAATGCATTGCTTGCTTTAGGGAAAAATTTTCACAGTGGCTGGTGTAAAAAGGAGAGCTACAGCTCACTTTCTTCTTCTGCAGTCAATGTTGCTTTCTTTCTTTCCTTCTTGTTTATTTCTTCCTAAGGTGCAGGGTAGTGGCTTCCCTAACAGAAGGACCTTTTAATGCAGTTCCAGTTGGACAAAACAGGCAGCTGTTGCTTCTGAACTCTCGTTAACAGATACAAAAAGCTTCTCTTGCTTATAGATAGACTGCTGTATTCTGGGAAACCCTTCTGTCTTGCCTGGGTTGATACAAGCCAGAGGTGAAAAGAATGACACAGCCTCCATCTTCTTTGAGATTAACACCAGGCAAAATAAGTTCGTAGAATGAAAATGTCAAGATTAAGCCTGCAGCAAACTGTAAATATCTGAGGAGAAGACAGCTAAAATACTCGACTTTCTTTGCTTAACACTTCTACAGGGCTGGAATGTGATGCCTTTAGTAAGGAAAAAATTCTCCACCATGTCCTTCGAAATGTAAATAGCCAGTTGCTTGTGGTTCGACCAGACTTAAACGTGGCAGCTTTCGAGGATGTGACAGATCAGGAGATGAGATCTGGTACACTAGGTTTTAAATATATGCTATAACCATTGCACTGGATTGGAGTTTTTTTGTTCTTGATATGCTTTTGTTCTTTGTAATCACTGACTCTAAATGATGAGACTGAGAGTAAAGACTGACAGTATATTTGTAAGGATAAAGCTAACTGAGCTGGAATTTTGTCCTGTGCATTGGTAATGGATTAGGTTCCAGGATTAGACTGAGGCATGCAGGATGTCCCATGCAGACCGGGCTGCTAAGATTTTTGGTTAGCTCTGATCACAAAGTGAGTTCCTACTCTCCCTCTTCCCCCACACCCTTCCCCTTTTTGTTTTTGTGTTGAATTATAATCAATCATTCTTAGGTTTGAACAATGTGTTTAGCACTAAAAGCTCTTACTTGCTTCTAACAGCAGTAGTTAATATATGTGTGGGTTTGGCTTTGAGTTTTTGGAGGGGGAGGCTCAGCAATTAATTCAGAACTGTATTTGTTGAACATTTATTTAGAGATCACATGTATGCAGATATAATCTGATTTACAGATGACTGTTTACAAATCCCATTCTCACTTCATGCATGCACATAAAGGATCTGAACATCCCACATATACTAACTAGTAACTGCACAAGTTTTCTTGCAAATTCAAAATCTTGGTTGAAAAGTCAAGTATTGCAGAAAGTCAAGTATGTGCTACCAGCATCATAAAAATTATTGGCTCTTCTGACAGGGAAAGTATCCTAGGGAGACAGTAGTTGCCTGTGGAATGTAAGACATAAAATGGCCAAGTTGTTGCAGCTCCCTCCTGAGCAGATTATTAATAATAAACCCTTTGTATTTAGGCAATGGAATGCACTTCTCCATTCACTATTATAAAACTACCACACCTTCAGCGGGGATGCCTGTTGCATTCAGTGTCAAAGTAGAAGATAAAAACTATTACATGTATTGTGATAAAGAGTGTGGAAAAACGATAGTTAGATTTAGGGTAAGTATCTGCTTTCCATACCTTATGTATACATAAATAGCAGGCAAAGTGATGTATTTAGACACTTGTGAGCTGAAACAGAACTGCTCGGGTCTTGTGGTGGGACTAACCCAATCCCTTTGTCTTCCTCAGGAAGGAGAAGTTCCCAAAGACATTCCTGGAGAAAGCAACATAATCTTTTTCAAAAAGACATTTACATCTTGTAGCTCCAAAGCATTTAAGTTTGAATCCTCTCTAGAACAAGGAATGTTCTTGGCCTTTGAAGAAGCAGGTTCCTTACGAAAATTAATTCTAAAGAAACTGCCAAGAGAAGATGAAGTGGATGAAACCATGAAAATGAGTGTTTCTAACTTCAGTCAGAATGAAAGTCAGAACCACAACAGTCTTTAAATATATTTTGGCTTTTTATAAAATACATCTTATTCTTTCTTCATCCGAGGCAAGACAGTTGTATGTTTTTAGCTACCATAAGTCAGTACAAAAATGAGCATGCCACAAGGGAAAATGAATCCAATAGAAGCAGAAATAGAAGCAGAAGAATGTTCTCCAGTCAGACAGAAGGAAAGAGAATTACAGTGAAGAAATAATAATATGAAAGTGTATATAGTTCTGTACAGTTTGATCACTAAAATCTTTACTGCCTGTTATCAAATAGCTTTTGAATTGGGTGTCTCATAGATGAAGCAGACCTATTTTGGAGTGGGAGAAAAAACCGCTGAAAATAATAGATTTGATAAGCAGACCATGCACCTGGCCAATAAACTCTTTGAAACTACTTTTTTTGCATCTTTATTATGTCTTGAGCATCTTTATGAATCTCAGTTAAACACTGACATTTTCTTCCCTTCAACTGAGGTAGAAATAACAGACAATTTTTAACTCGCTGGAAATCTTGGCTTAGAAAACTGCTGACTTACCTGAACAATTAGAGTTTTAATAGAGCTGTTTGCCCTCAGAGAGCTGTAAATCTCATTCAAAGATAGAATTAGACCAAATGGCTACAGCTATCACAATAATTAAGAACAAAAATTAACAATTACAGGGAACTGGGGATTTCAACGGGACTGAGAAACACATGCAATCCATCGAGAAAGCTCGGGTCATTACTTTACCATTCCTGCTTCAAACACAGTGAACTTGTCTCAGAGTTGCTAGCCCCTAACAGCACAGGTTTTGACTGCTACATTGCTAGAGTTCTTCCGTAACTCATTTCTCACACAAGATACCTTGAACAAACACCACATAGAGATGCAACTTGCTTTTTGTCACAAAAGAGGAAATGTCAACCACTTCCTATGATACTCAGATCACGGCGAGGTACTTACCCTTGACTCTTACACATCTTCTTCATGAATGTTACTTGGATACCTAAATCACATCACATTCACACAGCAGCAACCATCTCAATTCTGACCACAAGATTAGGAAACAGAAGTGCCCTGTTACATGGTATTTCACATGGCTACATGAATTAGTACACACATAAACATTCCAATCCTGATTTTAAAGAAACGAAATGGGCAAGTCTTGTAGAGTTCCAACAGCAACTTATTCATTCTGTTTATTGCATAATCAGATGGATGGTAGCACACAATTCTTTTACTATTAAGAGTACAACAGGAGCACAATTAGAATGTAACCGTTAACCACTCCTTAATGCTGTGACAATCAGAGAAGAAACCTGAATCTCATTTCTCCCCCTTAAATTCTCTAAACCCTAAAGACATAAAAGAGGATGGTGCCTCAGTCTCATGTTAAGCTATGTTTGTTGTCTTTTGAGTCACACAGAAAAATGTGTTCCTGTGTTTATTTAGAAAACAACCACCCCCAAAATGTTGCAGATGAACACAGAGGTTCCAGGGAAATCATAAAAGCTATGTATGGCTCCTAAAATCAATCTGCGAAAGTATTTTTCTTCTAAGACAATTATTGCTGCATTTTTCTAACAGATGCTACTCTAATATTATGTCAAGTCTAAATCTCCTCTGTGTTAAGGACAACACGTATTCATGAAAATATTTGTTTTATAGCATCTGAATGTTAGTAATGAAGTCATGCAAAGTAACTCTATGAACAGTAACATGACAGTATGATTTAGTATTTTAACTTGATTTTAGGGAAAAAAAAAGGCCCACCTGCAGGAAAAAAACACTTTAAGTAACTCAAAAGTAGTAAAAGTCATTCATGCACGCAGACAAACGATTTCTGTAAATTCTTTATTGTATGGATTAAGAAAAAAATATTCTCTTCTTTACATCAACTCTTAGGGTCCAAAGAGCTACGAGGTGTGCCTGACATATAGTTCAACTGTTGTGATGTCATTATAAATAACAGTTCCGTTTTCTGCAATCAAGTTTGTTTTACAAAATGGGAAACCCAACAACAGTTATCTTAGAAAAGCATCATTAAAGCTGCTGTTACAAGGAAAGTTACCTTCAGCTATGTAAGTCTGTCACTGATGTAACTAATTCCTTCTACTTTACAGTACAGCTTAAATCATCTCACTGGACATTTTTACTGCTGTTTGATATTTACTTCTAAAAGACTAGCTCTGAACTCGCTGCAGTATGTACCTACTATGGACCCTTGGTTATTCATTTGTTTTGCATTAAACATGTTGGTAAAAATATCATGAAGCAGAGGCAGCAGTGAACCATCATGTTTGTCAGGGACTCGGTTGCATCTTAGAGGCTCCACAGCATGGCAACAGCCTTGCAGATACCAACATCATAATAGTTAAAGTAGCAGAGGCCAGCAAAGGTAACGGCTGACAGTACGTACAGACTTGTATTGGCCACTTTAATGGGTACATCTCCATGGACGTAGTCAGTTATAACCTGTCCAAGACCCCTATAGAATAAGAGGGAGAAAAAAGCTGAAAGAGCATTCCTCACTCAAATCCACACAGTTCATGTGAGCATTCTACTCAGATGGCTCAAACACATCACATTTTTCACCCTCTATCATCAACCTTTCCTAAAGAATGCCAGGTTCCCTCTCAAAAAGGAGATGGATCTACTTTAAAAAGACCCAAACCAGCATTCCACATATTCCATTAAAAAAATATACATATTAGCTCAGAATGTTCTTAACGGTCCCCAAGGAAACAAGATGCCGAGCACAGCTCTTTCAGACTATAGAATCTGTATAATCTGCCTCTAAGAAACCGCAGGCAGCTCATCTGACTGCAGTGGTGGCCGTGGCAGTGCTGAGTTAACGACTGGCCTTGATGATCTTACAGGTCTTTTCCCATCAAAACTATGACTGAAGAAAAGACACAGGAAATATATTCTTGTTTGAACAACAAGGTGTGGCTCTATTTAGTTCAGAAAATAGTGACAACCAAACTTTCCATCTTAAAAATGCGAAAAGAAGCAGACACAAATGGGCGAGGAATTCACTGTGATGAAGGTTACCAGCAGAGCTGCACACATGCACCAAGACACTGATCTCACAGGTGAAGTCACCGCAACGTTCACGGAAAAAGTACTGTGAATAATCTTGAGACTTTTGTCAGCAAGAGACATTCATTAAAGAACCAATGTATGTGCATTGACAAAATCCTCATCCACAGAATCCATTTCGATACATCAACCTGCAACAACCTGTTCCATTGCCTGGAATTTCCCCACAGGCCACGTCCAGCATGACATCAACATGCACATACCAAACAAGTGGAAAAATCCTCTAAAGACAGGTAAGCTTAGGTTTATGCATTTTATGTCTGAAAGAGCTCAGCCAAATGTTCAAGGACAGCCACGCTTCAGATGACTTCTGTATTAGATTCCCAGTTACGGTGAGGAAAGCACAAGAGTCCTTGGTACGATTTTGTAAGGGCAAAACTGACATTTAAGAAACCTGGCATCCCAAAGTACCATGAAGTTATTTATTACTTGCTTTACCCTGTGATAAGGAACTACAGACCAGTATCACCTCAAGAATGTAAATGCTTCCAGTTGGGCCAACCACGCAGATGGGTCCACTCCTAGCTAGACTTATCTAGCCTGCTTGCATTAAACATCACAGTAGAACTACACTTAAGAAGAACACAAGCAAGCATCCATTTCCCAGGAAGCATGAAAATAATCATCAAGGTCTCAGCTTCTGTAGTGGAATAGTTGCCATCATCTCTTTATTATGCATAATCTCATCACCACTGAGATATGCCAAGCCAGCCCACTGGCTCATAGAACTTTTCTTCTTGTTCACAGAACATTGATTCTTCCACAAGATAAAACACCCAAGGTTCTTCTGCACAGACTGTGACAAGGAAGTGAGGTAAGATACTGTGCAGAAGAACACTAGAGAATGCTTTCGGATTCCTGAACTGCAACACGTATCCTGCCTTCTGACTGAGAAAACAGCATGACAAAGGAAGACCAAGGTACAACCAGTCTTGTCAAAGATCATGACAGTGACAGAACCTGGAGAGCAAGGTCTTTGCTTGCATCTCTTTCCAGATGTTTTACACTAGATCAGGAAGTAAGTCTGTAGGCTAACTGTCACATAGAGATTTAAGACCTAAGGCTTGAAGCCATTCTGACTACTGGACTTTACTCTTAATTCTGAGGGCTCTATTGTCCTTACCAGTGGCCATGGAGAGTGAGAGTTGCAGCCAGTGAATAGTCCATGGCTGGTCCAGGATACAGGTAGGCTGCAGGAAGGAGACCCAGCAGGAGGACACTGACAGCTCTCTCGCTTGTCCAGTGCAAAGATGCAGCCTTGGAACTGCCTGTAAGGAGAAGTATTTTTAAGCGCCAAGTTCCAGTTTGAAGTGCTGTAACCTTAAAAACAGATACCTCGTCCTGACCAGCACCAGACAATAATGTTTTCTTCCACCTGATTACTAAGCTTTCATCTCAGCAAAACCTTTGAATTACTGCTAAGAATAACTATTTATTTTACAATGTCTAAAAGGTTCATTTTAAATACTCCTCTCTCTGGTGCTGCTAAGAAAGAGAACCTGCTTTTGTTACAAAAGAACAGACGCTCAACAGGTGAAGTCAAAGCAAACGCTCATCCTACTTTCGCAACTGCTCATTCAGGACTACGGTCTAAGTCAATCCATAGGAAAGAAGTGTCTCCAAAGGCAGAGCCTTTTTGTCAGTGAGTTTCCTGACTGTTACATACTATTTACTCTTCTCACCTTTTGAGGAATGGCTTTGAGACAGGACTGCAAGTTCCAGTGAAAGGCATGTGATAACTCTGTGCACAGTTCTGGCTATAATGCTATTTTTAACTGTAAAGAGCAGATTAAATTTCTGGGACCATCACAGTGATATAGGACCTATATATAGGATATAGAAGTAGCCTGAAGAACAAAGGTTTTCAGTCCTACATTGATACTCAGCTAGGTAAATTTGAGCCACTTAACAGATTACTCTGGAAATAGAAATATGGGTTTGGGAGCTCTGTAGCAAATTCTTGCTTTTTAGAAGCAAGCAAATACCATTAGAGAGGTAAAAAACAAGTCCCCATACATCTAGAAGATTCTAGAGCAAATCAAACCCAATCACCATAAGCAATATTCTGAATCAGAATATCAGCACCAGCCCAGGCTAAAAACACCAAAACTCTTCTTTATAACACGATAACCTCAAAAGTGCTTGCCTAACAGATATTATCCACACACTTAAACCAAAAAGGAAATGGTTTTATTTTCTCTTTTGTTTTTGCAGGAAGGAAGAAATATGGGAAAATAACAAGGTAAAGAAAACAAAGAACCTGAAGTAAAACGTGAAAGCGATCTAGGCTGCGGGCTAAGACCCTGTCCCTGTAGAACTCCATACCCAAGACTGCTTCAGAGCACATGCCTGAAGGCTGCTGTTATTGTGAAGTCCAGAATAGAAAGAAAGGAAGTGGCTCAGCCACGTTTAAGCTGATTTCTTTTACAACTGTTTCTTCATCCTTTCCTCTTCTAACTTGCATTGTAATGGCTACAAAACATCCTGAGCCTCTGGTCACGTTTGTCATATTTTATTGCGCAAAAGATGGACCGGAACTTGGTCTTGGCACAATCATCTTTTATTGCCTTCGTGAGCCTTGTCACACGAAGAGAGGAAAAAACAATCTAACAAATACTCTCTGCCTGCAGACCAGACTTCTCAGATTAACCTCTGTGAACGAGAAGCTCTGCTGTTCAAGAAAGTCACACCTGCAGTGTTTCCTTTTATTACCGCTACAGAATCAAAAGAAACATTCAACCTTCCTGATTATTGCTTGCAATCTCTTCCACATTCGAAAAAAACTTCCATCTTTGCTACTTAGCAGAGATTTAAGTTTTTAACGTTCGTGTTAATATCTGCTACTTCAAAACTTGTAGGATTCACGCACTTCATGCCAAGATCACAAACTTTAAATTCCGGCAGCGTTAAGTCACGTACACCTCGTTGGAAATTAGACCTGGGCAGAGCGAGAATCCACAGTCAAGCTCCCCACTGAGCACAGTGCTGCCGGAGCTGACGGTGACCCATTCTAACTCAATAGAAAACACTGTGCACGCGTCAATTTCTTCTGCCCACGCTTACTCGCACTTCCTTCCTGGCTCGAAAAAATCGGCAACGCTGCCCAGCCGCGGGTGTGACGGAAGAACGAGCCCTTGGGCTGCACGGGAGGAATCGTCTCGAGGGCGGGGAAACACGTACCGTGGCCTCGCTGCGGGGCGCCGTGGCTCTGCCGGGTCGGAGCGCTCCGATCGGCGAGGGCCGTCAGGGCCGCTGGGCTGCGGCGAAGGGTCCTCCCGAGGAAAGCTGAGGAGAGAAGGGGGTGGCGAGGTGTCAAGGCAGGGCAGGGCCGGCGCCGGGGCAGCGGGGCCGCGGGCACTCACCCATCTGAGCGCCGCGCGGCCGCGCCAGCCCCGCCCGCAGCAGCAGCAGCGCCGCCATTGTCCCCCGCCGGCCCAAGGGCACCGCAGCGGAGCCGGAAGGTGCCGCCGCCGCCGTCCTTCCCCTTCCGGGCGAGTGCGCGGGGCTGACGGCTCGTCCGCGGCCGCGCAGCATCTTCTTGGGTCAGCGGGAACTTCAACAGACCCAGGCGCTCCTCATCTGCCCGGTGGCTGATGAAAAGCCTTTACATAAGGGAAGCTATATAAAATAAACAGCTTTCCGGCCGTTATCCCAGGCTGTTAGTACAGCACTGCCACTGCGCGACTGAGCAGCAGAGAAGCGGCTGCAATCAAGCCGAGTGCAATCCTGCTTTCTGAGCCACTAGGCAGCAGACAAGGGCACGCAGTGAATGTCTTTTCACTTGAAGTGAAGCAAAGGACACTGAGCAGGAGAGTGAATGAGGATCTAAGGGCACTGACACTGTTTAGACTAAGGCTGGGGCCAACAGTACGCTACCCTGATGGCTACTTTCCCCTCCAGCCTCCCTTCACTCATCTCTTCAAAGGCCTCCACAGCTGCCTGCTTTGACCAGGCAGAAGCAGAAGCACATGGAGCAGTGAGAACAGTAGGACCACCTGACCTTCTCAGGCCTATGCTCTGTCCCTGGGCTTTACTCTGAAACAATGACAAAAGCACCAAACATGTCTGGATTTATTTATTTTGTTAAAAGGCTCAGCTGTTCAACTGCAGGGAGAGCAGCCCATTACCCATTCCTCAGGTAATACATTGGGCAGACCAGAGACACAACACAACACCCGCCAAGGCTCCTCTGTCAGCACAAATCATTTCAGTATCCCCCTGGAAAGGCAGACACAATGGCCAGCTCACGCCAGGATTTGGAGAGCAGTCTAAAACAGGCAAATGCACTGGTGTCTTGTCTTCATAATTACGGAAGGAGTACTGCACCTTCAGCTGCAATGAGCATACTCCCTCACGCTCCCTTCTCTGTCCAGCTGACTGTGCACGTGTTGCCACACAGGTCTGCTTTTGTTGGAAGATGCGAACGTTAAGTCCAGTGACGTTTCCTCTTTTATCAGACATAGTTATCTCTCCCATTGCAAGTCTTGGTCATTGATTTAATGACCAAAATTTAAATCAAAAAAGAGCAAACTTAATTTAAAAAAAACAAACAAAAAAACCCCAACACAACCAGTGCAAACGTGCCTGTTTCACCCCTGCAGAGAGCCTGTAACAGTTTTGTGCGTCAGAGGTTGTCAACTTTGTCACAGAAAAAGAATCTGGCAGGATTAGCCAACCTGTGAGACATGCAGCTGCTCCCCTGGTTTTCTGAATGTCAAGTCAAGGAAAAGCAAGGGGGCACCTACTACAGGCTGCCTCAGTTTTTTCCCCTGTGGACTGGCAGGATGTTATATAAACCACAGTGTTGGAATAAGTTGTACCACAGGGAAGCACTGAAAAGATAAAGACCTGCCTCTGTCCTCTACCTTATCATTTGAGCTGCAGCCTAGACTCATCAGTCCTCATCTGAGCTATCCTCTGACTTTTCATCTGCGGCCACTTTCCAGTTCTTCCTCTTGCTCCTCTTCTCCGGTACGTCGCTGTGCCTCTCTAACACAGAGCTGTGACGTTTCTTTCTCTTTTTTGGGGACCGTTTCTCCCTTTTCTCCTCAGATGCACTACCCTCAGAGCTGCTGGTGGTTGAGCTGCTGGCATGAGAAAAGTCACTTTCCTGCCCAGAAGAAGAGGTGGGTTCTCTGGCAGGCACTTTTCTAGTCTTTTTCTTGCGCTTCTGTTTCCCTTTCCGGGTGCTAGGAGCCTCCTCTTCTGAGCACTCGCTCTCTTGGGAAGAATCTGATGATGTTCTCCCCTGCTCCTTTTTCTTTTTCTTTCTCTTTTTGTGTGATCGCTTTTTTTGCTTCTTCTTATGTGATTTCTTTGTTTTTTTCCGTTTGTGTGACTCACGGGCACTTTGCTTTCCCAGGTGAGATTTCTTCTTCCCATTGATAACTCTTTGTTCATCTCCTTCTTGCTGGTCACTGTAAAAAGAACAAGGGATGACCAAAAGGACGCACACAGGCAGGCACAGAGCAGTTAAGCCTTTTGTGTCTCAACGTTTTAAGCAACCCCATCATTTCACTCAGGTAGAGCAAGGAAGCAGATGCTTTGATAGACATGGTAGCTGCATTTTTGTTTCAAGTACTTACTAACAGCTTGGGTGCACATGTTACTAACAACCCCATTTAAGGGATTTGAGCCAGAATTGAGAAGAATGTGTACTGAAAGCCACTGAGTGACGAAAGCTCATTTATAGCAGGTGACTCCAAACCTGTAAACCTGAACAACACCGTACTTGACAATTCTCATAGGCGTAGTTTAAAAATAATTAACTCTGCCCAACATTCTTTTACAGTTCAGTCTCCACTCTCCAGCATACTGCAAGAATTCATATTCTCCAACTCAAGAGAAACACAGAAAATACAAGTATGCCACAACAGAAAGAAGAATTTAGAGGTGATATTTGAGGGGGCGTATGCTGAGCTGACCTGGGTTCAGCCTGCTACCCTGGCTCTACCCTGGCCCAGACAGACCTTCCAGAGTCACATCATTTTAGCAGCTCAAGCTAAAGCTGAATGTCTACTTTCTGTAAAGGATGCAATGCCCTCCTAAGATTCAGACAAGGGGGAACCACATTAATGCACTAGATTGTTTTCAGTGGGTGTCTGTAACAAGACAGACTGCAAGTGGGTGCTTGCTTTACGTTCAAGGCTGCTCTATATTCAAAACTTAAAACTTGGTTTGTAAAATTCCTGGCATAACCTGACAGAAGTAAGGTTCTGAATACAGCAGTAAGCCTGCTTGCCTTACCTATCCGTATCAAATTCTTCAGGGTACAACTCTTTATAGCCACTGTGACCCCACCTGTAAGAAAGCAGAATCATCTATTAGAAATAGACCAAGTGTTTAGAGAAAAAAAAAAGAAAATAAGTTCCACTTAAACTTAAGGAAAAACTTCTTCACTGTAATGCTGATAGAGCACTGGAACAGGCTACCCAAGGAAAGCGTGAAGTCTCTTTCTCTGGAGGTTTTCAAAACCCACCTGGACTTGTTCTGAGTGACCTGATTTAGGTGGACCTGCTTGAGCAGGTGGATTGGACTCGATGATCTGTAGAGGTCCCTTCCAACCCCAATCATTCTATGATTCAATGATTTGCTTGGTACTGTTTAAATACACCTTATGTTCTCAGTCTCTTTTCCATTTCTAAATAGGGAAAACTACAAGTCAAATTTCTTTAAAATAACACTGGAGAGCACTAACTTGCATTTCTTGAGAAGTTTCTTTATTACTTTACATAATAAATTCTAAACTTAGTTGCTAAGTTTAAGGCTGAGCTCTTGTTGCTTACTGTGACTTAGGAACTCTACAGATGAATTCAAATCAGGTATTCTGCGATACGGTGAAAGTTCACGCGCATTCATCAACTCATGCTCAAGGAACAGGACTCCAAATAGGAGTTTTAATTACAATCACAGAACATTCATTCCCCCACAGACCTGTCTGGCATGTTGGCTTCACACTCATACAGCTTTTTATTCCAGGATCGGGCCCTAATGAAATCATCTTCGACTAGGTCGAAAAATTGCGAGTTCTTTGTTTTCCAGTCAGCCCTGTGGCCCTCCTCATCAAAGCCATCGCTGCGCATCCGGCTGCTGCAGAAAGAGAACAGTTGTCCTTCAGCTGTCAGCTCTGATGGAGAAACTTTCTGAGCAAGGGGTTAGTCCAGCCAGAGGTGCAAAAATCCAGCAAGTCTTGGATGTCCATCTATGCAAGAAGACCAGCTATCATTTTAACAGACAGTCACAAAACCAGTTCAGTAGCTAACGCTGGTTTCCAGAACTTACTACAGCCCTCTATGCACAGCAAAATTCTCAACAGAGATGCTCACAGTGCAAAACCAGAGGAAGCGGCTATCTTGCCTCTCGCAACAAACGCAGTTCTCTTCCTCTAGAATACTCTGCAGGAGCAGACTAACAATATGCAGAAAGACATGGGCTGGTAAAAGCAGCCAAGGGGAAACTGAAGGAATAGAACTGACTTACTAGAACTGCAATTTGATCAGGTACCAGGACTGAGACCTCAAAAGCACAGAAAGCCCCATCAGTTTTGAGTGACCTCATGTACCCGTGGCTCTAGCTTTGCTTCTCACTTGAAACGCCTCACTTTCTGAGCCAAGCAGCAGCTGTGGGCTCAGTGTAAATCTGAAAGGTGTTCTCCCCTGAGATATCAAAACCACTTCCTGCAACGCTCATGCTTCTGAAAAGTCTTCATGGTAGTAAGCTCCTCTACCACCCCAAATCCCACCCTCTCCCTCACACCCAGCTTCTTTGATCCTCGGGCATATTGGAATGATCTAACAGACACCATACAAGCAGTGGTCATTACTGGTGTCTTAGAAGTCAAGACAATTATCTCCTATACACAACTAAAACCCACCTGGAGGTGTCCGACAGCATTCTGTTTTGCCTTTTCCAGTAACTCTCTTCTGTCTGCTTCTCCCACTCTCTTATTTTCCACATTTCTGTCTCTTCCTGAATCTGAAAGTCACAGAAAGGAAACAAGTGTAACATTAGGAAAACTTTACAGACATGTAGCGTGTCACATCAGCTCCTAGTTCCACATTCCTGCTAACAAAATTCACAGCAAGCTTTCCTACCATACTGAAACAGGTTACCATTTGGAGCTATAACCAAGGTAATCAAAAAGATAATCTCTTGATGGTAACACCCTAACAAAGCACGTAAGGGCAACAGCACCAGAAACTGCAGGTTTGCCTTATTTTGCTATCTCAACCGTTCTGGCTTCTCTGCCTTATCATCCATTACCATTGAAGAACGCGGTAGAAAAATATCACCTGGAAGGACCAAGCCAAAATGAGAAGTTACGTCCAGGCTGAAAACACACAGCATGAAAATACTGAGTGGTCTGGCAGAGATCTATGGTTATGGGCACTGATTGTGTGTGGCACGTGAAATAAATCAGTTGCTGAATTACATCAAGAATGAAACAGTTTGCTGAAGTTAATGGAGTTTCTTAATCTTGCACTAAAATACCGCCTCTGCACAGTAACCCGAGTTAAAAGTACACACACAGTACAACAAACAAAACCCTCAAACGCTCAGAAGCTTGCTGCTTTCAAAAAGGCAAACTACAACTTTCATGAAAGCCCCGAGAGAACACGCCGTTCGAAAGGCACATGTTACAGGTTCCCTCGCCCAGATAAGAACTCAAGAAAAAACAGAGTCAAACTGAAAGTGAGACCGACGACATTTACACAGCTGATTTCAGCACACTGAAAATCGCGCCTGCTGTCCTTACCGCCGGGTCTCAACTCCGCCCACAGCCAGTCCCGCTCGGCCGGGGAAGTACCGCCAGTCCCGGGCCTCGCACACGCCGCGCTGCGACCGCCAGGGTGATGCCCAGGGCATCTCCGCTCGCACTCGCGAGCAAAAGCCGCCAGCAAGAAGCGGCCGCGGGCGGAGCCAGCCGCAGGAGCCCACCCAGGGACAGGGGACGAGGGGCCGCCGAGGCCGCCAACCCCCCGGCCCCAGCCCCACCTTGTTGTGCGCGCCCGTGTGCCGGATGACGTTCCGCAGCAGCACCTTCCCCACCGGCACCCGGGACATCCTCTCGCCCTCCCGGCCTTGCGGATACAGCCCCGCCGCGCGGGGGCCGCTCCCTGAGGCGGCCGCGAACGGACGGGAGAGGCCCGGCCCGTTGTCGGGTCCCGTCCGGAAGTGCTGCCGCCAGGTGCCTCCCCCGGCAGCGAGGCGCCGGCGCGCAGGGCCGCCGCGGGCCCCGAGCNNNCGGGGGGCGCGCGGGCCCCGCCGCGGGGCCGACGGGGGCTCACCGGCGGGCAGAAGGGAAGGAGGGAGGGATGGCGGGGCCGGAACGAGCGGAAGCAGGAGGACGAGAAAGGCGACGGACCCGCGGGGCGGGGCTGTTCCGGTCGCCGTCGCTACGCGACGGCCGCAGCCATGGCGGGCGCGGCGCTGGCGCGGGCCGCGCGGCTCTGGGCGATGCTGGACGAGATGGCGGAGAACGAGCCCCAGGCGTACCGCAGGCTCCTGCGGCAGCAACGCGCCGAGGCCGAGCGGTTCTGCGCCCCGCCGGAGCCTCACCTGTGCCTGCGGGCCCGTCCCGCGGTGGGTGCCCAGGGCTTGGGGCTCGGCAGCCCGCCCGGGTGCTGAGAGCTGGGGGTGGGGGGGGGAAAAGCCACTGCGGGGCTCAGCGGCAGCTCGGTCTCTTGCAGGACCCTGTCAGAGGGCCGCTGTTCATCAACGTCTGCAGCTGGAAAAGAGTCCCGGCGCCCAAGACCCTCGCTGACCCCACACCTGTCAGCGCGGGGCCGCTGGAGGTAGTGTCTGGCGAAGGAGGTAGGTCCCAAAAGCTCGCCCCGGATGCATTTCTTGCAGTAATGCATTGCGTGGCAATGGCACGCAGATTCTCGCTGTAACTGAGGGGTGGTGCTGTGCCATGGCTCGGAGTGGGGGCAGCAAGGCAAAGATGCAACAGGGCACTCTCAACAGGGGCTCAAATTAGCCTTTCCTGTTTCCACAAAACCCAGAGAGACACCAAAATTGCACACACCTAAATCCTGAACAGTACTTCTGCACGTATACTCATGTTGACTTGCATTGTATTCCCATGCTTCTTCAGCACACAGACTGCAACAGCAGCACACAGACATGTGTCATCTCCAGACAAGAGCTGAATTAGCTCTCTGCCCAGAAGCAACACATTCATTGCCTTTCCTTTTAAATCAAGTGATTATTAAGATAGTGGTATGTTAGTAATCATTCTGACGCATAACTTATTGTTATAGACCTTTACAGCATTATAGATATTGCATATAACCCAGATGTTCTTCAGAGGGGAGAAGAAGACCCAGACAAAATGGAGCACTTGATCCATTTGACTCTTAAATTCGTTGAGAAACAATACAACCTTACTCTCTCTTATTTGTACACCATTGAATCATTCAAATTGAAAGGAAGCCTGGAAATGATGCAGCAACGTCTGAAAGGCAGGCAGCTGCCAACTCCACGTCTCAGTCAGGACACGAAGAAGGGTATGTAGACATCTACTGTCACTTTTCTTTGAGGATCTGTCCCATGATCTCACAAGTTTGCTCAGCCTCATCTCTCTAACCCCAAACACTTGTAAGAATTCAGACTAAGGCACTAGTATTGATACCAGACACTAGTTTAACCCTGCTGGCCTGGCTGCATTTGTCTCTGGAGTTTTACAA
The DNA here is from genome assembly GCA_013401255.1 of Urocolius indicus. Lineage (NCBI taxonomy): Eukaryota > Metazoa > Chordata > Aves > Coliiformes > Coliidae > Urocolius > Urocolius indicus. The sequence continues at coordinate 61,453 of WBNH01000218.1, read as the reverse complement.
CTGAGAAACTGTAGTGACACTGGAACAGCAAATTCCTATTTTCCTATCTACACTGGGCATGGGAACGCTGCTACAGTTTGATCCTTTGAGGTGCTGAGTTTCTTTTTTTGTAACCTGACTAAAACGAGTCACTGCTGTAAGTAGCAGTCTGAAAGCAACAACTTTTAACCCATTGTCAATAAAACCAAATCACAGGCAAAGGAGGAATTGTCTTCATCTGACAAAATTGCTAATTACAATAGGTTACAGTTAAAACTTCTGTGATATATTTGTCAAGTGGCATTAACATTACACTTCTCAGTAACTGAGTGCTATGTGTGAAAAACTTGACAGAACTGACACTCGATGATCTGCTGTGCACTCTGGAAGCCAAGGACTGCGCTAACCCTCCTGTGCTGCTGAAGGAAAAAAGTGGGACACAGTCTAAAATGCCTCTGATAGAGGAAATTAGCAGTACTGAAATGCCAGAAAAACAAAGTACCCCTGTCTATGAAATGAACACTGTGAAGGATGCAAACAAGAAACCTCTCAAAATTGAACTAAAAATTGAATTGCCTAAGGTTAGCTCTGTTTCTGAGTGTGATCTGAGAATTTCAAAGGTAAGACAGAAGAAAGAATAACCTTGTGTTTTCTGTCAAATATAAAATTCTTAGAAATGCTCACTGCTAATTGGTTGTCAAACAGTTAACTGGGTATTTTAATTTTCTTGGTTTAGGATGACATCGTCATTGACGTTCCTGAAAAATACAAATTACAACTAGATCTGCCAGAATTGGTGGATGAAGAAACAACTACAGCAGTATTTAACAAAGGAAAACGGGTGCTGGTTATCACAGTGCAAGTTGCCAAGCCAGATCCTTAAAAGACTGCATTCTGTTCATTCTGTTCAGCTGATAAACAAAAGCCCAGAATGAGAACTTTCAGATGGTGATGAGTTTTTTTTTAATCGACTCTCTAATCTTCAAAGGTGAAAACCTCAAATGCCTTTAGAAGGTGCGTGTGGAAGAGGCAGCCTGGAGGAATATTAGCATCACCAAACCAGTTACCCCGCACTTCCAGAGGATAAAATATTTAGTGTTCTTACTGCAGGAGGAAAACGAAAGGTTGCTGGAGCCAGAATGTGATGTTCTGGTGAAGACTGCAGCAAGGAAGCCAGGAAGATGAGAGTTCACTGTTGCATGATAATAAACACAGCATGTGTTATTTTGCACTTGTGATTACAATTTAAGGTTAATAGGGTGAGTTTCACTATTGGAGCTGAAAGACTAAACAGCCCTGACCATGCCATAGCAGTACACTAAGCCACACAAGACTGAACAGAAAAGCACTGGAACATGTTTTAGTAGTTGTCAATTTCAAACATTTAATAGAATAGGTTCACTAGAACAAGTCTGGAACCAAGGTATCTTAGATGATTAAAGAAAGACCAAAAACTTAATGAACTTTTTTTTTTTTGCATAAGCCAGGCATGAAACCCAAGTATCACAGCAACCAGACATTAAATAATTCCCACAAAAATATTTAATTTCCACAGTATTTTCTTCCAACATCTTTAGTGAATTTTGTAGAACTTTACAGGAGACAGTACTTAATGCAATATACAGAATATCATATCAACTCTAACTTGTTCTTTTTCTTTTCAGGCTCCTCCCCATTTAATTCTCCTCATCACTGTAGTTGCTACACAGTCACCCTTTTTACATTAACGTTTCCATGGGGAAAGTCTTAAGAATGTTGAGCACTACATCTCTTTCAGGATACAATGACTAGGGTAACTGGACACAAGTCCAACCAACTAGTGAAGCATCCTACATACAATATATACATGGACAGCCCATTCTGCAGCTTACTGAGGCTGGGACAACATGGACAACTCAGGAAAGAGCCACGGTACCGGTGCCTAACTCAGAGCTTCTCATGTTGGAATGCTTGAAAAAATATTCCAAACATTTGAGGCATCGCATGATTAACACCCACCGATGGCATTACCAGCCTGTGTGCTTTGCCTATGTTGTGTGCCAACACACAGATTCTCTTGAACATTCTGCAAAACAGTTGCTTCCATGATAGCAACTTAGCGAGAGGAAGAGCAATTAAAGAGTTTTCATACAAAAGCACATGTAAGTGAAAGTCCACGAGAAGACAGCACGTTCCCTGTGGTATCTGAGAGCTGTGACCCCACAGATATCAGTGCTCTTTCACCTTAAAGTGCTCAAGAGGGATCACATAGCTGAGAAGGTCCAGACCAATGCCAAATTCCCAGAGCTCTGGAATGCTGGCACTTGGCCCTCAAGAACCTCTTCCCAGGCGCTTCAGTCCCTTAGTGCATGTCATACCCACCCACCCCTGCAGGAGAACAAGGTACTAAGGGAATTCACTTTCTACTAACTTGTACTTCAGTTACCATCTCATCTGAACTCCTGTGAAGAGATGTTTATAATTCAAATCTCTGAGAACACTGAGGTCATAAAATTGCTGGGTATGCACCCCGCTCTTCACCCTAGAGTGTAATGGCAGTATGTATACTGCCTGGATCCTTTTTAAGTCTGGGATGCTTAACTCCATTTTGGAAGTTTGCAAGTTAACTAACTGTATAAAAATACAGTATAGCTGTAATATTGCTCTGAAAAGCACTTTTGCAAACTTTTCCTGTACAAACTGGTAATAACATTACCAGATACTATAATACATATTTAAAATAAAAAAAGAATTCTGGATAAGTCTGAACACTGAAGTCTAAATAGCTTGTTTAAAACAAAATAGTGTGACCCAGGGAAATTTTGCTTGCATGGTTAAATTATAGCAGCATGGTTACTGGCTTTTCCAAGAAATTCTTGAATTCGGCAAGCCACTGTGCTCCAACTGCTCCATCGACGACACGATGGTCACAGCTAAGTGTAACGGACATCACGCTGGCCACATCAAAGCTGAGAGGAATGGGAAAAAGCAAAAAAGGTTAACACCATCCCCTGCAAGTCAGTGCCACTAACCAAGCAAGAAAGCTTTTATCAGAGAACTAGCAATGGCAGATCATGTCCACTCCTTTTCTACAATTAAGAAACATATTTGTATGTTCCCTTTAGGACAGGAAGCTCATCTTTCTTTGCATCACAAGAGCAGCCCTACACGATCACAGAAAAGGAGCCATTTTATACAGTAACTTCTAGTTTCCCCGTATGCCAATGACAGATACCCAGGACTGTTAACAAGTTGAAATAATCCTGAATATTCTCCTGGGTCTATGCTAGTTCAAGCCCTAAGTACGGTGATGCCGTATGCAGGACACTTGACCTGTAATTCATCCGGTAGGCTCTTCTTAAATGCAAATTTAAGCAAGTTGTTAAAGAGGAACAGGTGCCTAAACTGTTGTGGATCACCGACTCTCTTCCACAGCTTCACCCTACCCCTCAAAGAAAGAAACGTCCTCTCCTTAACTAGCAAAGAAGTTGCAAGAATAAGCACTAGGCAGGTAATTCATCACTCGCTGCATTTCTCTTCAATGCCTGTGTGACTTTTGTTGCAGATCCCACTGTACTTCCTCAGATAACCAATCACTTTTAAAAAACATTATAATCTAACAGAAACGTTAGAAAATTGGCCATTATTTCCAAGTCTGAATTCACAAGCTCAGTATATGTGGAACCAGACAAATACTTACCCTTTCTCGTTATCAGCTGGCACTAGCCTTTTCTCTGAGGAACCAACTGCAAGGATGCAGGCTTGAGGTGGATTGATTATGGCAGAGAAATTCTTAATTCCATACATTCCCAAATTGGAGATTGTGAAAGTACCACCCTACAAGAAAAACAGATTTGTGGTTAAATTTGCAAAAGCTGTTTCACATGGAATATTCATGAACGTGGCTGAAACATCACAGAACAGGCTTTGTACATTCTGAACAGAAGTCAAGGGCAGCAATGTTAAACACCAATACGAGTTTCTCACCTGAAATTCATGAGGCTGAAGTTTACCTTCTCGGGCTTTAGTTGCCAAAGAAACCACATCCTTACTAATGGAAGCCAGGCCCTTTATATGTGCATTAAACACAATAGGGGTGATAAGCCCTGCAGGAGTACTAACTGCCACGCTAATGTCAACTACGTGATTTCTGCAAGACACAAAGAAGATGCCAGTTACTCTAGCAAGGTAACAACAACAAAAACCAGAACTGTTCAGACAGCTCTAAATTGATATTCATTTTGCAAGAATTATTTCCCCTTACACAACTAGCTTTCAGTGCAAGGTTCTTCAACAAAAGCCTCTCAATTTTTGCGCTATACCTGTTCCCCTCCTTCCTCCAAATCGCAGAAGGTCTGATATTTTGCCATGAACTCTCTGCTGAACAAAGAAAGTTTCTAGCTTTGACCATACCATAAACTTACTGCCTAATAACTGTGTCCATCCATGAAGAATTTGCTTCAGGTACCTTCAAACATGCCAGCGCAGAAGCTTTAATTATGAAGTCGTTGACAGAAAGCTTAACGTTATCCGAGACCTCCTGTAAATAAAGAGATTTGAAGTGGCAAGTTTGTCTCTTACGTGTTACCCCAATAACTTGGCTAGTCACTGGCATGCAGCCTGGTTTAGAGAAAATATATATATTTGAACTGCCCAGATAATTTAGGAAGCAAGTACACCGCCTTTATCGCTTAAGAAGGTACAATCTTTTTTGATGTCTGTTTTTCCCAAACCTTAGCTTAGAAATACTATTTTGCTTAAATTTTCTATCCTTTTTGTTCTTAAAAATCCTTTTTATCCTTTTGCCCTACTTTCCATCTGGAGGAACTGACCATCACCAAGCACAACGCAAAGTAGCTCTCTAAGGGAAGTCAGAAATCAGTACGTAGTGCCCAAGTAAAAAGTCTCATTCTGGCACAGTCCAGAACCGATCCACAACAGCTAGAAAAAAAGACTATTTTTATCCCAAGTCAAAATAGCTTAGCACCAAAAAGCAAGGTCAGCAAACCTGTGAGAGAATGCACACACTCTCACTGTGCCTAAATGCTTTACCTGATTGAGTTCTTTCCTTAGCACCAGTACTTCTCCCATGTTTACATCAACAGAAAGGTAATAGTGAGGTATTGTTTGTTTGGACTGCATCAACCGCTGAGCAATGACCTGAGGGCACACAACAGAAGCCATGAAAATAAATTGGTCTGAAAAATTCACGGCTGCAAATAACGATCTTGAAAAGGAATAAAGTCCTTACCCTCCGAATGTTGCTGATAGGGATATCTGTGAAGGTTCCCGCTGGTGCTGCTGCAACTGCAGCAGGTGCAGGAACGGCATCTAGTGCTGGAGCCTGCAATCACAGAAAGACAGCATAATCCACAGCACTAGGCAAATATTAACTGTAGAGAGTAAGTCAGTATGTTGGACAAGTGCTGAGGATAAGTTGCCTCTTGCTTAAGAGTTGCAGATATTCCTGTTCTCTAGCCTCACTTGTCTGATATCCACTAGGTTCTTTACAAGTCCTGTATTTGATTAGGAAATGTAGTGCTCCAGTGATTCGGAAATGCCACACTGATATACACTGCTCTGAAGCTCCTGGCATAGTAAGCACTGCTAGATGGATGTTTTAAATACAGCAGAGAGGTCTGCTAGTGGGCATTCAAACTGCACTCAGACACATCCCTTTTAGGAGTATACAAAGCAGATCTTTCATTGTCTCATATAAAAGACAAGCTATAATACAATATTCATCCTTACAGATGTCAAGCTTACTCACTGGAGCAACCTTCGGTGGCACAAATGACTCCACATCTTTCTTTGTGATTCTACCATCTGGTCCAGTACCTAAAAAGGTCAAAGAAAAACGCAAGGGGATTTCAATTATTTGCAACAGAGCATTGCTTCTAAAGGTACCAGTTTTATTCAGCCTAGTGAAGTCACTTAACACAGCCTCTCGTCAGGACAGCTGCGTAGTCAGGATGTTCCTGACAGGCAGGAAAGGAAAGAATATGGAAGTACGAACCTAAAGAGCCAGATACCTAATAGTAAGAGCAAGGAAGTGGAAGAACAACCTACCTTTCACTTGGGCAAGGTCGATTCCTTTTTCTGCTGCCATTTTCTTTGCCAGGGGACTAACGAGGATCCTTCCTTTCCGGGAAGGAGGCCCAGCTGTGGGGGCTGCTGGTGTGGAAGGAACAGCAGGCTGGGGAGGAGGAGGAGCAGCAGCAGGAGTTGCCACCACCTTAACAGAAGAATTAGAGCTGTTAGCTTCAGAATCATTCAGCAAAAGCTTTGAAGAAGCAGTAAGAGAACAGGGCCATCTAACTACTAGTCAAGATAGTATGAAGAACAGTCACTAATCTGAAAGAGTTTTCAGATTCAGAGAAGTTTCTCAGTGACAAAAATTGAATCAGAAGCTTCCCGGGAAGGAGACCAACTAAGCTGCTGAACTATACACCACAATAAGGTGAAATAAATAACTTATGCTCTCAGTTTTCAAAGATAAGACATTAGACTTGGCAGAAGAAACAGGCTGGAGAAGAGACTGTAATGAAGGACTATCTGCTCCAGTTTTTGAGGGCAAACTAGCGATCACTTCTTGGGTCATCTATCATCAATGCATGTTTACATTCACAGAATCATCAATATTAATGTGGGAGCTAAGGGTTCACACTTCAAACTAGCAGAACAGTTCATATCAGACCTCTTAATGGTCCCCATAAATCCTCTCGTGTGCTAAGAATGATTCTTACTAGCGGAGGAGGAGGAGGAGGAGCTTGTGCCTTCATGTCAGTTACTGCAGTGTCTTGGTAGTCAGCAAAGGCTGGAATATCAGACTCTTTCTCCACAATGATGCAGAGAGCTGTTCCTAATGGCACATCTCTTGTTCCTTCAGGCACCAAGATTTTTGCCAAGTAGCCTTCCTCCTGCACTTCAAAGCCTGTAAGGGAAAGAAACAAAGCATGGTTTGGTGTTTGATGCAGCTGAAGTTCCTCTAAATGCTGCTTCTAAAGACTTTGGTAGCGAAAGCCCTGTCTTACATTCAGTAGGCAAGAGAATCCATTTAGTGCAACATCTCCATGCGCTGTATGTTACTCAGAAAAACTGATGAAGAAACAGAAGTGGCTTTAGGTGATCTAATGTTTAACTCTCTGATGGAATAAGCAGCTAAAAAAACTTGGTTTAGTTGTCCCACACCATCACATCCTGGGCAGGTAGAACAGCTGGCACAGAGGCTATTCTGGATCCAGTCTTTTTTAAGGATACTTCATCCATTTTTGGCTCTGGAGTTGACTCACCTATTGTGGCTTTATCTGTCTCAATTTCTGCCAATAGGTCTCCTTCACTCAGCTTCTCCCCAACCTTCTTCTCCCACCTCTGCACTGTGCCCATTGTCATGGTAGGTGACAGGGCAGGGAGAGTGACCTGTGAAGCCCAAGAATTCAAGAGAATCAGATTCTGGTAAGCCCAAAGGAACAGAAACACGGTTTTAATTCCTGACTAAACGATGGCACTCTAAAAAAGTAGCCAACCTTTAGTGCACTCCTAGATCTGGCTCCATTACAGCAAAGCACAGTACTGTCCCATATCTTTCATCAAGGCCTAAGCAAGCAAGCAACTGAAAGCAAAGAACAAGAAATCTATATAGCTAAATCATTATTACTGCCAGGACATTGGGAGTGTCTTGCAGCTACTATCTGCAAAGCTAAAAGGAGACTGAAGCAACTCACTGTGTGACAAACGGGTCTGGCCCTTTAAGAGCTATACAGACTTGTCTTCCAATAAGCACTCAAGGATGCAGTAGGCTTGCAAATGTGTATTGCTGTGCAACAAGTACTGCTTCAGAGCAAAACTACACAGATAAGGCAAGCAGTGGGAAGCAAGCAAGTTTAGCAGCTAAAACATAAGTCAGATAAGAAGCCTTTAATTATTCTTTAAATAATATCTTTAAATAATCAGTTCCACAGGTATCAGCTGGGGAAGGAGCTTTAGTACTTCAATTTCTGTTTTTCGAAGGAACATCACAGAAATATCCCATCACAATGTGCTCAACTACGACAACAGTAGATGTACACTTCAATACCTAAGCAAGTTAAACAGACTATCTGCAAACACAACTCATTATTAGTCACCCACAAACACGTTTAGTGTGTTTATTACAGCATCACAGGCTTGAGTTTTGCACTGACACATAAGCCAGGCCTTCAGAGCTTATTCACACTTAGCACAAGGTCTTCTTATACCAGAACTGTTCAAATAATACAACATGGCAGGTTTTTTTCTAGCCTGTGTAACAACCCTGGGGAGACAACTCTCTACTAGCAGTTGGGATGCTGAAGTAATTCTCTGAAAAAAGGCTTTCCGGAATGTCCCAGAACAGCTCCTTTAAGCAGGCAGCTATTCAGAGGGCACACGCTCCTACAGTTTTACCCAAGAGCTTCCCACCCCAGGCAGTATCTACCAAAAAATGCTCTGGAACTAGCAATGCTAAAGACAGAAAAAGACTGCAACAAGCCCCATGTCAGCAGCAATGCCCTCTTACCTGCATATGAGGAGGATAAGAGCTGCCAGGAGCCTTAGGAGAAGGCTGAGTTGGTGGTGAGGGAGCTGCAGCTTGAGGGGGAGGCACTGAGGCTGCAGGGGGGGCAGAAGCTGCCGAATCCAGAGTGTAATTTTTAAAGGCATCAACATGTTCCGGCCTAGAAGAAAAGACAGACAATTGTCTCCAAGCCTTTCACACAAGGGACCCAAGAAGCCCCAAGAGAGAAAATTCAACTCAAGGGTTAGCAAAATACATACTTTTCTACAGTAATACATATTATGGCCCCAATAGGAACATCTCTTGTTCCTTCTGGCACCAGGATCTTGGCCAAGTAGCACTCCTCCAAGCTCTCAAAGCCAACTGTTGCTTTGTCTGTCTCCACCTTTGAGAGAGAACAGCATATCATCATAGCAACGGAAAAGACCAGGAAATTCAGAGCCTTTCAGTCTCACAGCATCAGGTCACAACACACACAGCCCTGGAAAAGTCACCCTGGGGCACCAGCTCTAGGGAAGCATGCCCTCAAACAAGCTAAGTGCTGCTCCTGCTCAGAGAGAGGAAAAACAGCAACCAGATTTGAAAGGCTGTTAGCCACTTGTTTCCAACAGCATCTGTTGGGATCTGTGACCTTGAACCCAAGGTGTGTGTTCAAGCAAGGGCAACCAGGGAGAGAACCCAGAACACACGTACAGCTCATTCAAAACACAGCGTGGCCAGTGCCCCGAGGATACCTCTGCTATGAGTTCCCCTTCACCGATCTTGTCACCCTCCTTCTTTTCCCAGCGTGCAATGGTGCCCATCTGCATCGTGGGGGACAGAGCTGGCAAGGCCACCTGTAAGGAACAGCGCAGTTACAACCCAGTGAGCCCCGACAGTAGGAACCCCCACACACATGGCACAGAAGGATCATCGGCATGGGACAGACCAGGGGAGCACAACAATCCGTCTGCAAACCCCCAGCAGGACACAACTGCCTCCAGCCTGCCAGTGGGTGCCGAGATGGGTCTGACCAAGAAACGGAAAAGGTATGCCAGGAAAGCGAAAGGGACAATAAAGAAATGTACTAGCGGTGAAGAAGGTGGTACCCAGCACCAGTAGCGGGACTCGGGGCAGGGTGGTAGCAGGGCTGCGGTTCCCCGGGGTAAACTGAGGTGCCCTGGGAGGGGAAGCAAAAGCCGAAGAGATAAAATGAAGCAGCTGCCCCCGAGGTGGGGAGGAGCACACGGGTCTGTCCTCCCGGGGGCACAGGGGACACCAACACCGCCCGCAATGGCGGGGCACAGGGAAGCCTCTCACCTTCTGGTGTGCCGGGAGGCTGCAGCAGCGGCACGGGACGAGCCGGGGCCAGCCCGGCGGCAGCAGGAACCCGCCAGGCCGGCGCACGGGGCCGCCCCACGCCGGGCNCGCCGGCGCTCGGTGACCTCCTCCGTCCGGGCACGGCGCCGCACAGCGCCGCGCGACACTCCCGCGCTGCCGTAAAGCGCGGCCGGTGGGGCGGGCTGGGCTGGGCTGGGCTGCGGGGCCGCACTGCGCAGCGGCGGCGCGGAGAGGGGGAGCGCAGTGGGGGCTGGCGGCGGCGCGGTGGGGACGCTGCTCAGCAGCCGCGCGGCTCCGGGAGGACAAAACGAAGCCTCGCTGGCAGAGGGGGCAGCTGCCTGCTTGTCGCCAGCGCCAGGAAGGTGCCCGGGCGCCAGGAAAGGGAGCGGTAGACAAACGTGTAACGTCACATATTCACGCAATACCCACTCAAAATTGCAACAGGCGCTCTATGGATTCGCCCCGGCACTAGGCGCAGCGCCTGGAGCTCTGCGAGAGCCCCCAGCTGTGTATAGCTGCTGCCCAGGGCGGAGGAGCACAGCTTCCTCCAACCAAAGACATCAACACTCTTAAAGCAGCACGAGTTGGGAAGGGGTTGAAAGGTCTAAGGGCAGAGCAGGAGGGGGCTAGCACCCTATACAATGGAACTGGAGCGAGAGACTGCTGTTTTAGCCACATTAAGTGACAGAGGAGTAGCCAAATTCCACCTCACGAGAACAGACTGTTTGCAGACCCTGTTTTCTTGAGGCAAGTGCTTGGCCTACGCCTCCAAGGATTAGTGAGATGGGTAGATCAGGTGTAGAGGGACAGATAAAGCTTCATGTTCCCAGAGAACAGGCTTGAGAGTAATTGCCTTTTCTAAGTGATGAATGCAAACATCAGTTTCTATGAAAATATAATTTTTTACACAGAGCATTTCTGTTACATAAGCAAGTTACAAGTATAGGAAGAGGAAAGAAACTTTCTGCAAAGTTGGACAGAATAAACAGATTCAAAACAGTTAAACACAAGCCTCAGGTATGATATTAAGAGCACATGCCCAGAATAAATCCATTAAAGACAGCATTATGGCAGAAAAAGAAACTGCTCGTTCCTTAAGTAGCTGAGAGAGATAGAGAACTGGCATCTACAGACCTTGAAAATGGTCTGCATTTTCTCTATAAAATTGTAGCCTGAGTGCGTGGCTCTTGCTGAAATGGATTTGATGAGTAAAACGTAACTGAGGAAAGAAGCACTTGAGAAAAACGTGCAATTTGAATACAACTGATTTCAGTATAACAACCCCACACTCTTTAGCAACCCCACTAGAGATCATGCAACAGCAAAACTATTTCCAAGGAGGTAAAAAGAAAAGTATTTGTTTCTTTCCCAAAAGAGACGTGTTCCCCTTTGCAGGCTATTGATGAACTTGCCTACTGCCATACGAGGGAGAAAGTCACCAATACAAGTCACCTGTAAGAGGATCATGTGTTGTGTTTCACCAATGTGGCACGTGGCCACACAAGAGCTTCAGCTACTTCCTGGAAAGTGAAGCAGTGAGGAAACCTGTATTGTTGCAGCCTATTAAAGCCAGCAGAAATATAAGACCCAGTAGGAACTAGTTGACATTCCATAGTAAGACAGAGTTATGAGCCCCATGTTGTGTTAATAGAAGATGATACAAAACATCTCAGGATCCACTAGAAAATGAGTAAAACACAGTATAATGCGTGCAGAAATACACATAAAGCACTTGCACTAGTATAAAAATATCCACAGTCCTCAGACAAACAAACCTGGTACAAAATAATTCCAAGAACAGCAGCATGTTTACAAAAGGACATGTTAATATAAAACAGTAAAACCAGGTTCACCCCCCCTGACCCCCATATGCCAACAGCAGACACACAGGTAGTCCACGGAAGGGCCACATGTACCGAGAGTGAGCACAGCCTTGACTTGCCATTTCACCTTTAGTCAACAGTGTTTGCTGTACACTTCAGCCAGCATTTTGGAAGTACGTCTGACTGGCAGCCGAAGAGCAGGCACAGGCAATGCAGAAACAACCAACCCTCCAAAAATAAACAAGAAAAACCCATTCTAAAGGATTTTAGGGCTTGTTCTTTCCCAAGCACTGATTTCCTGACCTTCCAGGCACCTCGGGAACAGACATAACAGTGAAGTGGTGGTGTAACTGATTGAGTTTATCTTACTGGTGTGGGTAAGTGTCTGGTGGTTCTGGCAAGGGTTGGACAGCAGCACACAGGGATGCCTGTGCACAAGTAACAAACTGCCTTGCTGAAAGAGGAGAGGTCAGGAGTGCAGGGAAAGGGGCTCAACAAGGAGAGGGGTTATAAGCATCTCAGGGAAGCAGCTGATTCCAGCTCCCCATAAATGAAACCCTTTAGCAAATAAGCAAGCAGCAAGATCCCCCAGTCCCCACAGCAACAAAACAAACCCAGAGGGCCTCGGAAGTGAGTACTGCTTTGGAGAACAAGAGGGAAGAGCAGGACTAGGAAATGGAAGCCTGAGTTTGAGAGAAAGGGAGCTTTGCCAAGCTGGTGATCTTTGCTTTAGACCATGCGTAAAACCTCCAGAAGACTCTTGTCCCTTCCCAGGGCATCCAGAAAGTTTACTGTGCTGTTCACTGTGCTCCTGCAGCTTGTCCAAGTCCAGGACCAAAGTTGTTCAAACCTTCACATAACCTACAGGCTTCTTCTGACTCTTGAAGAAAAAGCTTCACATTTTTGCCATCAGGGCAGACTTATGTACGAAAACACAGACCTGAAATGCCCAGATCACAGTCTGCACCACACTTTGCCAGTATGGAGATGAGGGGAAGGGAGCAATACAGCATTAAGGCCTTCAGGCTTTAGTTGACAGGAAAAAGCAAGGTGTTTAATTCCCACAGACCTGTCATTTCAGTCTCAGAACACTGTCTGTGTTTGGGCATGGAAAGTCAGATGCCAGGTGTCCATGCATACAACATGCATTACCCATTGTTTGCAGAGAAGCCCTCTTTTTTGGCAGCTTGAATTGGACTCCTTCCAGCATACATGCTTTTTGGTCATTCTTTGAGCTCAGCAACCAGTTACACATTTCCATAGTGATAAGACTTAAAAGCTTGATTAATTCTCCCCATGATCTTCTTCCACCCAGGCCACTATTTTCCCCTCCCAACCAGGAATGATGTCATCATCATGGAATACCTACAAAAAAAAAAAGAGAGTCCAGTCATGTCTGGAGTCTGGGCATCACTCTTCTACAGTGTGCATGGCTTAAGAGGCAGGCATCAAGTCAAAGATCCTAGCCCAGATTTCACTACACAGCCCAGAGAATGCATACCTCACCCATCATTCACATGTGTGAGTAATCTTTTCAGGTTTCAGGTAAAATACAGATTAGGCCCTTTCTTTAACCAGTGACCATCAAGATTATCATAGCTTTTTTTTTTTTTTTTTTTTGAGAAAGGTAAAATAAAGACAGCAAACATGCATTTTCTGACTCAGACTCAAGTCTCCATCTGTTTCTGCAGAATGGCTACTTAGCCAGCTGACCGCTCCCAGAGAGGGTAACCCTTTGCACTTGTCTAAATTTATGAAACAGGAGCTATTCCAACAAATTTTAATGAATCCAATCCACAGTAACACCAGCCTAAGCATAAACAGGGCTGAAATGCAGTACACAAAGAAAAAGATGTGAGAAATGCAGTCAGGTATTGTTAAAAGAAAATAAAAATCTTTAAAAGAAAGTGGGAGCCACATTGGTTTAGAAATCTGTGTCATTGCGAGAGCCACTTGAAGGGCCAGAAGTGTAGTCGAGGTTTTGCCCAGTGTCCCCTCAGCAATGCTGTGTCACAGACTGTCTTTGCCTATAGCCAGCTCTTTGCCCAACGGGCTCTGCAACCCCACAGGCAACTGCAATCACATTCATGTAATTACCCTGGCTGGGAATGAAAAGATCCCATTTTAGCACACTTTACAAAAGAAGCTTAATCTGCAATTGTGAACATAGTCTGTTGGGGGGGGGCGGGGGGCAAGTTCAAAGACTTCTTTAGTTCCTGACCATGGTGGCAACACTGATCTCAAAGCAGCTGATAGCCACATTCCACACTTACCTCCTCCTTCACTGTGCCAAACTCTGGATCCAAGGCTTTGAAGTGGTACCGGTGGGTTCCTTCACGATCAATAGCTACCTTAAAATCCTTCAGAGTCACTTCCCCTAACCTGCATGGGAAGAATTTGGCACGATTCCACAGCAAGCCTTTACCAGATTTAGCTCAGGCATCACTAAGCAGAGTGCAAAGCTTTAGCACAAGTCTAGCTAGGCATGTGGCACCCTGGCCACAGGAATGTAAAGACTGTACCCTTCCAGGAACACCCTTGTCACCTCCAGGATCCTCTTCAGAGGAAGAATTGTCTCCTGATTTACTAAGAACTACCTCAAAATAACCTTTTCCACTTTCCCTTTTGCATGGACAATGACAGTTGTTTTGATAAGAGTGTCCTGCAACATACAACAATAAGGCTGCTTGACTGCTTTCTCTTGCTCTTCCAAGTTAATTAAAAGAGATGTGGATCGAAAACAAACACATCAGCTAGGGAACTGCTTTAGGCAATGGTATGAAATCCAGTGTCCAGGTTAATGCACAGCAAACCTGAGCTAGTTGCAACCACACCCAGAAGAGATCAGACTAATGCTTTAATTTTCCCCACCTGCCACATCAGTGTCAGCAAGGCAATGCCAGACCTCACCTCTTTGGTATGTTGACCATGAAAGGTGTGAGGGAGCGGTCAGTGAAGTACAACACTTTGGTGCAGGCACTGGTGCTCATCACAGGTGTGCTGTGAGAATGAGGCAGTTCTGCAAAGAAGAGAGCACGATCATCATGGAACAGCCTCTCTCTTGCCACAGCAGGAGGCAAAAAGGGTGATGTCTGCAAATTTGAACCTGGTGATGGGATGAAATTCTGAGAAGGGTGGCTAATCAACCCTGTTGGGTACAGCCAGGTATTCCTTTGCCTACTGGAAAACTCTGTGTTTTAAGGTAAGATTGGGTCACCATCCAACTGTGTCAGCATGGGAAGATTTGCCTAGCACTGACCTCAGGATTACTGTCCTAGCCACAGAGGGGCTTGCTACCACTATCTACTCTAGACACTCTATTCACTACCTCAGTAGTGACAGAACTTTTCTGGAAGAGAGAAATGACAGGCAACTGCGCAGTTACCCGTGCCCACTAGATGGTGCAAAGCAGCAGGAAAACTGAAAGAACACATCTCCCACTCATCCCAGGAGGAAGCGTCATAGTTATTTATACTGCAGTAGCACTGCAGTACTACCAAAATGGCCCCAGACCCCCACTGTGATGGTACTTTACAAACAAGCACCTGTAGATTGTCTCCGTCCCCTTTGCAGTGAAATCTCAACAGCGAATCACTAAAGGGAGGAAAGTGAGCTCTGGTAAAGGAAAAAGGAGCTAGAGAAGCTTCCCAAAGGGGTGCTTATGCCCTGGACTCTGGTCAGGAAATATTACCGATGAATTTGGCAGTGGGGGAGCAGGAGCTGAAAAGGCACTTACTGGATTTGGGAGGCCACGAGTCTCTACACTCATTTGTTGCTCTGCTTGCTGGTGATTTCCCACGGATCTAGGGTGCAAACCGGAAAGGATGAGAACAAAGTATCACTTCCCAGCTGGAGCTCTCATTGCTGCTCTGGGAAGGGCAGAAGAGCTAAGTGCCCGAAGAAGCCTTTACCCTTCTCTCTTGCCGCTTCTGTGTTTCCATTTGGTACAGCCGCTCCATCAGGCTGGAGATGCCCTGCTCCAGGCTGTCAATGGTGTGGTGCTGTGGATCATGGCCACTAAAACTGTTCCTCAGGCTGCGAAGGGCATCACGAACCAGCTGCAAGTCATTTGTCTGCCCAAGAGACCATAAGTCAGTCAGACTAACTGCAGGCAGCTTTCTTGCCCTTTAAAGTCACAGGTCATAGAGAGGGGAATTAGCTCTTAACAAAATAATAGCTTTCAGGATATATAGAGTCCTCACCTGTACTTGGCTGGGAAAATAACTCCTAGGTGCACTTACCCCTCTGTGAGCTGTGGGAGCAGCTCCTTTTCCTGCTGTCTGGAGGAAGCCATTGCTCTGAGCACTATGACCACTGTAAGCCACCACCTGTTCAAACAAAGATGCCACTAAGAAACTAAGTGTTAGGACCTCCCCAAAGATCTCAATTTGTAACTTCAAAATTATGAGAGGACATAAAAACTCCATATCAGTGATGTAACACCCACCTTCTACCATGTAAATACACTCAAATAAGGAGCATGCAGGGAGTCCTAAGCTAAGTTACAGCTTTGTGGAGTCTAGCTGCCTTGGCTAAGGCACTGACAATGAGATTGCAGAGTCAGGCCTCTCTGGGATGAAGTGGATGAGTTCTAGAGATCAGCAGCTAGAGGTAGCTGGACAGAAACATTACTCCAACAGTCTGATGTTTAGACCAAGGCTTCCCATACCTCTTCGTCTTCTCGCTTCATGCAGTGAGCTAGCAGGGCCTCTTTGTGCTCCAGTTCCCGCTCCAAATCTACCTGTGAGGGGAGTAGAAGAGTCAGCACAAACTGAGCCACCAAGGTAAGTGCTAGCTTTCAAGGCATCAGTGTAGCCCACCTTCATACCTGTTGGTAAGTGGCCTCAGAAAGCTGCCTAAGCATTTCATCCAGTTTGGTCTGATGCTGCTGTAAATGTCGATCCTTCTGGCACAGTTCTTTCTGCAACACAGTAATCAAGAGAATCAACAGGACAGTGAGGCTCACAATCATCTTCTCATGGCAGGGAAGGTTATATTGTCTGTCAGGATCAGATTCCTGTACAGGCTGACATACACATTGTGTGTACTTCTAGCTGATGTTAGAACTGAGACTGACTGATCATTCAGGTTGTTGCCTGGAGTCCCCTTGCCCAGCAAAAATTCACCACTGAGACCAGACAACTGCCCCAGAGAAAACAGATTCCTGAGGGATCACTGAACAATCAGTTGACCCAACCTACCCTGAGAGGCTTCTGCACAAGTGTTAGATACTCAGAGAGCCAGCAAAGAAAAAAAAAACACACAAGAAAGAACATCTGATCCCTCCATCTCATTACAAACACCCATGCCTATTGCAACTTATTCACTAGCCACGGTGCCATTCCCAGAGCTGACAATGCAGGGAGCCAGCAGTGACATTCACAAAACTGAATAACCACCAGATGCTGCCCCCAGAAAAGCCTCTAGTGAAGAGAAGTTCCATTACTTTGTATTCTGCCAGTAGCCGGTTTCTCTCTTCAACCTTCCTCTGAAGATCAACCTGCAGAAATAACAGAGGTGAGAGGTAAG
Organism: Urocolius indicus; assembly: GCA_013401255.1. NCBI lineage: Eukaryota > Metazoa > Chordata > Aves > Coliiformes > Coliidae > Urocolius > Urocolius indicus. Next base: position 44,290 of record WBNH01000218.1, on the reverse strand, counting down.
TACTCCTAAAAAGTTAGCGACAGCCTCTTGCCCCTTTATGCTAAAGGGTGACCTGAGACCAAATATCTGCAGCGTTCAAAGGAGCTGGTGTCTAAGCATGGCAACCTTTTGGAGAGACAGTTCTTTCCTTGTCCTTCTTGCTCCAGGCAGTTCCACCTGTCAAAGTGACGCTTGCTAACTGAGGGAACACAACCAGGAAGGAAGAATGCAACTGTGCTGAAAAGACCATGGGAAGTCCCTCTCTGTTTCAGCTGAAGGTCTTTGAGGACAGGAAATGGGAGCAAAGTACAGGGAACTCCAGCAAAACGCACAGCTGGCTAGTAGAGTGCTTTACTATGCAGAGACCTTTGACTCGTGGTTGGTCACTATCTCACGACACTAAGAACTACACTGCAAGCAGCTCCACCCTGGGGCTGCTGGAACCCTCAGGGCCACCAACCTCCTTCTAAAAAAATCCAACCCTCTGCAGTACAGTAACTCACGTTCTGGTTGTGCAATTCCTCCTTGTCCATGTTTGCTCTCAGCAGTTCCTGCTTTAGCTGAAGAACTGAAGCATCCTGTTGGATCAGCCTTTGCTGTAAAGCATCCTAGGAAAAGGAAAAGATGTTATCTATAGGAAGGTGAAAGATAGACAGAGACCCTTCCCTGGAAAGTGAGTGACATAGACAGTAACCATAACAGAACACACGCAGATTACTCACAGGGCTTAAGTATTGCCAAGGGCCCAATAGTACAGGAGGCAGAGAGACATCTGCCCTCCTGCCTTTTCCTTTATCCCCACAAATGATTTCCCTGGCAATGTTCTAGCTGAGACAGAGGGATTTCTGTTCTTCTGACTTCCTGGAACTTCCTGTTCCAGAGTGGTCTGACAATTTGCTTTTAGGGGAAAAAAAACAGCCGTCTTTGGTAGGGTCTTTTCAGTGGCCTACAGCTCGTGTCTCCAGCCATGCAAGTGCAGCATGCAGAGGGCAGCAAAAGGCCAATGTCCACCAAGGCTCAGTGTGACCTAATTGTGCAATTACATCTTCTCTGAAGGCGGCAAAGTCAGGACTAGTTCTGCATCTTTCACTCAGAGTTACCCAGAAAACTAGTGCTACTGCTGTTTGCTTCCCTCACAGAAGCCTAACATGCAGCTCCAAAAAATACCTCTGCTCAGGACGAGATTAGTGTTCAGAACTCCAGAGGGAAAACCTGAGCAAACAGGAAGCAAAGTTGTGAAAAAAAACACTGCAGCTGAAGAGGACAAAGATACCCCTGTGCTCTTTTTCCTCTGCTTTCCTGAATGAGTTCAGTGGGCTAAATCATGTGTACCACAAGAGAGGGGATGGTGAGGGTGGAGGAAAATACTGCAAGAACAAAGCAGGTATCCTAGACCTCTTATTTTCAGAAGACCTAACTCCTTGTGCCTGCCTTAACTGCAGTCTCTCTACAGAGCAAGAAACAGACCAAAGAATCCCTCACCTCCAGTTTCCCTAATACAACTCCCTTCACAATCTGAGGTTCCTCAGAGGTATATGGTTGGCTGCTGACTCTCCTCGTGGGCTGCAGCCGACTCAAAGCTTTACTATTACATTTGATGAAATGCCCCTTCCCTTACCTTTATGCCCTGGAGGTTTCGAGCTTCTTGTTTGTATTTCAGTAGCTCCTTCTGTAAATGCAACACAATTTGATTAAATGGCATCTTGTCACTCCTTCAGAATCAACCATAGTTGGTGTTCTCTGTCCCCAGACACCTGCTTCAGAAGAAAGCACATCCCACCTTTTCTCACAGATCAATGAGCATGTTAGGCTCTGAGCCTTTTTAAGGAGTTACAAATGTGACAAATGAGTTCAGCAGCTCCATAAGCCTCTGCTGTTAAAGCCATGAGAGAAAAAGATTGCCTAGTCCCCCCTATCTGTCCTCTGGAGCAGGAGAAGACAGAGAGTTGGAGCCCTAACATAATATATCCCCCATGTTATACATTGTATTGACCACTCCCCTGTCCCTACCTCACCTCCCCTGCTTGCCTCCCTTCCTGCCCCACGCCAACATTGAGTAGGACAGCATCTGCAAAGATTTCTTGACCCAAAACCTCTTTCCCCTTAATCTATCCCCCTCTAACCTTTAGGTCTTGATTTTCTTCCACACTCTGGTCCAGGCGACTTCGGATTATAATCTGAATGTAAAATACCATGGATATTATTGTGCAAGACACCTGCCCATGGCAGAACAGTGCAAAGGGTAGCTTGGTCAGAGAAATGTAGGTACAGCAATGTGCTCACCAGCTGCTCTTCAGGGCAGGCTCCACGTTCACAAAGTTCAAAAGAACCTTCCTGCTCATCCTCAGGTAAAGACCCATTGAGCAACAAAGCCTGGGAAGATGAAGAAAAAACAACCCTCCTCTTCAGGGGTTTCAAAGGAAAATAGGCTCACTGCAGCTCTGGCTAACAGTCATTCACAGGACTCTAAACAATTCTTTTCTCCATTTCTGCTGACTTATTCCCCTCAAAAATAAACAGAACTTTTCAGGAATGAACAAGAACTTTTATCCTCTTAAAAAGCTCTCCCAGAGAGAGTTGTCAGCCAACACTCTTGACCACAGAAAGACACCAGCCAAGGACAACTCAGACTTTAGGAGAGTGAAATCCATCTCAGGCTTCAGTCCAAAGGCAGCCTTCACTGCAGTAACAGATTCAAAGTCTAAAGCAGAGACTGAATCAGGTTTATATTGTAAGGCTTCTCTTCTGGAATGAGACTGAAGCTCTCCTGTTGAAAGAAGCTATTCTCCTAACCACACACTTATAAGAGACTTTAGGAGCAAGACGTTCAGGGAAGTGTAATTCCGTTCTACCCTAGACACATTCAGAACTGTGGTCCAAATTGGTTTTCCCTAGCTGCTGGTTTTTACACTGACCTTTCTGTCTCTGACTTCCAGGACTCCAAGCACTTATGTGCCAGGATGTTGCATACAACTAGACACCTTGGAAAGAGTCATGTCTCAGCTTTCTAATTGATTTCTATTTGAACTCTATAGGTAAGGAAAAAAAAATAAAATCCCATTTGCATTAATACTCCAGTCTAGCCCCAAAAGACTTGAAGGCTGACAGGTCAGATTCTGCATGCTGACAGAATCTTTCACCAAAGAGCTGTAACTGCTGCTGAATAGCAAATACCAATCTGTATTCAGTTAATGCATAAGCTCTTTGGAAAACTGTTTTCTGAGTGTATCTGAAAGTCTTCCCAGCAGGACACTTGAGCAGGAATCACACAGGAACATAAATAGCTGCCATGGTTTTAGCACCTTATGGGATAGACAATATATCAGGTCCCTGCTATTTCAAACTCTCATGAACTAGAGGCTCTTAAATATTGAGCACAAAGGGGGAAATCAATTAAATTCCATTTCTTGGCTAGCAACATCAGCTGCCTCTTCCTACTCCCAGGGAATGTGGGGGGGGGGGGGGGGCCGGGGGCAGCAATGCCAGCTGCTCACCCTCACTCCAGGATTGGAGGAACAGGACATGCCAATCCCTCCAGTGCCACCTCTCTCTGCTCCCTGTGGGCATGTAGCACAACCGGATTTTATCAGGGAACCAAGCAGTCTTTTTTTTCCTCCCCAGTCTTTTGTTTCCTGCCCATTGTCACACTTGCCAGCCCACACTCCACCCTTGTCCCGGCTATGCTTCTCACACAATCTCTGCTTTGTTTACTGGCACATAAATATTTACAATTCAAAGCCAGTATGGTTCCCAGCACAAACAGAAAGGAATATTCCTGAGAGAATTCAGGGTCTTTACCATATGGATCAGGGGCTCTACTCCTCATGCAGAGTCAAGCACATTGGGCTGAGGGTCATTTGGTCAGTGAGGAATTGGAACACAGCAGCAAGGAGAAAGTTCAGTAAGTAAATAGTTGCATAGAGAATGTGCCAAATATTATAGTTCAGCCTAGCTCACTGAAAGACTGATGAGAGCCTGTGTGACCTCTGATCAGCTCTGTGAATCTTGATTAATTTCTTAACATTTCTTGTCTCTCTGCATTACTTCCGATCACAAATCACAGAAAAGCTTGCTCTATTCTCTCAAGGCTGAGGCTCAATGCTCTGGTGAAGAAGGGGAGTCCCAGCCCAACATGTGGGAAAACATCGCTGCACCTTTACTATTTTTTGTAGTAACATATGTGCTTTGCACAGTGACAGCACATACAGGAGTTTGCATTATCATCACAAGGCAGGAAACCAAGCCGATGAACCCAGCTAATATCTGAATTCCAATCAAAAGACACTACAGACATAATCACCTTCTAAACATAGACTTTGTTTTAGATTCCATACAATATTCTCACCTGCATTTCATGTGCCCTTTGCCCTCTCACAGTCCACTTAAATTACTATTAGTGAACATCATTGATCTTCAGTCTTCAGAGCAATATAATCTTCCTCACTCTCTCCACACCTTTCTCCTTTCCTACTACATAAGAGCCTCAATGTCAACAATGAGTTTTGGAGAAGCCTGCACCAGCTCGCTCTTATTCAGCTCTGTCAAGTCCCAGGCCAGTGTCTCAACTGCAAGATAATCTGTTTTCCAGCTACATTTAACAGGTAAAGAAATGCATGTGGAAGGGAAAGCTGACTGAGAAGAAAAATCTATTACCTGCAAACCTGAGATCATCTTCTTTGCTTCCTCCATTTCCTTTTCCAAATGATCCTGTTGTTCCAAAAGCTGTTCCTCCCATGAATTCTCTAAATATAACCCACGGTTCCTTGCATGCCACTCAGTCTGGAAATGAGATTCTGTCTCTTCTGGAAGAGAGAGCAGCTGGATGTGGTCATGACAGCCAGATGAGTCTGGAAAAGACTTGCACTTGACTCACTGAAGGCAACATTAAACAGTATTTCAACTTGCCAAATAACATGGCTTTCTCAAGGTGAACAACACACAATTCTGAAAGACCTTTAATAGACTTGCAGGCTTTTCTGATCCCCATAGCGTAGGCTGGATCACTGGTTAACTATCCCTCACTGGCTAGCCCAGGAATGTGGATTTTGCATCATTTTGCAAGCCTCACAGACATTGCCATATTATGGCACTGTAATTTGGGGATTTAGTTTTATGTGAACAGATAATCAGCATCTGTCAATACGGAACTTTTCAGCAAGTTTATGATTCAAACAAATCCCCATGAAAGTGTGAGCTGTAAAGCATTATCTGCAAGGTACCTGATTTAGTTTCTGTTTCTTCAGTGTGGACGATCACAAGTCTTTCCTTTTCCTCTGACGGAGCTACAGTCGATTCGCTCTTTGCACTGTGGATAGGACTGGGCGAAGTAAGACTGCAGAGAAAAGAAGAAACAGTGACTTCTACTGCTGGTCAACATCATCCTCATCCAAGATAAAACTGAATATGCAGGCAGGATTGTTGAAACTAAGAACTACCTGAATTCTAGAGAAGCCAAACTGGACATGTAACTTCTCCATCACTCTACATGAGAGTCATAGCAGGCTAACTGGTAAGCAGTACAGTCTCTCTCTTCACTTTCCTTCGCAGAATACAAGTTTGAGACTGCCACCACAGAATTCACATGCATGGGGATAAGACCACACTGTATTGAAGGTCTGCTCAGAAACAATTTACCGCAAGTCTTATGTTCATACTGCAAGCTGAACAGAAAGCCACCCTGGCTTGCTTCATTTCTTGCTCCAGCTTTCAAAAGTATCACTTCACTAACTTGTTAAAGGGGTTGAGATCACCTGGCTTTGCTCAAGCATTTGCCTTCAGGAAGCCTAATTCCATTACAGCAGTCTCATTTAGGCACATTTTGTGTACAACATCTGTAAATAGCCCCCTGCATGTCACTGAATGGATGCACAGTATAAAATAAACATAACACAGAGTACCATTACGTTTGTGTTACATAACAAGGGTAGAGGAAAGGGTGAAACTTTTCAATTGGTACAGGTACAATCAGGAAGCCCAGTTGATCCAACACATCCAGTAATTGAGAGGGAATTTACTTCCCTCAAGGAACACATGTCAATATTCCCCCCTTCGTATTCTCAGCTGATAATCTGAATGTGCCATCATCCTGACAAGGCCACTGAGAAGTGCATTGCTGATTCTTATCCATGCAAAAGATGAAATAACGAGAGCTGTCCTAGAAAAACAGTATTATCAAACTTCTGGGTGACACGATAGCAAAACTGAGGGATGGACAAGAGCAGGGAACCTGAATGAAGAACGAGCAAGACAAAAAACAAGGAGGTACAGAGCCTGGAAATAATATTTCTCCTCTACAAAATCTGCTCCTCTCAGCACTGGATCCAGAGCCCAAAGCAAATACAAAGGATCCCAGCTGGGGCAGGGGGGTGGGGTCAAATGGTCACAAACAAGCCTCCCCACAGACAGTTTTACAGATAATTGCTTAGGCATTCCTATGTCCACAGTCCCCTTTACAGGCAGTTTCCCTATTTTAAACTGCCAGTAGATTCACATGGCATCCCCTGAAACCATGCCAAATGGTGAAAGAGCCACTGTTGAGGTGCAGTCACATGAAGCAGTAGCACTCATCAGGTTGCCTCATACATTATGTCATCATATTAACACTGGAAACATTTCTATGGATTTTGTGTCGGTTACCAAACCTGTTAAGAGTATGAAATACCCCTTGATGTAATTTGTTCTTTGAAGTACAGAACGATTCAGAATTAACACATGCAGAAATAAATGCTGGGAAATTAAAGCTATTTAACACAGATTTATGATGCAAACTGTTCCATTTTATTCCTTTTACCAGTTGGTTTCTTAACCCATATCCTTCCTTCATTAAGTCCCAGAATTGCCAGTGCCTGCAAAGTCAAGGCTTTAGGGCAACACCCCCTGTGATGTCTGAATTCTCATAATTTTAATAAACACCCCATCCCTTCAAACGACAATGACAACAATTGCTCACCATTTGACCTGCTTCCCTCCCATGATCCTACTTTAACCTTTTGCTTCACAGAATCCGTTTCCAGGGGAGCCTCAGGATTCTGGCTACAGGCATGCCTTGTCCCTTCACATGCTCAGAATTCAGTGCAGAAGATGCCAGCTCCTGTCAAACTACTGGAGAAATACATTTGCAGGCCAGATGGTTTTGCATCAGCTGAAAGATTCACAGAAACCCCCCCAAAACTCAGGGTCTTTAAAAGAAACGGTAGGATGGCAGATCAGCAGCCCACACACATGTATTTGATTCCAGAGCCAAGGAGTTCTTCTGCCTGGGATTTGCTTTTGCTGGTTTTCCTCTCAGGTTTTTTGTCTCTTGCTGCTGCATTTTGGTCAGCTGCACACCCAGTTGTTTTCATCACAACGACTGCGATCTGTATTACCAGTGGTGTTTCTCATCCCATTCTGCCCTCTTCAGACTCCAAGCACCTGCTGCAGATGCCAGCAAACCGCCAAGAGAAGGTGTTCCTGCAAGCTGTAGATTCCCTGCCCTTCCAGGCTCGGATGCGGTCTCAGAGGACGGCATGCAGCACTTCCCAGCTCTATGCACAGCTTCTTCTTCCTAGCTATCTCCAGCTCCCTCTCCCTCCTGCTGTCACACAGGCTGTGCAAGGCAGAGCCTTTTCTCTGAGATGTCTGGCTCAGAGTGGGGGAGGGAAGGCTGGTGGAAGGGGAGGGGAAAGGGAGATGGATGGGTGAGGGGCTCAGCGGCCTGGGCATTCATCTGATTTTGGCAATTTTTTCCATGAATCATTTAAATTGCCTTTGCTTATTAGATCTTTTGTCTCTGGGAATTCTGTTATTCGGGCTGTGAGCTCTCTTACTGAAGAGTTCATACAGAAATGAGCTGATGCTAGGCAGGGGATGCTGCCCTGGGACAAACACGACAGCAGCACAATTACATAGAGGGGATGGCTGCAGTCAACCACATAAGAAAAAAAACGTGGCTTGCTTCTCCCAGCCAGTTCTCATAACTAGGATCGTACATTTCTCTCTGGAAGGAAAGAGAAACAAGCATCGTTTTCATCATGAAGCCTGGCGCCAGCAAAAGACATCCCCACTACCATCTGGTAAGAAAACTCATGTTATTATGGGAGAAAACAAAAGCCACAGTGATTTAGGATGTTCAGAGACATTTTCACACACCACCAAAATACAGCCACATACGAGCAAACAGTAGTTGTCTGACAATCTGTTACAGGGTAGGAGAGTATATAAAATCCTACAGCTACCCTAAACTGAAGAATGAGGGGGTTGAGCAGGATGTTTCATTTGATGTCCTACTGAGATCACAATCCAAGAGTCAGTATCAAAATCCTGTGACATCAGCCATGAAATCCTGTTGCCGACACCAGAATTGTTGCATCTCCCCTCAAATCCCCTAAAATGACAGCTTCAAAAGTACACTCTCTACTGACATCATGTGGAGGCAGTAGTCCAACACTGACTCAACATGGAGTTCTCACACTTCGAAAATGTGGATGACTAGCTTGTAAGACACCAGTGTAATGTGTTTTAACCGGCACATGCTGCTCAGGTTTGCAGCTGCAAGTTGTGGTACCTTCATCTGTAAATGTATTATATGCTGCCATTCTAACCACTCCATTATTTCCATTTCCTTAGAAAGTCTCCACTCGCACCAGGCTTGACCTTGCTTAACTTGTGTAGTCAAGAATCCCAGTCAAGGCTGCAGGTTGTTTATAGCACAAAGCACATACTTCTCAGGACCCCAGTCCTACTTCAAAGAGGAAAGTCGCCTCCAATAAAAACCATACTGAACTCTGACTTGTAGGCTTCACAGCAGCCTCCAGGAGGTTTTTCAGTAAATTAAATCCTGCACCTTAGATTGAAGGTCAACATCTGGGAGATGGAAGGATAAATTAGATATATGCAAAACTACAGACTGTTAAGTGTGATAGATGAGAACACAATGACAAATAAGACACAGCTACAGATCTCCCCAGGACCATGTATCTGGGTTAAAATCTAGTGTGTTGCTGTAACTGCTGTTCAAATCCACATGCCCCTCACCTCCATCTCTCTGCCAGGCACTAGTTTTGTTGGTTTAAGTTATTTTCTTCTACATATTTTCCATCACCTCAGAGTATTCATCCCTTGCACCCTAGCTACTCTGCACCTCGCTTTCTATGAAGCAGGCCACAAACTGCATTTCAGCATCCCTCATGGCAGCATTCCCTCAAAAGGCTCCACTTGTTCATTTTGGCTCCTGAGCCTTCATTCTCCTTTCCACTATATGCTGGGAGTTCTCTTTTCTATCAGAGCTAACCAGATCACGGCAATCAGAAAGAGCACTTCAGGAAGTATCAGACAATGGGCCATGAGAAGACATCTTGACAACTAAGTTACTTACCTGGAAGGGTGAGACTCCAGTGGCATGTTCTGCTGCCCTTCATATTGCTGCACCAATGCCCGAACACTCCAGTAGGGGTTTTCAATCTCCTCATCCATGCCGCTGTTTCTGGAGATAATAATCATAGCAGTAAGCGTAACGCTGGAGTGAACAGCAACATATAAGACAGAACAGGCTTGTACAACAGGCTCAGTGCCTCAGTTCTGGAAGTAACTGTTCTCAGATCTATAGCTAGTACCTGTAGTTAAGACCTTACTTTTATTTCACTTGAAATGAGAATGTCTCCAAGTAAACAGCACAAGAAAGGGCACTGTGCTCAGCTTGATGTGGGAAGAATGAGGCAGCAGAGCTCCCTCTGGCTTGGTCATAAAGAACTGTTGCTTTCCAGAGACATAATGGATTCATCAGTTATTTTGCCATAAAACCTGGATAAAAAAAACTGGGACACCTGCAGTCTTCATCATGAGGCAGCCAGGCTAGGTCCACTAGCCCCTTTGTTAGACCATTATCTGTTTAGGTTTCAGTGAGACAGCAGTGGTTTGTCTGTTTTCACAGGAGTATATCAGGAATTGTCAAGATAAAAAGGCATTTATTTTAAAATAAACTATCCATCTGCTAATATGGCCCGAGTTCACATAACAAGGGAAAACTCATTACCTCTGTCTGTGCCGGAATACATCCCGGCCGGACTGCAAGACATCCTGACGAACATCTGCCAGAGCAGCCACTGCCCCTTGGGCCACTGCAGCAGCTGAGCGAGGCCTGTGACTGGCAGATAATGCTGGCAAGCTCTTCCCCACCATGCCAGTAGGGCTACGACTCACTGCTCTCCCAGAGCCTGGTTTGAAATGAGCAGCTAAGGCCAGGATCAATCTCATGATAGATTTCAAGTTCCCGTCAACAATATCTGCAAAATGCAAATAAAGTCAAGGACATTGCCGTTAACGTGAAGTCCTCCCAGAGCTGCATCTGACCAACAAAACAGTAACGATGCTCAGCTCTGCTTGTTTTGTACAGAGTAGCAAGCTGACTGCCACCTGCAGACCCAGAAGTTTAAACACTTTCAACAGACCAGAGCCGCTACAGCCATTTCCAGCTAATGATCGAGTAGATTACATGGTCATTGTTGAATGCTCATGGGGAAAGTACAGCAGTTACTGAAGAATACCACAAACCAATACATTATCTGTCTTAGATGAAACAGACAGAAACAGGCCATCAACAGATAGAACCATCTGTGGTCATCACCAGAGGCACACACCTTTTGCTGATGTCTGATGCATGCGGATCTTTTTGGATGCCACAAACTGTAAGACTTTCTCCACATTATCCCTCATCTCCTGCTGGCTGGTGGGATTGACCTGAATGCCATTCAGCTTCTCACCAGCTAAAAGAGTGAGAAAACTTTGTTAGAGAAGAACCGAGCTACTTGGTGCTGTCAGAAGAATCGCTATAGATGTAGGGCCTGATCTTATCCGTTGTCTGGGTACTGCAAAAGGCACACGTGGCTTATGAGGTATCCAGTATCAGGAATAACTAGGTTTGAAACTAATTTTTTTACATGGCAAGGTTTTTTTAGCAGGTGGGGCTACAAGGGTGGCTTCTGGGCAAAGATGCCAGAAGCATCCCCCATATCCAACAAAGGCAGTTCTAGCTGGCTACAAAACAGATCCACTGCTGGCCAAGGTGGAGCCAATCAGTGATGCTGGTAGTGCCACTCTGATAATATATTTAAGAAGGGGTGAAAGCTGCTGCTCAGCATCAAGACTGAGACTATGTGAAAGAAAGCTCTGCAGACATCAAGGTCAGTGAAGGAAGGGGAGGAGGTGTTCCACACACTGGAGAAGATATTCCCCTGCAGCCCATCGTCAAGACTGTGGTGAAGCAGGCTGCGCCCCTGCAGCCTGGGAGGTCCAAGTGGAAGTGTCCCAAAGGAAGTTGCATTCCCATGGAGAACTCACACTGCAGCAGTCTCCTGACAGGACCTGTGACCCCATGGAGAGGAGCACACAGTGGAGCAGGTCTTCTGACAGGTCCCCTGACCCTGAGAGGGCCCCATATGGGAGCAGTCTGTTTCCGAAGGACTGCACCCCATAGCAAGGACAGACGCTGGAGCAGCTTGTGAAGAACTGCAGCCTGGGGGAAGGATCCACATTGGAGAATTTGAAGTACTGTCTCTTGTGTGTGAGATCCCACACTGCAGCAGGGGAAGAATGTGAGGAAGAAGGAGCAGTAGAGACAGTGCATAATTAACTGACTGCAACCTCCATTCCACATCCCGCTGTGCTGATTAGGGTGAGCAGGTAAAGAATTCAGGAATAAAACTGAGCTCAGGAAGAAGAGAGTATCTCACCAAGCAGGTTACTCTGCAAAAACTGCCACACACTAACACTGTTCCTCTGTAAGATAAATCATTTTATAACTCCATTCCAGCCTCGTGGGATTTAATATGCCAAAACATGAAGCTATCACTAGAATTGCATTTAGTAATTACTTTATGATTTTTCTTTTAAACTCACTCCTTTGTCTCCACTGCATGCTCTGACAGCATCATGAACATCTGCCAGCATGTCTAACAGATGTCAGAGCCAAGGCCAGCCTCTTCTACACAAGTTCTAGAACTGCAAGATGAAAAATAGTGCCAGATGGCATTACTGACCTACAATCTCAATGAGCAAAGCAAGAATTACTCCGTCTCGGAGATCTTGTCTCAAGTCTTGGACTGGCTTTATTGTTGGCTTCTTCTTCAGTTGAGAGTTCACCCAGGCCACATATGCCTGTAGTTGTTGCTGAAAACAGATAACAAAACATTTGCATGTCACTGCCATTTCAGGGGGAAGTGGCATAGCACTCACTTTTCTCGTTCACCTTCACAGATTCAATTGTCTTTTGCCCTTTAAAACAAACACCAAAGGTCTAATTCCAAAGCCTGCTGAGCACTAACTGACATCACTGCATGCTGTGGTGCAGATCACACCAGGATAGGAAGAGCAATCAGGCAGCAGGAGAGGACTCATGATCTAAGCACAGCTGAGATATGGGTTTTATATTACATTAACTTAGGTTTGTGCCAAACAAATGCTATCATCCCCTCAATGTTGGGTGCCAGAAGTGGTTCCCTCACAGCACTTAAGTGTCCCATCCACGTTATTTTCTTTCACACAACTTGAAAGTAGAAAACTCACAATGCAGAAGCAAGAAACCTTGTTATTTCCCATTAAACCATGCCATCTACTGAAAGAAACAATCAGGACGGATTTCCTGGAAAGGACAACAACCATCTTAACAATTCCAGCATCTTACTTGTAACAGTTCATGCAATAGAGACACCTTTCCACTGTTTCCTTGGAGCTGCATCAGCATTTCTAATGACCCAATTTCTATTTCTGTACATGGGGAAGCTGGCTTGCCACAGCACTTAACACTTGCAAGACATGAGAGCAGGGAGCACTGCCTTTCCAGCAGGTCATATATGATCCTGCTTCATATAGCTGTGCACCATGCCACGGAGGGGGGAGTACTGAAACTCATAATTCTGGTCACTGTGAAGACTCATCTGGCATAGTGATTGAAAAGCAAAAAGCAGATTCACGTGAGCTCTCCATTTCCATTCCTCTCTCAGAAGCACTTCCATGGCCAGTATGAGTGCTGGTAACACTGAAATCCCTTTGGGCAAGGCTGGTTTGGTACATGGAGGGTAAACAAACTGATCCATTTAAGGGATTACCTCCTTTTTTCACTAAGCTTCCCATTATTCAGCCAATGCAGCAGGTTTTAAGCCTCCATTCCATACTACCTCAGTAATGTCGGTCAGAGTTTATGCTTTTACAGCCCATCAAAGTCACAACTTTATCAATGCTTGACTCTTAATTATCCTGACATAGGAAATCCAACTTTAATCACACCATGGTTTGGTCTGCTGCTTCAGAAAGGTGACTGGACCTGTATTCAATCAGTTCCCCTCACTCAGCAGAGAGCTGGAGAGCAGAACAGAGGAAATGAGCTTGGAGAACTTCCTGATGGCTTTTGAGACAAAAAAAATGATAATAAAAGCAGAAGTGGAAGATGTGATGCATGCTTGCTGGAGCAGACTTGACCTGTCACATAGATTGCATCTGCATGCTCTTCTTTGGCTATAATGGCAATCATATATGTTAGTTTTGTCTCCCTGTTTCAGAGGTCTTTATTTTCTACTTAGTGTGACTGGGCAGCATGGAGAATCAACAAGCCTTGATTTCCTCTCTCTTGCACAAGTTGGTCATTCCCTGCTGATTTTCAGAATAGCGGAGCTAACTCTTGCCTGCTGCAAAAAGCATCCCCCATTCTTGCAATCGTATTTTAACTGATCGTGTGGGGTACTGCTAAGTCACACAAGTCTAATGTCAGAGCCAGAAAGATCACATGCCTTCTATTACACAGATTCAAGAAAGCTTTAATTTCTTTAAACAAGTACCAGAGAAAAGAGGGAGTTTCGTTTACAGCAATATGACACCATTACAGAAATATCGATGTTTATAAGCAAATGCAACATGGATGTCACCCAAAGTAATTCCACAACAGTAGCTGTTGTGATACTGCAGACTTGCATTTCATTAGCAGACTTACCATGGTTGGTTATTTTTGCCTTTTTCTTTCCTCACAAAAGCATAAGGCTTTCCTGCAGAAGGTCAAGCAGTTGGACCGATCAGCATTTCCTGATTTTGTATTCAAGAACTAGAAGATGTAATTACTTTAGCGAGAGACTTGGATTGCTGTGAAGCCAGAAACCCTGAGAGTAAGCTGTCACTTCTGGCAGCTGAGGTAAGCGGGTGACTGAACTTACCAAGAACATAAAAGATATAAAAGTGACCTAAAAATAGGAACATGATGTTAAATGCATGAAGGGACAAAGCCCCCAAGCTGCTCAGCAGAAAACCCAATGGTAGTTTTTAAGACAACAAGTAAAAAAATGTTTTGCTTCACCACTTTTTCTGGCTTCCTCATCAGCTGGTGTGAACTGTGTAATAACAAAGATTTTGTGGGCCACACCTTAAAGTCCTACACCTCCAACAGATGTACAAGGCCTTGATCCATAGCCACAAATTCAGTTTAATGAATCAGACTCATAAAAAAAGTAAAACATTTGTTTCAAAGACAACTATCTCAATTCACAGCAATACGTGAAACAGCCCCAAGTATTACCACAGCAATATGATCTGCTGCTCAGATGGATATCATTCACAGCATCTGTTCAGTTAAAGTACTCCGGGTATCATCTTGCAGCACAGAGAAAACAAAGATTTGCTAGGATATGTGCTGCCACGAGAACAACATCTCTACACAGTCTATTCCATCCCACAAAAACACTCCCTAGCCTGTGCTTGTCACTTACCCATTGAAATATTAAAAAAAAAAAAACAAACCCAAACAAAAACGTGCTCTACCACCATTTGTGGCTTCAGGCATCCCAGTTCAATGATACAAGTGTCTCATCCAGTCACACATTGGTCTCAGCTCCTTTTAGTCAAAAAGATTCCAAAGAGGAGAAAAAGGAGGTAAAGAGACAAGGAGAAGGTGGATGATGCACCTCCTAAGTCCTCCTCCTTTCCTTTTCCAAGGCTGTTTCCCCTGTGTTTTCACACTGCTTCCTAACAGTGGAGTAGAACATTACATTTTGTGCCTTCTAAATATTTAGCAAAAAGAAGCAGACACAAAGCAGAACACAAACCATACTGAGCAAAGGCTGCGTAGGGAGCCTTTGTGTCTGGGAGGCTGGACTCGGTAGTTCCTTAAACCTGCTCAGATTCCCTGCTCTGACAGCTACGCAAATTCCTAGCACTCCTCCAGTTTAACTTTAGTCTTTCTAGCTGAGGGGAAAGCTCCCACAAGACCTATTACACCATTGCCTACAATTCTGTAACTATGGTACTATAGCTTCCTACAGAACTCAAAACTTCCACAGGACAGAACCACTCCCTTGACCTTCCCCTTGGTTTATAAACTGGTACGGCTGACAGCTACATCTAAGAGCAATCAAATGGGGAACAGCTGTTGTTCTCTCTAGCTCATCTTCTTCCTTCATAATAATTGAATAATTAGCCAAATAATTCTTCCTTACATCACTCAGCACTGCAGTTTTCTGTTTCTGCCTACATTTTGGCTTGAGGTTTTGTTCAGCCAGATCTTAGACTTGATGGGGCTCACACTGTTCTGCTCCTGCACCAGTATTTCTTTCAAAACCCAGGTTTTTCAGAAGAAAAACATACCAGTCTAGTCTAAGATTTACTATGCAGGGCACATCTTATTAGGATTATGGTGGAGTTAAGCTTAATCCTATTTAAGTTAACACAGCTTTGTGTTCCAAAAAAAGGGCAGGTTTACCTGTACCTTGCAATGGGAGGAGCAATTCCCTTACCTAAACGAAGTTAGAGCCCAGACTGCTTCATCTCCTGGGCACATTTTTATAGGGTGTTTATATCCCAGTCACTCTGGAAGCCTTAAATGACTTGGCACAGCAGGGAAGGATTGTCAAAGCAAGGTACTTGGGGCCACCTGCAGTTCCCAACCTGCAGGCACTTCTGCTGACAAATTACTGGTTAGCATTTCAATTGGCACAACATATCTAAGAGTAGGATTTTACTTTGGATCACTTATTCAGCACAAACCCTGGAGAAGCGCCTCAGACCTACCTACAGCTTTATTTCTGTGCTTTCAATTGACAGATAGTGATATGCAGGAAGAAAATGCCCTTCCAGGATCAGCTGTTTTTTCTCAGGGGCTGTAATCCCATACAGATAATTACAATTAAGTGTCATTACATAGTATTTTCCACAGGTGGAAGAAAAGCAGTAGCTCTACTGAAAATCTCCTGACAGTTGTAGATGTCCTTGCTGTTCTCAAGTAACCACTGCAGTTCAGCACCCACTGCCTAGGGCTTACGTTTCTCTTCCCCAACCATCAATCAGTCCAGTCTGCCTGACAGTGAATATAGGTAGATCACAATACCTTGATATACTACTCTGCCCTTTGTTATCAGTGCCATCTACATTACACTGAATAAAGTTAATTTACACCTTCTCTGACATTAGGTTATGGCACATTTTGAAGTTAGACAAACCTTCATTGAAATGACAGCTGTCTGTGGCATACTGGCTAAATAAACTACCACTTGTTACTGGGAGGGAACGAGTGTCTGGTATCCTAAGAGAGCAGCTTGCTGGCATTCTCTTCAGTCTGGTATTTTGAGGCCCTTTTCTCATACAGGCAGTGTTTCCATGCAAGTATACAGGCAAAAACCTGAGCCACAAGAGATCTGTACTGTAAACTGCCGGTACTTCGGAGCACATGATTCATCCTTAATTATGAAATGGTTCCACTATACTCAAACAAAGTCTAAGGTCTGTCAAAACAAGTTGCACTGAGACAGTCCCTGATGCTTCAGGAAAGAAAAGGAGCATTGTTCCTTATTTAGCAGTATGCAGTCACTAGCCCTTTACAGGCAGGGAAAAGAATCCTTGTGAAGAGATTGAGCACACGGTACAATTGAACAGTGCATTTTGCAGGCAAGAGCCTTCCATAAGAAGAAGAGTGGAAGGGATGTCCGGTGAGATTGCTTTGCCCAGGACGAAGGGTACTGAAGGCAGATTTCACACACAGCCTGTTTTCCTCGCTTTGCCAATGACTTGCTGTGAATCTGTCAGTGCACTTTACCTTTGTGTGCCTCAGTTTTATAGCTATAAAGCAGCTGCACTAATTTTTATGTTCTTTTGTAAAATGTTTTTATAACAATAAATCTTTGACTGTTACTGTGCCCTGTAATATACTCTGATAAAGGACAGATACTACTATGCAACCAATAGCCTGGCTTAGACATACAGTAAACCTCAGTAAGGGATTGAATCTTAACTGCTCTAACCTCTAATCCTATATAACAGCAAATAGGTCCTTCTCTTGGTGATGGTCCTACAGCTGGCCAGGCACGGGGGCTTTAGGAATTGGTAAGAATTCCTGCTAGAGCAAGTCATTGTCTGCTAAAGCATATCTCCATGTAAATCCAGGTGTGGGAAGCCCATCTGTGTTTTCTAATGCCTGTACTTGAGGCTTAGCAGGACTACAGTGCAGCAGCTGCCCAGTCTCTTGCAGACCAGACTGGCTACCTGGCAAGGTTCAGGTGGTTCTTCAGATCCCAGCCTTTCTCACTCTGGCCGAGCTTTAAAGAACAACAACAAAATAGCTATTTCAAATGACTCATTGCACATAAGCAACTACACAATTAAGATTGCCAGAGAAAATGATCTTGCAACTTGAAAAACAGAAGGTATATTATTGTTAAAATGCAGACACGTTAAAGTCTTGGAGCTGTCAGGCCCATTTCTGACACATTTCTGTGTATACCATCTGTTTTAAAGAGCTGACAGAAGTCTGAGTGCCTGTCTCAATAAACTGCATTTCCATGAGGAGAAAGAACAAGCTGAGGCCACATGGACTGAGTCACCACAGAGGAGATCCTGCCCTCTGTGGTTTCCTTGCACTTATAGACTACTGGTTTTAGCAACCATACATTCCCGTGCCACCATCCAGCTGTGGGATTGGATTATTTAGCTGCCTCAGAGTACGATTAGTCTCAATAAACAGCAGGGAAACACCTTCGAGGAAGCACAGTCCATTAATCAGAGAGGAACAGGAGCTGTGTGATGCCCACAGAGGAGTTCACTGCATTTCAACATTAAACAAAAGCCATCCTGCTTTAGATGTCTGCAAGTGATACCGTCCACAACGTATTTTGTCCAGAGACTCTGAGAATGAAGGGAAATACACTAGACTGAACTTGCAATTTACAGGGCGCCTTTAGCAATCTGTGATTCCGTTCCTCACGGAGAAGGCATCAAATACCCCAGTCCACTGCTTCTGTTAAGCCTGACTTTTTATCTTGAATCTGGTTTTATATCCAAACATTAGGTTTAGTAGCCACTCATTTCCAGCCTTCTAACATCAGAGTGCTGTATTGAGGTCAGATATCTTGGGCCACTCTTTCACGTTGAGGGACTCATAGAAATAAGCACCCAAGGTACAAAGAAATAGGGAACTACAGTTGGTATATCAAAACGGAAGGCACAGAATTACAGGGTTTCTTGCTCATAACCAACTGTGTCTGTGATGTATGTCCTTGGCAAGTCACAACCTCTGCATATCATAGGTTTTGTACTTGCAAAATTTACTTTACTTTTGTCATAATGTAAAGTGTGTGATGTGGCAGATATATCCCAAGTGGGAGTCACTGATCTGTTTTTTATCATGGGAGAGGGTCTTCTTTTACACAGCCAAGCAGTTTGTGGGTAAAACTAGACAGGGTGGGGCAAGCACTGAATGTAGAACAGTTCTTTGCATCCGTTATTAACTATATTATTAATATACAGGTTACTATTAGCTCACGCCAGAGAAGGATCTGTTGCCTGTGCCCATATAAGCATAAACTTGAGCTAAACCAATACTTTTGCTAGCTAAAACTGAGACTGAGATACTCTGTGGAGGAGGGGACAGAGTACTTACACATAGTTACACAGAACAATCAAAGGAGACCTGTGGCTGGCCTGAAGCAGTGAAGCTCAAGTTTCATGCCCACGGATGTTTTCCCTGTGATGATTGGTGCTGTTAATCCCAGAAGGGCTGTTAATTTTCTGTGAGGAATGGAGTAGGGGGGCAGAACAGTCAGGTGGGGGCTGAGCTTTGCAAGGACAAGGAACCACTAAACACAAACAAAAATACGGTATGCACTCTCAGGAAGAATAAAGCACACCAAGAGACTATCTCTGCCACCAGGTGAGGAAGCAAATAGCAGCCACTCTTTTGTTCCAGCACAGTATCCACAATTTTCCTTGTGGGAAACCATGCTCTAGCACGGTCTGCATGATGCACAGCCAGGCGGTGGTTGTCCTGGCATTTTGAGTCCATAAAGAGTCCAACTGAACTAATTTTTGTGCACCCTAAAGAGAGAAGGAGACAGCAATCTGCACTCCCCATGCAGTTACAAGACTCTCATCTCTGGAATTTCTTGGTACTTCACACTCCTTATTTTATGATGTATTAATCTCCCTAACAGCAGAAAAAGCAAATAAAAAACAGTTTAAAAATTATATTTTCCTGCTCAAGATGAATTTCAATCCCCTAGAAATTCAACCTACCAAACAAGATGGGGAAAAATACCCACCAGCTTGCTCTTTGTCAGCCTCTCCCAAGAGATGTATGTCCACAAAGCAGATTTACAGGCTTTCCAGCAGCCTTCGGACATAGAGACACAGAGGAGTCAAGTCTAGAAAATAAACTGTGTTCCATAACCTTGCTGGAGTTTACATTATTTACTGGTACAACAGTGAAGTGCTGCGAAGACAATAAAAACTCCCAGCTAAAAATACCAGTTGTAAAATAGCCCCAGACTCCTCAAAAAACTATTGCTGATTTGCAGACCCCTGGCTGAGCTGCCCAGTATGCCCTTCTGTCAGTAAGCAGCTCTCCCGCCCTGAAATCCTGCTCATTTTTCTCCTTCTCTGTTTCCCAAAGCACCAGGAACATAACAATTCCTGAGCGATGCCACACAAAAGCATGCTGGCTTGCCCCGAAACGGTCTGTGTGAGACTTGGGACATGCATTTACCTCTGTGAAGCCCTCCTGAAGAATATCCAGTAAATTCCCCCTGGCCAAACACGTGAGCATTCTCCACGAGCCCACCGGTGGGCGAGGGTCTCAGAGAACACGGGGCAGATCCTCCAGCTCTGGGCACGACCTCTTCCTCCTCCTCCCAAAGACAAAGAGTTGGAGCTCATCAGGAACCGCATTCATAGTCTCATATGTGCAGCCCGTTGCTGCACACAGATAGTTGAGCCAAAGTCAAGGTTTGCACTGGGCATGCTCGAGAGGGAGCTGCTGGGGGAGCAGTGGAAGAGATGTCACACAGTTCCTATAGAAACGCGTCAGCTTACAACATGCAGGCCCAGGGCTGACTTGGAGAAACATCTGAAACCCATTTCCAGCAGTTGGACTTACGCAAAATCTGCTGCCTAGAAGAGATTTTCAAACCCACCAAACACAGCAAGCCCTGTATGGCATGAGGGCAGGGAGTCAAAGAAGGGCAAATAGCACATGCCTTGCTCAGCTATAAAAGCAAAAGGAAAAATCATTAAGAGCTGCCAGCTTTAACTCTCAGCAATCGTTCTGCAGCCTCAAAGAAACAGCAGTGTGGTCAGCAACTCGGGACGACAGGAAGCTGCAAACCAGACAATAATACAGCTAGTAACATTTGCACAGTACTTGGCCCTGCTCTAGCTGCCCTGGCACTGAAGTCAAAAGAAGGAAAAAAACCCTAAATATTTCAAACTAGAATTAAATACACTCCTCAGCAAGTTTTCTAAATTAATAATAACTGCATTATTCCAGAAACAAGTCTCAAATCTCTCCAGGCAATCTCTCAATCTTCTTCTCACCTTACAGGAAGAGCCCAGAAAAAAAACAAAAACCAAACCCACAAAAAAACCCCCCTCTCAGAATGGATGAAGACCCTTTCTGCCAGGGGCTCTAAGTGCCAGTCCATGAAGTGGCCAGTGACACCAGACTGTGCCCTCAAATTTCAAAATACCTGGCCAAGCAGTCCTAAGTGAGAGACACATTTGAAAACAAGCACGTTTTCCTGCTTAGGTATTGAAGCATCTGGGGGAAAAAAAACCCACAATTGCGTCATTTTACCATTTTACCCTGTCATATATGGAAATGCAGGTAAAATACAAGAAGACAAGCAGGTAATGACCCTGTAAACCCCCACATAAGTGATTGAAAAGGAGTCAGCCCCCACACCTCCATGACATAAAGTTTAAATTATTTATTCCTGTTTACCACAATTCAGTGGTAACTGAGAATTTTATGTTTTCATGTATTATAGTATTACCTCTGTTAAGTAAAACAACAGATTACTGTGAGGCTTTGCATAAACTCTTGTAAGCTGGCAATGCTGGTGGTTGGTACCTTGATTCAGTTTATTTCTGAGACTCAAAATGCCATTAAATAGACAGCAATAAATATTTATCGCCATTTTTTTTGTGATGCAATCATGTATGTCTGCTGTTTTAATAATATTTCATACATACACTGAATAAGTGATTTCCCCATCAGACAGAAAGTGACCTCATTTAAAAAAGAAAACCAAAAACCAACAACCAACAACCACAAAACCCACTCTGAGCCTTTTCTGTGGACTTCATAATGCTGTTCTTGACCACTAATCACAAAGAAAAAAGTTATATTTACTATCTGGCTTTCAGTGCTAGATAGTAAACATACATCCACAGAAGACTTCTAATATTAACAGGTTAGGATGCTGAGGTCATCCCTTTCCTACATCACTTCAATTTCTAGAACAAAACAAAGTAACTCCAGATGTACCAAAGAAAAATCAAATGCACTCTGAATGCACAGAGAGGCTGCAGGTGGCTGTTAGGTGTTCTGTGATTGTTTTTATAATGTTGTTTTTATGAATTTGATAGTAGATTAAATATTTTATGTTCCTAAGTCCTGCGAGATGTAGATATTTACCCCTGTCCTTTGAGAAATGGAGAAGCCAGAGGCAGGCAGTTCCCAGCCACAGACTTTACACTGGAGACATAACCCAGATTTACAGGATTAAAAAAAAAAGAGAGAGATAATGTCTTTATTTATTCTTGATTCTTTATAAATAAACAGCATAGAAATGCAAAGCACAAATAGGATTTTTTTTTTGGTGAAAATTGTGCTGTTTAAATCATAAGAAGTAACACTGAGAACACCAGTTTACCGCAGTGCACTTCAGTGGCATTTATTAGGTGCCCTGTTGTGTTAGCAAGAGGGATAATGAAGCATTTTCAGCACTTGTGCTCCAGCCCGTAAGGACTCCAACACCCTTGCACAACAGCAGGGTACAGAGAATGCCATTAAGTCACTGCTTGCAGCGCAGTCTACATTTGTTCATAGAAAGGCAGGCATTTCTGATTTGTCAAGGATGCTGACAGGCTTTCTTCACAAGTGAGACATGGCTATTTGATCATCTAAACTGAAACCAATTCCAAAGTCCCTGTACAGGCTCTCTGTGGCATCACCCCCAATTACAGCTTTGTGGTCACAATATATAAATAACACATCTCTCAGTCACAGAATGCTCCCCATGCCATTTCCCAGCAGGACACATTACAGTATGAGGGTGAGAGGGATGTAAGCCACATCGTCTTAGCAGGTTCGGGTACAGGCCTGCTGGCAATATGATTTCCATCTGAGATTTTGTCATCAAAGATTTTCTTCTACATGGGGTTTCTTATCTTTGAAGAAGAACTGCCTCACTTTGACAATACGAATGTCAGAGAATAGAAACTAGGCCATTTCTGACTGCTAGTCTGAAGCAGAGCATGCTGAGCCACTCTTTATTGTGGTAACACGTGCATCTGGGGTGCATGTGTGTGCAGAAAATACCTTTTGAAAACTAAATGCTCGTTCTCCTGTCTTTGTGTTTCACTCTTAAATGTCAAGCTTTTTGTAGCAGGAAGCATATTTTTCTTTCAGCTTTATAATATCATAATAGACGTCTTTGACTGTTGCCTTTGCAAATCAGCCTCTCGCTAAAACGAATGCTTCGTAATGGTCTCTGAAGATGATTCCAAAATTAAGAGCACGGGGCAATGATATCAAAAGGTTATAATCATGATTGATACCATCAATGGTTCCTGGTGTAAGTGACCTTCGAAACAAGCATCTAGGATTGCAGTTTGGTTGGTGTCATCGCCCTCTCCTGGCTAGTTTCAGCATAACTTTAAGTCTTGTACTTGCCCCTGTTGAATTCCTGGCAAGGTGCGTAAGAAAGCCCTGTTGCTGCTCCTTTTCCTGTTGTTGCGATGAGACTCTTGTGTCACAGCAACACCACTAGCATCATCACGTAAGCCTTCCTTCAAGACTTCAATCCAAGAAATTTAAGGCACTTTATTCTCTGTTTCTCTTATCAGCTCTTGAGAAAGAGAGAAAGATCAATGGCCACAATTCAGCTTTTGTTAAAAAAATTTTGCTTGGAGAAATAAAATCAGGTGAGGCTGAGTTAAAAACAAAGACTGCGAGGCCACGACTGCTGTAACAGCAAAAAGAGCTACCTAATGCAACTAATGCCTTTGTGTCACTGAGCATCTCATCCCAACCTCCCCATCAAGCATCCAAAACAGAGGTCAGACACAAAAAGGACTCTTGGAAACTCACAGAGGATGCAGCAGGCTGTGATGTGTGTTGGGGCACCCTGTCAATTAGAGTTCCCATGCTGGATGCCACAGCTCTGCTCCGTGTCAAGGGCAATGTACCAGCACTCCTTCCCCCTTGAAGCCTGAGATGGAGAAGCAAATATATTAAATACAAAATAATGCTGTAACCCTTAGGCAGATGGTCACCGTTATCTTGGTTGTGTCATCCTGGTACATCCTTAGGGATGGACAGGACAGACAACAAGCGCAACCAAGATAACGGTGACCATCTACCTAAGGGTTACAGTCCTCCCCACCTTTAAATGATTATTAAAGCATGTGATTACTACTGCAATTCAATTTTTCAAGAAATCTTGCTGTTTTCCATTCTGTTGACTCTTCCAGACTCTCCCACCTTTCCCTTCATCTATACAGGAAAACTAAGCACAACCAAGGCGAGTTACTGAATCTACTCAGGGCTGAGGCATTTTGGGGCCCGTTCTGCAAAGTGGGAGGGAGGCATGGAGGCCATGAGTTGTGGAGCAAGAACCTGAGGCCTTGGAGGGGCTGAGAGGCCCCAGATGTCTCTGAAAGAGGGGTCAGCCTGGGGACAACTGGAGCACGGGCATCCCCTGGGGCAGGGCTGGCTGGGGGATACCTGGGTATGAGGAATGGTAGGCCAGGACAGGGGCTGCGACCTCCGAATGGACCACGAACCCCAGATGCAGGGCAGTCCCGGGGCTGAGGAGTCCCTAGGGACGGCACAGGGAAAACAGGGGGGTCCCGGGGAGGGGGACCGCTGAGACCCCTCTCCCTGCGGCCCTACCTGCGGCCGGCGCGGGCGGGAAGGTGCGGGTGCGGGTGCGGGTGCGGGCGGGAGGGTCGGGGCCCGGGGCCCGGCTGCGGCGCGTCGCCGCTTGCCATGGGGACGGGGGCGGGACGGGGAGGCCCCGCCCGGCCGTACCAGGCCCGCCTACAGCAGGGGCGGGCGGCCGGCGTTGAGCGCCGGGAGAGGGGCGGGGTGGACGGCGCCGAGAAATCACTTTTTCGCTCTGGTCCAGGGCGGTGTGTCGCCTCGCATCGCCTCGCCTCGCCAAGTGTGATGAGTCCTCCGTCTCGTGGGCTCCAGGCCCTCTCCCTCTCTGCAGGCCCTCTCCCGCGCCCCTGAGCCCCTGTGCGGCAAGCAGGCAACAGCCTTCCCCAAAAAAGGGCAAATTTATTAATTAAAACTAAGAATCAAATCTTTCATATTCAAGGAACATTTCATACAGTAGCACTTATTTAACACCGAAGCATAACAACCTCAGGAAACACAGGAGATACGCTGGCAGAAACTTTAAATAATTCAGTGCAAAACCAAACCCTTTAAAAGAAATCCTTACCTCAGAACACATGGTTTACCTATTCAAGACTTGGTAAACAGGCAAAATTACAGCTCCTATTCCCGTGCAGAGAATTTGATAATCTCTAAGATAGGCTTTACTTCCAGAAACACCACCAAATACCAGCTACATATGGAAGTTGGAGCTCCTTAAGGAATAGGAGATGAAGTACGATTCCAGGCTTTGAGGCACTTGTTAAAAAATAGTTTCTGCTATAGCTCAGATTCATTCAGAATACGAAAGGGCTGATCCACAGACCAACAGAATTACATGAGGTGACCAAGTGAAAGCACCTTCCTCTGAGCCAAACCCAGTCCTACTTATGTCCACTGCAAAACTGGTTTAACTTGATGGATGTGCAAAGTTACACCATTCTAGGCCCAGGAGCCTGCCCTTAGTGCAGCTTGTTGTCCCCCACCCCAGCTCTCCTGCTGGGTGAGGCAAAAACCAGTACCACATGCTGTGCATACCATTGCAATAATGGGCTGTTTCACTTAAATAGGTTTTTTTTTAATGACTTGTTGGAGTCTGCACCTTCTAGAAGACCTCCCATCTCCTGAACTATAGTCCATTTTTAACAATGTTTCTTTAAAAATCCAGTTTCTCCCTATGATGCAGAGAGCTTGACTAGAACAGAAGCCAGTGTCTCTTTCTAGTACTCACACCAGGGATTCAGCGCAAGGAGGTACATAAGTGCTGCCCAGCAAGAACCAGACCTGGCAGCCTGTCTGACAGCTGGGCTAGCAGAACTGAGTGCTAGAGTGTCCCACAACTCCCTGACACACTCTTCTAAGTAAATCCTGTGCCACTTTAATCCTCAGTCCAAAGGACAGGTTTTCATGCTAGGCATGGAGTACAGAAGGAAACTTAGAAGAGCAGAAAGAGGAATTCTGGGACTCGATAGAACCAGCCTTTCCAACAACATAATCCTATACCTGTTATAAATGAAGGGTCTTCTACTGCAGACTGTACGATAGCCCCATTGAGATCAGATGGATCGAATGGACAGAAAAAACCCCTTTTCAGATAGAAAAACACACTGTATCCATTACTTAAAAGGGGCTTTCTCCTGCAAATGTTACTCTGGCCTTACAACAGCCTTGCTGAGATCTACTGGATAACACAGGCAAAAAGGTAGAAAAATTGTAGGACTGGTCCTCAAATA
The DNA here is from genome assembly GCA_013401255.1 of Urocolius indicus. NCBI lineage: Eukaryota > Metazoa > Chordata > Aves > Coliiformes > Coliidae > Urocolius > Urocolius indicus. The sequence goes on along the minus strand of WBNH01000218.1, from coordinate 18,196 downwards.
CACTTCTGTCTTAGCAAACACTGCCCGTACCAGCTTTATTTTTTTCTAATGAGCATGAGCCCCTTCATGCTTTTTACATTTAGCAGAGACATAATATACAAAATTATGTGTGTTTATAAAATGTACCAGGAAATATGTTTTTAAATACTGTCAATAAAAATGTTGTCCCACAATCTGCATTTAGCTATGCAGAGCATTATTTGGGAACAGAATGTGCCAAGCATTGATTTAGTGTCTGAAGATGCTGCTTGGGAGCCCTGTTCAACTGCCAATGCTGCAACTGACAAATTCAGTCCAGCGGCAGAAGCCTTTTGGACAACAGCTATACTGCATTATTTGCACTGTTTTAAATCCATAAACAAATTCTCTAAAGTCTACCTGAGAGAGTTAGCAAAAAACACCACAATATGTGTGCTTTGTGTTGCCAGATTTTATAACTAAAGCTGACAGTATGAAATTAAAAAAAAAAAAAAAAAAGGAGGAAAAGTCTAAAGCTCCCTCTAAAGCTGACCAGGATTCATTCCCAGTATCTCAGGCACACAGACAGCTGCAGTACTCGAAGGATTGGATGACTGCCCTAAATATAGGCAGTGGCTTTTAAATGACTGCCTCACAGTTTAGTTGTGAATTTTCCTTGTTTCATTTTTAATCAGAGTCAAGAGCTCGCTACTCACTTCTGTGCATGTTGTGGTAGGGATGCATGTCTGTACAACTCTTCAGTGAAAGAAACTGTTCTGTAGCCCTCACTTAATTCTGCATTTCTGACCTTGGTTTTAGTGTGCTGCTCATGGTTATAGAACACTGCTTTTTAAGAGAAGGGAGTGCACATAGTGCATGACTGCAGTTATAGCAGTAGGTATTGGATGAAGACACTGCAGTAGATACTGTTAAAGATTTTATGACATTTCTTCATCCAGATGTTATTTTGCACATTGCAGAATTTTCTTAACATTGACATAAAATCCTGTGGCAGCATCTCCCTTGTCCGATTGCTGAATTCTGTGAGCCATGTCCCCAAATCCACCTGCAGAGCAGCACTCCACTGGTCCTGTTCCACAGCAGGAACTTTCTCACTGCAGCTCTGAGCTGTTGTTTTAGCCTTCATCAGCCACGGAGCAGTTCTGTTTTCTCACAGTTCTGAGAGAAGATGGGTTGCCAGCTTCAGAGGCAACTCTTCCAAGGGAAAGAGGTTTTTTTTTTTTTGTCAGCAGAATCAGATAGGAAACTACTCATCATGTGAAAATAAATATGTCTGTGTCCTCCAAAGAGAAATGTAGGTGGAAGACGCAGTTCTCTGCACTTTCTCAGAGAGACTTGATGTGTCCATGAGGTCAGCTTGCATCTACAGCATCTGTAAGGCTGTGAAATCCTTTTGCTGCTGAAGGAGGACAGTGCCATCAAGCCTCTTATACCAGGGTCCCATTCTTACTGTCATATTTCAGCCTAGGCCGGGGGAAGTTGAGGGTGGCATACTCTGTGGCATTCTGTATTTGTAAGTTCTTCACTTCTGCTGCAGAGCGCTCCCGGACCTTGGTAAACACTTGGATGTCCGCGTAATGAATGCTGTCATCTTGCTTTACACCCTTGGGTTTACTCACGGTGGCATAGACAGGAAACTCCGAGACATCTTCGTATGCTGGAGCCTTTGGGGAGAAAGAGCTCTGGCAGGTCAGCTCCCTGGGCTGCTGCTACACATGAATTCCCCAGAACAGGCAGAGACACACTGCCCACTGTCCCCAGCACCATCCAGCCCTCTGACACCTCAAAGAGAGATTTCATCCTACTGCTTCCACTGCACTTTAGCGGGAAAAAAATGGGCCCTTATCACTGTGCAGCAGCGCACATTGTTCCCACAGCCATCAAAGCCTATACAAGGATGAGACAATTCATGGCTTTGAATAAGCTGCCCTGTGTCCTCCCAACCCATCTAGCCTAAGAAGTGGTGTCAGCTCTGTCTTCTCAATATACAGTTAGGAAAACAACTCTAGGAGTCTGTTTACCGTCCTGGCGGGCTGATGCTGTTGGCTCTCAGGTCTCACATTAGTTCCTGAAAAAGAACATCAGTGGATCAGGTTAACACAACTGTTTATTGTTCTACCTTTCAGTGCAAAAAGTAGAGTCTGGTCCATAGGCTCTCCCCACTGTGAAGAAACCAAATTTCCATCTCATCTGACACCCTCCCACCCTAATGATGTCTCTGAGGCCTGCCTCCAAGAAGAAAGCCTGGGCTTGTTTCTTTGGAAAAAATAAGGTTTCCCAGCATGACAACATGCTGTGGACCACAGTGTTCTTGGCAGGACCTAAGAGAACAGACAGAGCACAGACAGCTTCCTTGTCAGGCCCTTGGAGAAGTCAGATCCAATTTTAACTTTGTATTTTTTCCTTTGCTGCTTGGTAAACATATTTTGCCCAGCATGGTCCAAAGGCCACAGGACACAACTGGGTGACTTAGGGAATGCACTTTATTCTGGGGGACTGATGTCAGGTGAGTGTTTGCGGTTCTTACAAGAGTTTGATGCAGCTTCTGGTATGCTGCCACTTGAGCATACTCACATGTGTCTTGATGAGGGTCTCTGGTATTTTAAAGATACTGCTACAGTCCCTTCCCTTCTCCTTGCCAAGTCCCATGACACATCACACCACTTACTTTAAGTTATAAGGAAGTCTTGCCTCTTGCTTCTACCAAACTTCTATTGAGGAAGGTTAGGTGGAAAAGAGTGTGGGAGGGCATCTTAGCTTCAAGGATCCAGTTCAGAGTCAGCACTGCCTAACATCAGCTACCTAGGAGCTCCACCTCTTCTTGTCTTCTAAAGCATTTTGACAAATTCTTACCTTGCTTTTCTTTCTTTCTTTTAAAAGGTGAAGGACAATTCCTGAAATCAGAGAGAGATGTCAGCCCTGAGAAGCCGCAGCCTCTGCTCTTATAACATGCAAACCCAAATGCACCATCTCAAGTACCACATCTGTGAGTAATGAGAAAGGTCCAGGATGTATCTCTGACAAGAGCTGTTGAGCCAAGACAGAATCTTAGTTACTCTTTCAGGGAGAAGGTCCAAAGGGGAGATGTGAGGATGTGTTTCCTTCTGTGACACACCTCCCATAACCCACAGACACCCTCAAGTCTTATCTTTCAGTCATGGCTGCTTGTCCAATCTGTGTATGAGTCAATGAATGAGAACAAATTTCACTATAGTTTTGCACCTACATTTCCACAGCTGTATGACTGAAGATGCAGAGTGCAGAGCATGATCACAATCGGCATGAAACCTTTCTTTTAGGACCAGACACTCCAATAGCCCTGTACTCTGTGCCTTGGCCCCCTTGCCCAAGGAGCAGCTCTGTACTGCTAATTTAATGTTTCAGACAGTTTTCATGTTCTCAGCTTTCCACTTAAAACACAAGCAAAACAAACAAGCTATAAACTTAATATACAAAAAGCCAAACCCTAATCTCATCTGTACCTTATGACTAAAGAGAGACAAGCTAAATACAGCTACTTCGAGCCATGGAATGAACAAGACCGAAATTTGTTCCAACTGTAACAACAGAACTAGGAGTTGAGCTCCTGGAAGCTGGTGCTGGCAGACTGTCTGGCAGAGGCGTGCCACATTCTGAGACAGATGCATGAAGGAAATGTTGTTGCATCAGGCTCTGAGGGCCAGAGGGGAGCAGGTGCCAGCCTTTGTGTGGCTCCTTCCGTGTACGTGTGTCCATCTGGTGCTGGCCGCCATCCCACACAGCATGTAGCTGAGGGTCTCACATGGGCAGCAGCTGAAAGTGGGCAGCTAGCACTTTTAATGAGGCTTCAGGGTTACCAGATGGTTCCCAAGAAACATTCTGTGTCTCAGAGGATGTGCATTTGTGTGACAGTCCTGCCCTATGCAGGAACAATGCAGTGCCTGAGGCAGAGCATTTAGAGTCAGTTTCAGGGGGCAGGTGAGCTGGACAGCTTTAACACCCTAATGGCAAAACCAAAAACACATGAATGCAGGCAAACAACTTGGAGACCTTCAAAATGGTCACTAATCATTAACCAAACTTGCTAGACCTGGGAAGCCAAAGGCAGCATTGAGGAAGGCAGGGTGGCCACGTGCCTGTGCAAAAGGATCCGTATGCTGTCCCACAGAGGCACCAACGGCCCTCCAGTCCTCCACAGACAAAACCAGTGGGACTGCCTCCAGGAGTTGGGAGACTAGTTCAAGGCAGTGTTGGTTTGTCTTGTGGTGATTCTCACTTGGCTCTTGCAGCTTCCTCCTGCACTTTCTCTGTGAGCTTGTAGTGTCTCTGGGCCCCTCCTTGGCAAGCCTTGTGCACTAAGCTACAGCATTTTGCTGTTTTACAGCATTCAGGCACATTATGAAACATAATTAAAATGGCACATTTTGAAGCAAAATTGGCAGGGTCCCTGTCCTCTTTCCTGGGAGGTGGGGTGCAGTATCAGCTTTGCAAGGTGCTCTTGCTTGTTCTGGTTGCCTTCCTTTGTAGAGCAAGCACTAGCAGCCAGCGTGTGGGCTGGATCACAAGCAAGCTGATCACAGACAGGCATGAGGCGGCATCTCCCAGCCTCAGATCTGTGGTAATTAGAATGGATGTGGCAAGGGAAACAGGAGCACGGCAAACCTCTTCCATCTTCTCAAAATCCAGTCAAACATGTTGTAACTAACTCACAGCCTGCTAGAAGTACATTGTATGCTTCAGAACAGCACATATGTTCCTGTATTATGTCCTCCCTTTTCCCCATGTTAGTGTCAACCTTGTTTATGCCCTCCCCAGGCCTGCCTCACAGTGAATGCTGGATTTTGCCATCTTTTGCTGTCCATGCACACCAAAGGCCCTGAGCACTAAGCCAAGACGTAGGAATACCTGGAGCCTGCCCTCCAAAGGAACCTCCTCTGCTCCTTTGGCCACTAGGCGATGCTGTGCCTCTTGTAATTATTGCCAAGCACTGATGAATTTCTAATAGTTCTAACAAGTACAATGTTGGAGAGAGTGTCCCCGGAGCTTGGTCGGGTATCCATGGTTCTACCCTTTGTACCACGCTCAGAGTTGAAAATATTTATACTTGACACCGAATGATGCTCCACTGTGCCCTTTATCTGTAAGCAGGAGGGCCAGGGAAGAGCATGAGCCAGGAGGGATTAAACTGTCATCCTTCCTCCCAGGGAGAAAGGGCAACATCGTCTGAAAAATGCAACCAGGATTTCCAAAGCACAAGTAAACAGGTCAGGAGAGAAGCTGGAGGATCTGAGAGCAGGATGGGGTAGCTGACCCCTGAGCCCTTAGTGCCAGCACAGTCCCAGGGGGGCCTCCCTGCAGTATGCCAAGGGCACACCTTAATGTTTCTACCCAGCTGGAGAGTACTGGGACAAGGGATTTTCACTAGAACATGAGCTATTCTCAGTTGCTGGCATGGCTGTGGAAAATCAAATTGCCAGCCCCAGGGGCTGATACAGCCCATATAGACTGAGAGACATGAGCAACAAACTCCCTTCATCTTCCCCTGTTATGCCTTGGGCAGGCAGGGGCTGTCCCAGCCTCCCGGCCCCACCTGCACAGCAGTGACCTGATGCCCCTGCTTGTTTGCTATCACTTTCTATGTGAGCTGGTAAGATCAAGGGCTGGGAGCCAGATGGGAGCTCTGGCAAATCCAGCACAAGGAAGCAACACTGTCAAAGTCCACCCAAACTTCTGCTCAAGCTGGCCAGAGCTTTGTCCGCCATCACCATACCTAGCAGACGCCATACTCACCACGTCTGCCCGCAGCTGCAGAGATTGCCCATGTTGCTCCTTCCACCATGAAGCAGAAGTGTTTTCTGGACAGGGAGAGCTTGTATTTCCTGGTTCCTGCTCGGCCCCTGGCTATTGCAAGGGAGTGTCTGGCAGTGTCAGATTTCTCTTCATTGCTGCAGCTATGCAGCGCTAGGCCCGTGCGTGCCATCTACTGGAGGGCTTGCCCTGGGCTCTCCGTACCCCCAGGGCCCGTGCTCACCTCTTGCTACCCAGGGAGGAAAGGGCAAGGTAGCAGCATGCCTCAAGGCCCCAGCCCTGGGGCTGAAATTCTGCTTTATGATTTGTACAATGGATGTCCTTCCACTGTCCCTCTCTCCCACCATGGCACATCATCTTGTTGATGACAGCAGTGACGCAAAAGAGGATGGAGGAGGGATTTCAAATATTCCTGAACAAAAGGAGAAACTCCAGGGTGGGAGTTCTCAGTGCTGTTCCTGCTGTTTATCATTGCATATCAACCAGGATGTCAGAAAAATATGTGATGTGGGCTGGCGTCATCTGCAAAAGACAATGTGTATTCTTGGGAGGGAAGTGGTGCCCCAGTGAAGGTGAGAGCGGGCTTGCAGGTCTACTCTCAGCTAAGTGCTAGTGCTGCTGCCTCTGCTGCAGGCAGAAATGCATGTGAAGCCTCAGGGACACTACTGGGAATTCGTTTTTTAAAAAAAACTACCGAATCAAGAGTGTACAGATTTGTACTTTGAGAATTATAGAATCCCACGAAGGACCTTGTATCATTAAGGAACTGCAACAGAGCTCTTAGCTTCACCCTTCAGCATATCAAACAGGAGCATTAATGTGCATTTTACCTCTCTACCCTTGTTGAGAGCCCTTCAGACTGTGGCTCATCATTCCTGGACTGAATGACAGATAGCTGATCCCTGACGGCTCTAAGAGCACTGATAATACTGAAAGATATCATGTTAATCTAGTCCTGGAGCAGAAACTGCACTCTGCAGTTTTGATTTGTCAGGCAGCCTCAGTTCTGTGCAGGCCAGAATGTCTTATGGGATGTGCAGACAAGTGAGTAAGCTTTAATTCACCCTTCTGGTGGTCTGTCTCAGGAAGTTGCCCTAATCCCCTACTTCAGCTGTACCCATACACGCAACCAGGCTCACAGCACGACTCTGCTCAAGTGCAGAGCAAAGCTTGTACCTGTTAAAAAATGGCAGAGAAGGACTGTGCTTTGGAAGGACCGTAGAGCACAGCTGCTCTCTTAGCTGAACCCTGGATGAGCTGCACTGTGACCTGCAGAGCCTGAGTCTTACTCAGAAACTGAGTCTTGCCTGAGTCTTGTCTCAGCACGTGGCTTGAGAAATCACACGGCTCAACCTGCACCACAGTACCCTGAGGAAAATTTAGGATCGTATTCATGCAGGCAGAACAATTCAGTCCTAGTCCCGACAGGACCATGTTCTCAGGGCTCTGTGAAGACCAAGTGGTCTCAGGAGTCTGTCCTGCTTGGGAGGTTGCAGGCTGTGGGTCTCTGGGTTTGCCACAGACACTGTTGATTTAGTGAGCCAGTGTCTGTTTTGATTTCTGTGATGACTTGGGCGCTATTGCTTTGTGGAGAAGAAAAAGAAAAAAAGGGCTGGGAGCCTGTTCCCATCAGCCCCTTTAAAAAATACTGGAGCTGCTGGTTTGAGCTCCACCAGAGAAACAGAAAGGCATCAAAAACATTGGCAGAGCTGGAGAGCATTTGGCTGCTGCTCTGCATTCCCTCCTCAGTCTCTGTCTGTGTCTGGGATGAAAGAGCATGGCTTCCAGTACTCCTGTTCAGCAAACCGATTATGTGATTTTGTGCAAAGCCATCCAGGGTGCAGATGAACAATCCAGTGCCTGACACCAGGCAGTGCCAACCCCTCTCACTGCATCACTGCTTAGGGCAGCTGTCTTCATACACACAGAGACATCAGCTGGGTAACAAGCTGTGCAGCTGGCACAGGATGAGCCTGCAAATGCCCAGCAATACAGAATGAAGTCACTGGAGATCCAAGATGGGGCTAATAAAAGCCAGAGGGGAAACAGAATAGTGTAGTGACTACTAACACTGTGCATTCTCTATTGCAATACTATCAAGGTATTTCAGACACCAAGGGACTTGGACACAACTCTGTGATAGGTGTGCTGCAGGCACACAACAAGCTGCTTCAGTAGATTGAAAGTCACTAGCACAGGATTAGCTCTGGAATTATTCTTAATGATTTAGACAAAGCCTGTTGTGAAGGTGATTTTTATTTTGACAGTGTCTGAAATACTTACTGACAGCAGTTTATCTGGTCCTCCTTCTGAGTAAAGGCATCACTCAGCAGTATGGACTGTGAGTGTGGGTATCTGATCTGTACCAGGAGGGAATAGGGGCTTAGCCATCCTCCTGTTTGCACTCATAAGGTTGACAGGCAGGGCTGCTCTTAATTTGACTCTGATCCTCATTGCTGGCAGGGGCCCTGAGAAGTAGAAAATAGCTGCACAGTGGTTCACTCTGGTCTGGATCTCACTTTCTCTGGCAAGGCTGAAAGAGCAGCCTTATATCAGTGTTTCAGCAACCAAGGAGGTGTGTGATAGACTCCTGAGCAGGGTATGTCTGGCCCTATGGAGGCAAAATGCAGAAGCCTACAGGTCACATCCCAACAGGGAGAGGGAGAAGCTTTGTCTATAGGAACCTTGAAACCTTTTGTCTCTTCTCTGGGAGGACGGCACTGAGGCATGCCAGGGGCCCCCATATTTGTCCAGTGACACAGCATTTTGCCTGCTTTAATTGGCTCTGACAAGTCAAGGATTGTAACTAACACCTGCTGAGCTGTCGGGACCATCCGAGGTGGCAGCTGCCACCAACAGCAGCACACACAAATCCCTGGCCTAACATCACAAGACTACAGAGACTTTTCTCATGTAGTCAGTAGCATCATAGTGTCTGCAAAAGGAGCCAAATTTGTCTCCTCTGTGACTCTACAGAGAGTATTGGGATGCCAGAAAGGTACTTGGGATCTGAGCAGAGCCTTTCCCTTCAGCATTTCGGAGTTCATGCCTCTCACAAGGGCTGAAAAGGTTTGTGTGTGAACAAGCCTTATGCCCCATAAATTAGAAGGCTGAAGCAAGCAGAACATGGTTTGGCATTTGTTTGCTTGAGCTAACTCCAGCTGCAGGTCTGGAAATGCACACTGAGCCTCCAAGAGCCTATCATTCTACACTTTTCTTCTCGAGGCTACTGCCCACTGTGGGCTCCTTACAACAGCAAGCAACTCCAGCTGCACCTGGGCCAGGAAGGCCTGTCATAGAGGACCCCCTCTGATACCCATGGACAGAGTCCCTCCATGTCCCCACTGATGCTGTGTCCACAGATGACCCAGTGTGAACTCTCTGCTGCTCTGCTCCCCACATCCAGAGCAGCTAAGGCACTGTCCATCCTTCCTGCTGCAGAGTAGCTTGGCTGGAAGCAACATGAATCCAAGGCAAACAAGAGAAGACCAGAGGCAGGTTTATTCCTCTTTCCTCTTGAAAACTGCAGGTGCTTTTACAGACCATCAAGCACCTTTGATCTCTACAAATGACAACTACCAGCTCAGAAGTGATCATCACTGGATCATCACTTCCCTCTTCCTAGTACCCTTTTGGGCTAAAGCACAGCAGCTGTTTAACAGTCCAGTGCGACACAACTTCACAGTTTAGGGTAAGAGTGACCCTTGCCATCTGAGGTGAGAGAAGAGTACCCTGCATGGTGCTCAATGAGCACTTGACCTAGGAGAAAATTTGTGTGGCAGTCCCTCACACGAACACATTAGTCCCCCTCTTTTTTTGGTTCCTAGTCCCTTTTTCCAGCTGTCAGCCTAAAGATGCAGAACTCTGGCATATATATTACTACCTTACAGCCTTGTTAAAAACTGATGGTGAAAAATAGGGCAACATGGATTCCCCATTCCTCTCCCCCCCACCCCGATCTTCCCTGTGCAAGCCCAGATCTGAGGCCTTTAGGACTCTTCTTTCCCTTTTCCTTCTTCAGACTGTTCTTCTTTCCCCACTGGCTCCTTCTGTTGGGTTATCTTCACCTCATTGACTCTGGCCTTTGCCTCTTTCCCTGTCCGGGGAGCCACAATGCTTAAGATGCCATCGTGAGACAACGTGGCTCTCACCAGCAAAGGATCGACATCCAGAGGGAGGATGTAGGTCCTGGTGAACTCTCGGGTGATGAAGCCATGGCGGTCAGCCTTCTGTGGGTGCTGCCCCATCACCTCCAGCAGGTTGTCTACAGTGCGGACAGTGAGCTCGTCTGGTAGGAAGTGGCAGACATCCAAGAATACCTGGAATTTGTGCTCATTGAGGTTGATCTCAGAAGTGCCTCGATCCAGCTGCTTATTGATCCGAGGCCTGATGTAGTAGCCATGATACAGAGCAGGGGCTAAAATCTCACACGGGGACACACCTGAAAATGAGAGTCAGTGAGGAGTGTGGAGCTTCCAGGGGAAGCAGCTGGAGAAGGATGGTCAGCAGCAGGTACAGGAGAGTGACAGGAGAGGGCTGGGACCTGGCAAACACCTTGGTTTTGCTACCTCATCAGCACAATATAAATGATATCTCTTGCAGTTCCCACCTCTGTGTCAGAATCACACACAGAGACAGCTGCCTGCCAGCCCCTGCCTCCCACCATACAGTTGCCAGCTGCCAGCAAGCCAAAAGCTTGCATCCTGCTTTTGCATGTCTGCTAGGTGGACAGAGAGGGACTAGTAGGTGCACTGGGCCCTCCGCACTGCAAAGCCCACAGCCAGGGATGGGCATGGAAAATGCTGATGGTGAAGAAATTGCCCTGAAGAGCTAAAGGCCTTTTGTATGCTATTGTCTGGGGGGCTTTCCTTGGAGCTTTTGCCTTTTCATGCTGTTGTGGTAGTGCTGAATGGTTCTGCTGCTGCCCACATTCCTTCCCCTCTGCCAGCCACTGCCCAGCTTTGTACTGGACATAGCAGCTCAGCTTTTCTCCATAGCCCCCGGCTGCAAAACCAGATCCCCCCCCCAATTCCCCCCAATCCCGGAGCATTTTCCTCCATGTTTGCATAGCATATGCATGAATGCCAGGCCACTGGGGGCATGAGGGAGGGACAGGAGAGACAGCAGTAGACATAGATGGAGGAAGTTGACTTGAAGAGAGAAACCCTGGATATTCCTTCCTGATTTGGCCCGGGTTTTCTGCTCAAAATTCCTTTGTTTCTGCTTCCCTAGCCTGCTCTGAGGCTCATTCTCCCCAGAGAGGGGGGCCTCACTAGCCTTCCTGCACTAGAGGAGAGAAGGGTGCCAGGGGGATCCCATCTCCTTTCTTACCTTCTCCAAAGTTCTGGTCATAGATCTTGCTAGGGTTGGCAAATTCATACTCCGAACTCATGGGGTAGGCGTGGGGAACAGTCCGTGCAGCCATGGTGTGTATGGGAATGAGACCTTCCAAACACTCAGTGCCTCTGAGAGTGAAGGCTGCAGATTGCAAGGCTTTAATTGGGCGAATTCCACAGGGAGGAGTATGTGATAAAAAGATGGACCAAAATAGCCACGCTCGCAGGCCCTGGGATGCCTCGCCAGGGTGACGAGGGAAGCTTCTCACTGCATTCCAGCAGGGAGTACAGGCACTGCTTGCAGTCAGGGACACATTGGGAAATCCTGCACCTCTTCCCAGCCTCTTGGGCAGCCAAGTACAGCAGGGAGGCACTGAGGCAACCTGAGAGAGGCTGAAGTAAGAGAAAGCAGAGTAGACTCTAGGCTCTGCTGCCTGTGGTACTCCTGAAGGCAAGGGCCAGCAAGAAGACTTAGTGGAAGCATGTTCACGGAGTCCCTGACCCTGATCCTGCTGGCCCTCAAGCACCCCATGAAAATGAGGCAGTAGCTAATGCTGGCTGGTGCTTGATCATGTCATGCAAAATCACATGAAGTTACCACCATATCCCACTGTGACCTTAGGGCCCAAATCAGACCCACCTGTGCCCTACACAAAGGAACTTGCTTTTCCCAGAAACTGAGTGGATGGCTCAAGCCTTCTATTCTGATGTAGTGTAGTGCTGCAGATAGTTAGCAGGACTAGGTAGGATCCAGATCCCATGCCTGACACCTCCACATCCCAAAACGTGCTGCTGCAAGCTGACTGCTCACTGGCCGGGGCTTTGGTACAATGTGATGAGACACAGAGAAATGCTTGTACCACAGATCACAAGTTAAATAGGGATCTGAAGCTGGCATAGATCCAATTTTATTGAACTGGAGGGGTGGGAGAGAATGGGTAATAGTGCCCAGTTAAGCCCCTTGTACCCTGAAACCAGAGATTTCCTCAAGTCCATGTTGCTGTGATATGAGAGAGCAGGTGCAGTGCTGTTGACGTAATGGAGAATTGGAGAAGGTATTTATGGCCTGAGCTGTTGCACAGGGCAAATTCTGCTCCCTATTCTTGCAAACTGAGAGGAAGAGAGTCGGACCTTTTTGCAAAGGACTGGTGGTGCTAGCAGTAAGAATGATGTGCCTTTGAGCTAGTAATTCTATTTGTGTTGCGAGCTCTCAGAGGCAGAGGATAGCTCTTGCCCTTTAAGGACAGTTGCTAGGCTGAACCCATTCCCATGGTTCAGGTTCACAGGCGAGACAGGAGTTAAAATAAATGTACGAATTACGATGTATTAGAAAGGTAATGATACAAAGCTTACTGCAGAGACACAGACAAACAGAAGTAGCTTGCACCCCTGAGAAGGCATGTTGCAGTGCAGCATCATGGAGACCACTGGCATGCTCACTTTATTTCTGCTCACAGCCCCTCTGAGTACTCTGAGGTCTTTTCAGAGTGGTTTCTGTAGCAGGCAAAAGACAGGAGGTGTTAGGCTGAAGCACTGTGGAGAAAGCCTTCCCTCATTCACACACACACCGATGGGCATGCACTGAGGCAGTAGGGCTTACTGGGCTGCAGAGAGCTGCACTGCCAGGGTTATCTCTGCAAAGATCTCCTGGGATCTTTCCTGTCCTCTAACTAAAGCAGGCACATGGCTTTCTTTGCCTTACAGAGAGGCAGAGCTCTTCCTAGGCTGATGGATGATGTGGGGAGCTGAAGTCTCAGTGCAGGCAGTGGGAACAATGGTCCCTTGTCATTTTCCCTGAGAGCCAAAGATAGGAGCTGCATTGATCCTGCTGGCATCCAAAGCAGCTGGGAATATCAGCCAAGCCTGACTGAGACTCTGCAGATAAACAGCACGTGGGAAGCAGGGCGGGTGGCTGGGCAGTTTGGCTTCTTGCTGTCCCATTAGGCTCCTTTTCTTCTTCTCCCCTTCCCCCTCCTCCTCAGCAGCATGTTCAAATCCCCCAGACAGCTACTGGGCACCACTGAAGGGACTAGCCCAGGACTGGGACAATAAAATCCCTGACACCACTGTTCAAGAGGCGTCGGGGGAGGTGTGGAGGGGGAGAAGCTGCGCGGGTATAAAGCTGTCCCAGGCTCCCGCAGAGCATTGCAGCACACTTGTTTGCCAGGCTCCTCCAGCGCGCTCCAATGGATATCACCATTCATAATCCCCTGATTCGCAGACCCTTCTTATCTTGGTTGGCACCGAGTCGTATCTTTGACCAGATTTTTGGAGAGCACCTGCAGGAGTCAGAGCTGCTCCCTGCTTCCCCCAGCCTCAGTCCCTTCCTGATGAGATCCCCCATTCTTCGGATGCCCAGTTGGCTAGAGACAGGACTCTCTGAGGTAATCTTCCCTTATTAATGCTCTTTGTTATTGCCGTGTGCACATCCTAATAGGTCTGGAGGGTCTGAAGCTAGAGACCCGTGAGAGGTGACAGCTTAGAAGTTGCCTGTAGGTAGTTATTAGCAAAAGGCTGAGCAAAAAGGTACGATGTTTGTGCCTCTGCATTAGGCAAGAACCTGTGCACTCTCTGCTAATCATTTGTGACTGAGAGTAAGTATTGCATAGTGCTGGAAACAGAGGCAAACTGAGCTGAATGTGTGTGGCAAATGACTGTAAGAGCTCAAGGAAGAAAGGAGGCAGCCTATTTTCCCTGTCTGCTGTGCAATACTTTCTGTCCCACTCTCTCCTGAGAAGCAAACAGCACAGGGGTAGCGGTAGCAGAGATAGTAGAATCTTCATGTCATACAATGTGGTAGTTCATAGCTGCTGAGGAAAAAGGAGCCTATTTTAAAGAATCACTGCTGAGAAGATCAGCATTTTAAGATACAGAAAGCAAAGGATCATGAAGCAGCTGTCTGATTGCTTCAGGATCTGAGCCAAGAGGTACGCAGTTCAAACAACCTTGCCTGTTGTGTCAATCAATAGTCTTATTTACAAGTAATTTGAGGAGCTTTTCTTAGCCAAAGGAATGAGAGGAAAATTGGTGGTTTTTTTAAATCTTTGCATAATATTTACCTTGATTTAGTGACCAGAGTCTGTCCATCCACTGAGACAGCCGTAATAAGCACCATAGATAACAATATCTGACTATCTCGGTGGAGAAATCTTCATCAATAATCTAGAAGGAGAAGGAAGCACTTAGTCTCCCAGGTCAAACTGTGGAAACCTGTAAACCTAGAGCTGTCCCAGAAGTTGCCTCCACAGCCCAGAGCAGGGCTCACATGCACAAGTGCAGAAGGAAGGCAGAGACAGCCAGCTCACATGACAAAGTTACACAGACTTGTCCAAGGCAGGTAGAAAATGCAAATTCAAGTTCAGGAAGCAGCAAAAAGCACTATTTGTTAGAGGTGATAAAGTACAAAATGGAAGGGAAGGAGGTGAGATTAACAGCAGGTGACTCAGAGTTTCAGCAAAGTCCTGCTGCTCAGATAACAGAAGTGAGCAGTGAGGCAGTACTGCTTGCCAGTGACACTTTAATTTGGTTCCTAAAGAGTGATGGTGCAGGGGAAAACCTGCAAGCCCGCAGATGAGCTGCAGTCAGGGTTTCTTTTACTTGAAAAAATTCATAAAATCCAGTCACATAAACTGGAAACCTCTAGACATTCTGTAAAAGGAATTGGATGTGAAATGTGTATGCCAACTAAAGAGCCTGTTTTAACAAACGCAGATTAAGACAATCCCTCACTCCCAAGGAAAATATTTATCCCACGTGACCAAGAGAAAACATTCACGTGTCAGATATGGTAGTGACAAGCTAATAACCACTAATGTAACAGGCCAGCAAGGGACCAAGCTACCTGGATCAGAATCCCAGGATCGAGTGAAGGTGAGACAATGCATATGGGAATACCAGCTTGAGTCTTGAACTGCTATATTTTGAGAACCTTTTTAAGCTGAAACCCTCATATGCTGTTTTCTGAAGCCATCTCCTTGTTTTGCAGATGCGACTGGAGAAGGACAAATTTTCTGTAAATCTTGATGTGAAGCATTTCTCTCCTGAGGAACTAAAAGTGAAGGTGCTTGGGGACATGATAGAAATTCATGGGAAACATGAGGAGCGCCAGGTACTTCTACTTTAACTGTGCAACAGATAGAGTCAGTGTGAAGTTCCTCATCTACAGTTAAACAAGGAGACTGCAAAACAATCCTCTCCTGTGCTCATCTCAAATACTTCTAATGTTTTTTATCAAGCACTACTAATGGAAGATGCTCTGTGTAACCCTCCCCCAGCTGGCACCAGACTGGGCAGTAACAGGGTGGAGATTTATTGCTGATACGTGAACTGTGAACTGAACTGGAAAATGATCTTTGAAATGGGCTTCTCTAGGCCTTCCTCTTTCTGGGACGAGCCCAGGAATGCAGGGAGACACTCACTAAGCTAAGGATGAACTATAATAATTAAGCCACATAATGAATCAGTGCATTGCCCTGTTCTGTTACCATGAGGCTACCTCCTCCCGAAACAGGCCCAACTATCTGTTTATAATCCTTAAATATTTAAGGATTAAATATTTACCACAATCCACAATATTTAATTGTGTTTTGCTGTAGTCATCACACTACTGTCTCTGGAGTCCTGTGTGGCAACTTAGCAGACGAAGTCAAAAGCCATGTCCAAAGCCATATGTAATAAAAGTTTGCCAGTCCCCATCTGCCTCTCACTCTTTACCCCTGCCTCCTTGCCAGAAGGAATGAATGCATATGATATTGTAGCCATGTCACTGAATTGTCAGCTCAAAGAGCTCCTGCAAGCACTAATCTGACAGTCAGGAAATACAGCATTACTTGTAGCTGGTGGAAGCCTGTAATCATGACATGGCTTCTGCACGTTCTTTTTTTTTTTTGTCTAGGAAAATAATCAAGCACTATAGCAGAGATCAGCTCACTAGAAAGCTGTATATCCTAGAGCTCTGGAGAGCCTCAAGAACAGGAGTGGTTGGCACGGCATGTAGGTCCAGCTGCTTCATCTGAGGAAAGACAGCACACCGCTGTGCACTGAAGCCAGTCTCGGGCTGGCGCAAGAACGTGTCTGCAAACAGTGTTCCTTCAGATATCTGCAGCTTAGGCTGGGCAGCATCTCACTTCAGACAGTCTTGTCTCTTTAACGAGGGCATCTTGTAATAAAAACTTTTTTAACTTAATGGAAAGTTTTCCTTTGAGAGCTGAAGCTTTCTGATCTCAGACTTTATGCAAAGGGCCCATGGTTTAGGTAAAACTGAGCAAATCTTTCTAATCAGGGCTGTTCCTTCTCTTCTCCTTTTGAAGGATGAGCATGGCTTTATTGCCAGGGAGTTCATCAGGAAATACAGGATCCCAGATGATGTGGACCCTCTGACCATAACCTCATCACTTTCTCTGGATGGTGTCCTGACTGTGAGCGCTCCAAGGAAACAAAGTGACGTCTCTGAGCGCACTATCCCTATCACTCGTGAAGAGAAGCCTGCCATTGCAGGAACTCAAAGGAAGTAGGCTGCTACTTAAAGTCACCCCGGGGGGCCATTCAAGAGGCTTTTCATTGGATGCCAACTATATTGAATGGCTTATTATTTATGCTGAGTAAGTTTACTAACAAATAAAACTTGAATAAGCAGTTTGGGTTTGGATTTTTTTGTTGTTGTTGTTCATTTGTTTGTTTGTTTTGAGAACTGAGGACAAGGGAAATGTTGGGTCAAGAAAGTTATGTAAGGTTGCTGTGCAAGAAAATACAAGTGGCACCATCCTTGCTTACAGCTTGAGTGGGAGGTGTGTCCAGGACACTTTGTCTTGGTGTTTAGAAACACTTTGCTACTTTCACTTGGTGTATTCTAATGTTTTGCAAATGTCTAATTGCATGAGCCTTTTCTTTCAGTGTTGCCAGAGGGTTTCAGAGTGTTTCAGAATCAACAGAAAAGTTTATCCAGTGGAGATTAGGTTAGTAAAACAACTGCATAACAATTGAAACCCATTTGAAGTGTGGGTGTTAGATAACAACGGAAAGGAAGACAACTGTATCTTCAATCTCTATAACGGCTGATGTTATAGAGAAGCATCCAAGTGCTGTAACCAATTCAGAGCAGATGGAGATGAAAACTGCCTAGCTGCAATAAACACAGTAATATCCAGAGAAGAAAAAACATCCTGCTCTTATGGTGCAAATCACATCACTTTGAAACTATGTTGCCAGTGCCCTTCAAACAATGAGTAAGTTCTGAGTTCCACAGCATGCATTTGATTTATGGTAACATTGTTACATGGTACAAAACACCAGTAAATTCTTCTCAGTTGTCATTGTCTGTTTCACATCTCTCTTCAAAAGGATATGAGCATAAAGGAAAGCCTGCATTACCATAACTGAATTTCTAAAATTCATCTCCAAAAAGGATAGAATGCCATAGACCTGTTTCACAGATCATCAGACTCAGTTATGGCCTGACCTATTTTCTATGTTACTTATGCTCGCTAAGACAAAAGTTGTATTGGAAAAGATCCATTTAAATCTCAAATGAGCTGAGAGGACATCCTTCTCCCATGGCTTTAATTGAGAAAACTAAAATAAGCACTCAGTGAAATGGAGTCACTATAAAACACCCCAAACATCACCTAACTGCCAAGGTCCAGAGTTTCCCATTAGCTGGTTCTAATAACGTCTTCGATCACATAGGTGGAAGCAGCATACAAAGTAGTAGCTGGCAAAGGAAGGGTGGCTTTGAGTCAACTCTGGTGGTTGTACATTGTTGCCTCTGTGTATGTCTCTGCACGTGGGCTACCCCCATTATCTACATCTTTGAATGAACAACAAGTAGGCTCGACTGACAAAGCACGGGGTAACAAAACAAACATCAGAAATACACGTAGGTGACAAATGATGCAACTTAGAAAGCAGGAAGAATGCTACATTGTGCTACATTTGCCTTGAAGGGTACCTTTGTAGCAAAATAGTAAGAATATATACAGAAAGTGTAACCCTGAGCAGGGTTTTGTTAGGCTAAAACTCAGGAGTAAGAAATGGGAGTTTTGAGTGAAAGCTCATTGGGTATAAATTTGATGAGGTACCGAGCGCTCCCGGCAGCC
>WBNH01000217.1:0-35483 GCA_013401255.1 Urocolius indicus | reverse complement strand
GTCTTTCCTCACATGAAAGATGTGTNTCACATGAAAGATGTGTCAGTCCACTGATCGTCTTGGTGGCCCTGCACTGGACTCTCTCCAGAAGTTCTCTGTCCCTCTTGAGCTGAAGAGCCCAGAACTGGACACAGGACTCCAGATGAGGCCTCACCAGGGCAGAGTAGAGGGGAGAAGAATCTCCCTTGACTTGCTGGTCACATTCTTTTTGAAACGTTTTAGAGGCTAGACTGAAAACTCTACATTACCTGAAGTGACATTGGATTTCTTTGTTTAGTCAAATTAATCTCATCCAGAAAATAAAATTCTATTTCTTTTCCATGCCCTATTTTTATATTTCCAAACAATGATCTATTTTTCCTGCCAGTCTCCTTATTAGTCTTCCATACACTTTCCTGTCAAGAGGCATGAAAGGTTTTCAACTTGTATGAAACAGTAAAATAATTACAGTAGATTTTCCTCTCTGTTTTGTGTGCCAGCAGCCTGTTCCTGACCCTTAACTTTCTGCTTATCTTTATCCCTTACGAAGGCAAAGATTCTGCCACTACTCTTAGGAAAGTTTGCATGATCTTCTGATGAAAATAACAGTTGTGCCATACTGAAAATACTGCAAACTGCATATGGCTGAAAAATTTAAAAAATTATTCAGAAAGTGTTGCCATTTTGCATATGGTTATGCATAAAGTATTGACCTGGTATAATTTTTGCATTTATTATTATAGCAGTGCAAAACATGCATAGAAAGCATAAAATATGACTAAACCCAGTAAATTTGTTGCATAAATGTCCATATGAAATGACTGTCAAGAATATACACAATGAAACAGAAACATCTAGTCACTTCTATCCAACAGAAAGTAGGCTAAAATTTAAGATAACACGATATTAGCCATACTCAGGAATTCAAGAAGAAAGATAATAAGTCAAGACAAAATGAGATTGTGGTTAGTCAAATATTGCAACCTCTTGATTAGAACAAACCTTTTTATATTTAAAAAATAGATAGGAAAGATGACTGCTTATGTGAAATAAAAGTTATTTATAAACATTCACATTATCAATAAGCGGACACCAGCCTGCTACATTTTCTTACTTTACATTCATGTCCTGTAGATTTCTCAATATATTCTGAAATAAATTTTAACAGACATAGTATTAAAATGTGCATATAAGAGCCCTGTGGACAAAATAAAAGATAAACCTTTCTTATGAACTGAGAATAAACTCTCAATTTCCTGTGCAGATAGAGTTTGCCCTTTGATACAACCTTTTTCTAAATTAGTCACTTTTGAATAGATGTTAGAAATCTGTACTTGATTGTTTTAATTATAATACATTTTACATGATATCCTGCTTAATGCTCTGCTGTGCTCAGTGAGTTTAGGATTGAAAGCAGACATTAGTGACAACGATGAGGAATAGATTCAGCAGGTGATTTCAGCTGTGATAGCCATACACACATCAGTCAGTTTTTATCAGACAATCCAGACTCAGTAAATGAGCTTTTCTGATGCAATTTCTCACACTCATTGTGCTGGTTTTGTTCTTTTTGCTTGAGGAATTTAATCTGGAGTATGCTATAGTTGTTTAAAGAGGCTATACAGAGTGATCCATGCCAGGTTTTTTTATTACTATGGAGAAGGAAATGCATGTATAAAAATGAGGTTGCAAATATATAAAATAATTTTGGATCCTGAAGTTGGTCTTGTAACCTGTTACATCACTCTCCCTACATGGTAATTTATTTTTAAGAACAATTATTTTAAGAACTGCATCTCTGAGCACAGTCATGATTTAGGCAGTTTTTACTGACTAAAAAAGCAATGCATGTGGCTGTTAATGTTAGTTCCGACTTTATCACTTGAGTGACTCACTAATGAAACCAGACAAAGGACCTTTACAAGCTCAACAGCAGCCAAGACTGGCAGAATGACAACTCTTATAAGAGTTGCATTAGAGGGCTTTTTTTGTTTTGCTGCTCAGGCTAAATATGTTTACTAGAACTGGCCATCATATAATTTTCAGAATTATACTTCTGATTGCCTTTAACAGTCAGAATACCAAACTCAACAGTATTGCAGTCTTGAACAATATGAACCTAAGCAGTCATACATTGGCCCACAAAGCATGACTCCCATCAACAAAGATCACAAAAGTCATTGACATAAAGATCACAAAGTTGCTGACAGTTGTTTCACCTCTGCAACCTACAAGATTGATAAGAGAAATGGAAGAAATGTGTCATAAAGGCTAGGCATCACTACAATCTTTTTTATATTCAATGAGTGCAGTAATCACTGGCTCACTGGCAAATACCTGTGAGAGAATGTAACTGATTTTTCATTAATTCTTCTAGCTTTCTATTCCCAGGCATTATAAATGCTTTACAATAAGAGAGTTACTGGAGTCTGGTCCAGGAAAGCCCGTCTACCCAGACTCCCAGCTGTGTTAATATCTAAGTCAGATTTCAGAGTAATTCAGCCAGAAACCAATCTTTTCCTATTATGATTAGTGGCAAAAGTCTAACAATGGTAAAAGCATGTTTGCCAGTTTTGGTTTTTTGCATCCACTGTCCCACATTAGAAATCAGCATGTTTGTATTATTAAAAAAAGAACTGTTAATAGCAGATTTGGCAAAAGATTGTTTGGTGTTTGTAACAAGCATATGAACAAGAATATTGCCAGTAAATCTGCACTTTTTAATTGCAAAATAGAGACAAAGAATGAAAGTTTTACTTGTAGTGACAAACTTGATAATTCAAGGAACACAACAACCAATTAATGAGCATGTTTAAAGCATGTAAAAGGATGAATCTGGTTCTGGGACCAATACATATAAGCACACATAGCATATCTTCTGTTAAGCCTTTTTGCCTAAAGCTCTTTCAAGCACACATCATGTTTACAATTCATCTGCTTCTCACAAAATCAGTGCTGCAAAGCAAGGTGGCAAGTTACCAAGTGGTAATGAAAGCTAATGTGCTTGTGGAGATGGCTTCTTCTGTAGATTTATAGGTGTCATAAACCCTCACTGCAGATAAATTCTCAATGACTATGTTTTCCACAGATCGAGGGATCTTCTATCATGGAAGAGCTGGAACTTCTTTTCCCCAGGAGACACCATCTGTGAATCATGAGTGAAATCTGTGATGTGAATAGCACAATGTAACCATCACAAATCCCATAAATGCTGCAGTTCCCGCACAAAGAATGGTCAAAAACACCTTGCTGTGGGCCCTGAGGTCTCACAGCATCACAATAAACTGCTCGTCTGGTTGGCCAAGTACTGTGAGCCTATGAGGGGTACTCTAATACTGGCATTTTATGCAATCTCTGTAAAAAATAGCAATGATCCATTTCACTTGGTTTGCAGTTAGTACCACATCTTCTTCCTGTACTGTTTTCGTCTGCTGGACAATGATAGCAACACAAGAAGCCAAGCTGTACTTAGATCTCTGTACACAGATCTCCAGCTCGTGGCCACTCAGCTGTAGCATCAGCTTAGCCTCCTAAACAGAGCATATTCCCACACAGCTTTAAGCCATTAGCTATCATCAGAAAAAGACATTACTTTCATTTGTTTCAATGTCCTCTTCCATCCTCTGTGGAAATGTTGTTTTCTTATAATTTATAGAGGTGAAGAAGCTGGGAATTAAGTAGAAGATTTTTTTTTCCCCATCTTTTGCCTAACCAAGAACTAGAAAAAAAATATGCATTTTTCCTGTTCTCCATAACCCAAAACCTTCAAGAAAAAACAGCCATTCATTCTCATACTCTTTTTTTCCTCATACATTCTCCTCAATTTTAACTCAGTACATTTGTTCCAGCTCTGCGAAAACTAACTACAGTGGCCAAGGGATGGGCACATAACAAAAGAAGTCCCTGTTAAACCCACCAGACAAATTTATGAAAACAGACAGTGGTTTCTTTGTCCTTTCTGCATCTTGATTCTCTCCTGTCCCTACAACTACAGCAAGTTGTACACAATAACACAACAACACAAAATGTTCAATTTAAATATAAGGAAAAAAAATGGTTTACTGTGAGGGTGATGGAGCAGTGGCACAGGCTGCCCAGGGAGGTTGTGGAGTCTCTTTCCCTGGAGGTCTCCAAGAACCACTTGGACATGTTCCTATGCAACCTGATCTAGGTTGACCTGCTTCTGCAGGGGGATTGGACTAGATGATCTCTAAAGGTCCCTTCCAACCTCTACCATTCAATGAGTCTATGAAGTGTAGGAAAAACATATTGAATAAGCCTTTTTGCTCTCATTGAGGAAAAAAGATCACGCAACACCTGACAGTCAGAGCATAGCAAAGCAAGAGATACAAAACAAGAAATAAAAATCAAAAAGGGAAAAAAAAAAGGGGGGGGGGAAAAAAACCTATTTTTTTTTTACAAAGACTAATACAATGACTGAAAGTGAAACAATATAAAAAAATATGGCTGTACTGTATTTTCCACCACCCCTCCAAAAATCTAGTTAATATTTGGTTAAAAATACACAAAATCATGAACAATACATGGCAAATCACTTCAGAAGCATAGACAAATGTGAAGCATCAATGTCATCCCAATATGGTTAATACATTCGCATTTGGTCTCACTCAATAGTCAATGTTTAACAATATTCACCCAATTCAGAAGCATATCTGAGGTATACATTTAGTGGTCAAATGGGCACAGTGTGTCCATATGGAGGACAACACATTTCCGCGGAGGCACAGTGGTGACTCAGTAAAGGGAAGGGGGAAAATTTTATCCCTCTTTGAAAGTTATTTACAATCTAGTTAAGTACAGATTACTCAAAGTCTGGCAAAGAAACTTTTGCATCTACTAGGAAGTAATGCAGATGTTACTTTTAATTTGAAAGAACAGACAGTCTGTCTCCTGAATAAAAAAAAAAAAGGGGTTTAGGGCTGAAAGAATGAATCTGTCTGAACCTACAAAAATCTTTAGAGGGAAGGTTGGTCAACAAATCCACTCAGCTTGCAGGCAAAGAGAGCCTGAGAACTGGAAGATGAAGGATGTTCTCAGAGGCCTGCTTCTGAAGATGATTTCTAGCAGAGCATCTTTGAAGTACCTTCCCTCCAAAGGAGTTCTTTAAGAGAGGAGTCCAAACCAGCTCTTCCTAATAAATCCAGCTTGAAATGTAGCACACAAATCCCAAGACCTAGGCTACTATCCACTCTGAAACAAATACAACTCAACTGAGCATTAACAACTTCCTTGATGTATCCTCAGTTGATTATGCATCATTTTTTCTTACTCAAATCACTATCCATTCAAATTTTTTACAGACATTTGCATCTATTCTAAATGCTATAAGCAAAGCACTATTGGATTGGGGGTTTTTCCTGTGCAAATTGCTCTGGATGCTAATTTGGGCAACAAGAATTCAATTGTAATTACTTATCCCTACTCAAAGTCACGTTTTAAAAATAAGTTTCCTATTGCAGTAAGAAAAATTCAAGAAGTCCACTTAGTCTTTTTCTATTCTTCAGTGTGTTTTCCTTCAGGAATCAAACAAAAGTGATATGGAAGCATAATGTGGGAAAGGAGATTAAACTGCATGTTGAAAAGGTGAAGTAACCTCATGAGGACCTCATCCAAGACACCGATTTGGATTAACAAAATTAACATACATTCAGTAACAGTCAGAAAGATCTAGTCCTTTGTGCTGTTCAATTCCAATCTTATGCAGGAATAGAACCAGCTGTCAAAAAATCTTAAAACCGTCCTTAAAAACAGTAGTTACACTTTCTATGCATTGTGATTATGAGAATCTGCTTTAACATCTCCAATTTCTGAGTGCTTTAAAAGTATGTTTGGTGGTTAAAGATTTAAAAACGCCATAACAATAATTTTAGGGGGAAAAAAAAGGCCACGGAGAAATGAGTAGCAAAAGTGAATATATACACCAAAAATCTAATTAAATTCTGCTTTGTTTTATCTGCATTTACTTTTTTTTTGCTGGTAAGAATTAAGAAATACATGAACCTGAACAGAATTTTTCTCCTTCCTTATCAGCCTGATTCTCCCAACTGATATTCTGCATTAGATTTCACTGGGCATTGTATCACTCCCATAGTTATCTCAGTCTGAGTAATGACTATTAGTTGATATTTTAAAATGCCTGTTGAAGTGGTTCATAGAGCTTTGCTACATCACAAGCTGGAGATATTTTGATTTTATCTAAAAAAATACTTTGAGGGTTTTTTTATTCTTATGCTCATAAACAACACAATGGTAAATGTTTAAATGAACATTTAAGTAAAGACCAAAGAGTTTTCAGCTTTGCATCCAAATTACTTTCTCATGTCCCTGAGTTTAAATCACACTCTCAATGTAATTACAATATATTTGCAATGTACATTTTACATTTTTTAACTTAATTTACATTAGAATACATTTATATTTTCAATTGTATTTGAGCATAGACACCAAGCTTCTCAGAATCTTTGAGAGACAAACTGATGCCCTAAAATATTACATATATTTATACAAAAAAGAAAGTGACTTGTTAGAACTACCAGTGAAATATTTTTGCAAAGAATTAACGAGATAACATGTTTATCACTTCTAATTTTTTTGTGTGTATAAAAAGAGATTGACAACTGTGTTTGATCACGTGCTCATAATATAGTTATTTTTTAATAGGCCACAACAATATAGACTTAGTCACTTAAGGCTATACTTCTACAAATACAAATATAATTTATGAAGAAAAAACACAAAACAGTGAATGCAAAAGACTTTAAAAAAAAAAAAACATGGTAAAGATAACAATGCAAAAATTTGAGTTAAGGTAATTTGTAAATTGCACACAGAATTGCATTCTTTTTACTAAATTGATATCCATAATTTTGCATGCAATTGAATATTTGAGATGAGAACACTGTTGAACAGGCTTTTGCATAAAAGTTTGAATATGAAGAGAAACACTATATGGCACAGGTAGGAACTGATAAGTTGTAGTCAGTAATACGATCATTATAAAATGGACACAGTTACCAAAAATTATCTTATGTTTTTGAAAACTTCAGGGTGCACTATTCAAAATACATATGTCCCAGGTAAAAACTACACAGGAATAAACTGTAAATGCATGTGCTAACATAGCAAACTCTGAGAATGGCCGATAACTTTTCAGTGCCATTTTTCAGTTCTTATTTTGGCACATATACAATGTCAATGCTGCTGACTGTGTGAATATGCTCTGGTAAGTATCTGCATATCAAAGTTGCAGAGAACTCTTATGTCAACTGACTAATACCTAGAAATTATTGTGCTAAGCAGAAATACTGGGTTTATTCTAGTTTTTGTCTTACAATCTAACAGACATTTAAAGTTTGGGACATTTTTAATGCTTGAGGAATTTCCCTCTATTCTTATTTCAGTAATGAGAGGGGAAAAGTATATTTTTAAACAAGAGTTGCACTAGCAGTTGCTGTATCATATATATACTAAAAACTAAATCTTGATATTGTCAAAGAGTAACATCTACCAGTAAATCCTAACTAAACTAGGAAATCCAGGTTATCTAGCATCTATGGGTAAAGGTAAGCA
This sequence comes from Urocolius indicus, assembly GCA_013401255.1. Classification (NCBI taxonomy): domain Eukaryota; kingdom Metazoa; phylum Chordata; class Aves; order Coliiformes; family Coliidae; genus Urocolius; species Urocolius indicus. Next base: position 27,914 of record WBNH01000217.1, on the reverse strand, counting down.
AGAACAAGGAAATACCTAGACAAACTTTAATGAGACATATTTTACTCTCCTGGTTCATCACAAGAGTGACTTTCAAAGCACATTTTGTGTCCTTGAAAGAATGAACATGCCAAGATTTGCTGGTATTGTGCATATTTCTGAACAACACCAGATTTCCTTGCTTTTATATTCTCCTAAGTGAATCAGTACAGATTTATTTATTTATTTATTTATAAAGTAAAGGATTTACATATTTCCAAAATTTAAGCATTGCAATATTAGTTTTTAATAAATAGAAAAAAGAGTGAAGCATTTCTTCAATAATTTTCAGTATTTTAAATACAACCTAAGGAATTTTCATGAACTTCTAATGTAAGGCTGAGGTATTGTTATTACCATTTATGTTTCTCATGGTTTTGTGAGCATGATTTCTCTTCTGAGTAGAAAGAAACTTTAAACTTGAAAAAAAAAATGCAAGCATTGTTGCAATTATTCAACTTCAGGTTAGTAACAGGAACCAAAACTATCATTATGCTAACTACTGAATTGCCTCAGGACCACTAGCTCAGATGAACCATAACATTCTCATCTTTGTTTTCATCTACAAATTAAGTTATTACATATTCATTATTATCAGAATACTATTTATCTTTTTCATGAAAAGAAATATCTCCTCAGTTGTTTTCACAGGAGATACATAACAAGATCCTCTACTATTTTTTCAGTCAAGCTACCCATCCAAAGGCAAATATCCATCTCAATACCTGGTCATTCCTTTTGTTCCTCTTTGGAAAGAAGGAAAAGCACTTTCCTTCCTGTGTCTCTCTTTTTATCTCTAACTCCTGTTTCACAGTGATGCATTTTAGCTTTTATAGTTCAGACTGAAAGGTAGCTGAAATTGAAAGAGATTGTTTCACTGGAAGAAGAGTACTCCTGTTTATCAGATTTATTCCTCACTTGTATTACCTCTGGTTTACTCTTTTTCCACTGTACAGGTTCTCAGGAAAAAATAAAAAATAACCTCGCTTCTCCCTGCCAATACCTCAACAGCTTCTTTCTCTTTCGTTTTCCATGTTTTCTCTGTGCCTTGAGCATAAATATTTGTAAATCCATCACTGGCGGAGCTGCACAAACTGAAAGGCAAAGTGATGCTCCAGCATTCAGTGCAACAGGACCCATGTATCATTCTTCCAGCACAATTTTTAACCACCACATCTCTCCTCAGGAACATTGTTTTGAAAAAAATTACATTAGAAGCAACAATTGTGACATATTTAATATATAAATCAAGTAGAACACTCTATTTGATGGTCTTTTCTGCCTGTAGCACCATTATCCAATGCTAAATACAGTTTCCAAAGTAGAATAATTAGTGAACCATCATCTGTCGGAGCCTTACTGCTGTGACCCTCGGGCATGAAGCAATTCTGTAAAATAGAAAGCATTTTCATTCTTTTTCAAGTTCCATAAAAAAAATTGGAAATGCTTGCTGAAATGCTGTATACATCTACATGACACTTGCATCTCTGGAGATGCTGGTATGGTGTAAAAGCAACCCGAAAACTTATGTGTCTTTCTATGTAATGGTGAAGACAACAGGTATTTTAAAGGATAAAGTGATAGGACCTTTGCCCAGTTAAAATCAGATTCCAAACAGCTTTAAGCTTCTGTCAAGGCTCCTTGGGGCTGGTGAGGATTCTCTGTGGTAGTCAGGGCAGAGACTGGTAGCTCAGAGCAGGGTAGACAGGGTGCACTGGGGCAGCCCTATTCCCAGGCTTGTCTCATCTGCATCTGGCACCTCCCTGGGGACTAGAAAGAATCAAGACCAGGCTGGTACATGGGCCTCTGCGTGGACGCAGCTTGGTGAGGCCCATGGCAGGCCAGGGCCACAGGGAGCTGGACATCAGCCCTGCTGAGGTCTCATTTTAATACCTCATTCTTAGCTGTGGAAATGTCGGAATGCATGAGTATGAGAAAAGATAGTGTAAAATCTTGTTCCAGATACAGTATCCATGAACTAAAATATCTACTGCTTCTTGAATTTTACTGGTTTTGAAATAAAGCATAGCATCACCCAATACTCTTATATTCTTCTACAGTAGAGAGAAATTAACTATTCATTGTATACAATGTTCTCCTTTGGTCAAACATCAAATTAGTATTTAAATATTATATTATGCTAGTAATAGCATTGCACAAATATCCTATCCTACTTTTTTATTCAAGTTACAATTATTCTTAGAGGATTTCTGTTTAAATATAGGCTGAATATTCCATCAGATAACTGAAAAAGAAGTGTTGGCTCTGTGCACGATGCACACGTAAATTTATGGAGTACAGATAAGCATTTTGACCTCTAGTGTAACACAAAAGGAATGTAAATCTTGATGTGATATCCCTGATAACCAGATGTTAGTAATTGTGACAAAATAAATCTTGATAAAATGTACCATCAGAGAAAATACTGGAATGAATGAAAGGGGATAAAAAAACAGTTCTTACATATAGTAAATGGATAGTATTGTAAAAAAATCTGTGATCCCATTGCTACATGTGATGTTTATCAGCTGTCAAAACAAGGAGCACACTAAGCTGCTTATTTTAAAAAAATAAAAAAAAACAAAAACAAAACCAAACACATATAAAACACCAAAACTGTCCAGCAAAGTTAATCACATTTATCTAAAGAACAGCTATTCAGGAACAGTTCTATAATACTGCCTTTAGAAGACTGTTAAATAATTAACAAGCATAGTATTTGTCAAACAACTTATTCAACATCTCTTCAAATAGAATTTTCTTGTAAATGTTTTGCTTTCACAGATGCTTAGCATAATTTGTAAATTTTCTGATACCAAAAAGCAGTTCTGAGTTAAAAACTAATATTCATAGTTCTTATCAGTTAGCTACTGGCATGAAGGTTCAGGAGCATTACAGGGGGAAAAGGTGAAGGCAACATATTTGTTTAGCACTCAACTCATGCAGTCAAGGTTACAGTCAAGGATGTCTTCATCCCACTGATAGCAGTGTAGACATCTCCAGGGACTATATATGGATAGTGCAGCTTCAGATGACTGCTGTGCCAAGAGGTAGTAAATCTTTGAAATTGTATTGAGAACATGAAGACAGATTCCTGAGTCTGTAGCTGCAGCTATGACTAAAGTTTATCACATTTTTTAATGTGTTTTCATTGGCAGTATGTCCCATCACACTGAACAACAGCTGGGAATTATTGAGATGCAGTATGTTCCTTGTTCCTCACTTGTTTCCTTGATTCCTTCTTCAAAACATGTCATATGTCAGTCTTTTTATCAAAATATTTCCTCTAAGGTAACATTGAAGGTGCTCACTGATCCTTGGGAGATGATAAAAAAAACAAACCCAAACACAATAGTGCAGACATAGGATTTTCTGGTTTGAAAGTTCTTTAAATATTAAGAGTCACAGCTGCTTTCCAAACTTATTTCCTTCTGGTCAAATTTATTCTATCAAATATAAATCTTTCCTTTGTACTCCCAGGAGTTCAGAGTACTTGCATGCTGTGTGTTTGTGAATAGAATTGGTTGTTCCTGACATGGGAGAAATTCTTTTCTTTGGCAGGCGAAGAAATCTACTCAAACCCCATTGAAGTCAATGGGGCTACTGCAGTGAAAATCAGATCCATAAATTGCTGCTCTGTCTATTACTTGTTTTTGTTTGCTTGTTTCCTTGTGAATTCAATTATTTTGTAACCTTTAAAAGAATATGTCTCTTCAGAGCACACTTCAGTCTCTTGTACCTGTTGGGATTAATGTATTTACACAGAATTATAGTGAATTACGTATCATCCTCTGTAAAATGAAAAGGTATAGTTGTTTCATTCTCTAAGATTCTGTTGTTCTTACCATCTTGTTATTTTTCTATATAAATGCTAGAATATACTTTAAAATGAAAGATGATTTATATTGTTTCTTTATGTTTGAGACGCTCATTCCTGCATGTATAAATGCTAGAGAAAAAAAAAAATCTTCCAGTTACATTGCAGGCGAATTATATATGAATGTTGAAACCAAGGAGAAGAATACTTGAAAAAGACAAAGTGAAGAAAGAATAAAAGAAGAGGTAGGACAGCAAAAGCCTTGTCAGACAAGTGACTAGTAGACTGTCTTTTTACATGGTGATGGAAGAAAGCAAATGTCTAGTTTTCTACAAAATCACCACTGAGAAGGTAAGCCTAAGCACACAGAGTTTCTGCCTCTTAAAATGCAAAAGTAAAAAACTGCAAATATAGCAGTCTATAGTTTTTACAAAATTTTTAACAAAAAGAAAGTTCAGTCCTTTCATGTAACAGATACATTGGGCTGAGGTTTTTTGTGAACTGCACAGGAATAAAGAGGTTCTGGAAAATCTACTAACTTTCAAAAAACTTTTCTCTTGATGAAGAAAGAAGATGCAAAGGAACAGAGTACTTGTAATTTCCTTAGACTTTTTAAATTTAAGGTTAAAACTGGTTTTCAAGCATCTTTTTGCCTTTTAACACAAAGATAATTTTAATATTAAGAAAAAGACTGATTTATTTCAACTCTTCACATTTTTACATCTTATATTATCAGAAATAGTAATATTGCTTCTCACATTCCTGTACCACTGAAAACCTAGGTACGTCTATCGCATCATTCCCCTTTTAGGAGACGGTCTATGACTGTGCTCTAATCTAACCTGGAACATGTTTCTGCATCACATTAAAAGCTTTGATCTTATCTCTCTGTTAAATTTGAACAAAATCAAGACAGACTGATAGTAGAACTTAGTATCAGTAGCTGCAACATATTTTACATGATACAGTTTCAATCTTTGCCAAATTTGAAAGATTTTGTACCAGTCCAAGTAAACTATGATTTCTAAAAATTAAATGACAGTTTTGTCTGATATATAATACCCACTGCAAACACACACAGTGTCTTTGTCTTCCTTGGCCATAAGGTGTGGTTTTTTGTTTTTTTCTTTTTCACAACTGATGAATAAAATAATTGATCGGTTTAAAAGGCACTAATGTCTAATTATATTTTCAGTCAAGACAGGATTCAGTGCAATGTGTATTTCATAGCATTTTCCAGAGCTTTCTTTAGGAAATATCTCTTTTCAAAGGATGTTTGTTTTTCTCCTGTTTTTCAGCATTATGAACATATTAGACACTCACACACAGAGAAAAAGACCATCTTCAGTGTGCATAAAGGAAAGATTAATATAATAACTACAGAAAGGATTCTATTATTAATTTAATACTTTTGATTTCCAAAACAAATGTGAGTATATAACATAAATTCTTGACTATGGTTTCAGCTGCAAGGTCTGTTATTTTATCCAAAATGGAGGGAATGAGGAGGGACTCAACAGTACTTACAAGTATTTAAAAAGTGTACATCAAGAGGATGGTGAAACACTTTTTTTCTGTAGTATCCAGTGATAGGACTATGGGTAATGGACAAAAGCTGGAACACAAATGTTCCACTTAATGAAAAACTTCTGTCCTGTGAGGGTAAGGGAGCCCTGGCACAGACTGACCAGGGAGGGTCGTGGAGTCTCCTTCTCTGGAGGTTTTGAAAACCTGCCTGGAGGCTTTCCTGAGTGACCTGATCCCCTACAATTCTATGATTCCATGATTCTATGAGAAGAGAAAATTAAATTTGCAGGTTTTCTCTTTATAAGTAAAGATTAAGGAATATCTTTTATAACTTTGAGAAAAGAAAAACTTTCTATATCTTGTTAGATCCAAGAATTGTATCTGTTTTAAGAACAGATGTTGTATTTGTTAAAATATCTCTTTGGCCTCAAGACAATTTTTTTTGTTGTTGGGGTTTTTATTTGGGTGGGAGTGTTTTTTGAGGAGGGGGACTTTGAGGTTTTCTGGTTTTGGTTTGCTTATTAATTCTGTGATACTTTTATTTTTACTTCCTGTATTTTGGGTTACAGATACCATATTTAATCATCACAAAAGAAAGGGTAAAGGCATGATTATTGAAAAGTGATTAAACACCTCTAATTTGCTGTACTTAGTTCATGATGTAAGGAGTTTTATAGGATGTAGCTGTTCTGCCCTTTCTACTCTTGTACTAGCTTATTCTCAACAGCTACTCACCCAACACATCTCACAGGAACTAAAGAGCCAATCCTTAATCCGGTAAAATGAAATAAAAATAAATAAATGAATAAAAAGACTGAAAGAAAGAATACCAATTCTCAGAAAACTTAATGTAACCTCCACTAGGTTAAAGTTTTTGTTAGGCTGTTTTCAGAAAGGTCTTTACAGTTTCCTAAATGATATAGATATAAAAATATAAAAACTGACTGAAAATAGATAATTAAATCCTGGTCTGCCTGAAAGAAACATTTCTATTGACTAACTCAAGCATCAGCGTTACAATTTTCTCAATGTTTTCTGACTAAAAAAGTGGCCTGTACAGTGTAAACATCTTTGTAGGGAAACTAAGGAAATTTGCATTTAATATCAACCTAATAGTAGAAAACAAAATATTCTGTGCCTCAGATTATGTTTCAGTTCCAATCTTGTACATCTCTAAGAAGTAAGAATAATAACGGTATTTTTATTTGTGTCACTTGCAACAAAATCTATTCAGCAGATGCTGCACAGTATTACTTCTCATGTGAAACTGAGATAAGGAGCAAGTTCTAACTGTAGAAGATCTGCATTTGAATTTAAGACATTGTGTGACTGAGAATGACTGAAACATAACAATAAAGTGATATGTTTTCTACATTGAGTTACCTACTGAATTCAAGTGTTAGAATCTTCATGGCATCTCTGAAACAAAGAAACAAAAAACCTTTCAGTGACTGAGATGGGATTAATTTAAAAATCATGTAAAGTTGGATCTGTTTTTTTCTCTCGTCTCTATCTCTCCTGCTACAGCCTCTAATCTTCCCTATTCATGCACTTCAGAAAATACACAATACTACTGTACTGTGAGAGTTTCTGACCTTTGGAAAAAGGGTCAGGCAACTCAAGAGGACTACAAGGAGTTTCTGAGGTTATGCATGGAGAAAATTAGAAGGGCCAAAGCACAACTAGAAGTTAAGCTGGCCACTACTGTGAAAGGCAAAAGGAAAATTTCCTACAAATATAGTAGCATTAAAAGGAAGATTAAAGAGAATTTTAATCTTTTAAAGGATGCAAGAAGAAACATAATGACCAAGGATAAGGAAAAGACTGAGGTATTTGATTATTTCTTCACTTAAATCTTCAATAGTAAGACAAGATGTTCTCTGGGTACCTAGTTCCTGTACCAGAAGACGGGGACAAAGGACAGAATGAAGACTCCTTAGTCCAAGGAGAAATGGTGTGCAACCAGCTGTTCTGTCTTGACACATCCAAGTCCATGGGGCTGGATGCGCAAGGGTGCTTGAGGGAACTGGTGGAAGTGCTCACCAAGCCACCCTCCATCATCTACCAGCAGTCCTGGCTCACCAAGGAGGTGTCAGCAGACTGGAGGATGGCAAACATGACACTCATCTACAAAAAAAGGCCAGAATAGGGATACAGGGAACTAATGGCCTGTCAGCCTGACCTGAGCGCCAGGGAAGGTTATGGAGCAGATCATTCTGGGTATCATTGTGAGGCACATACAGGACAACCAAGGGTTTGGGCACAGTCACCATNTTAAGCTGGCCACTACTGTGAAAGGCAAAAGGAAAATTTCCTACAAATATAGTAGCATTAAAAGGAAGATTAAAGAGAATTTTAATCTTTTAAAGGATGCAAGAAGAAACATAATGACCAAGGATAAGGAAAAGACTGAGGTATTTGATTATTTCTTCACTTAAATCTTCAATAGTAAGACAAGATGTTCTCTGGGTACCTAGTTCCTGTACCAGAAGACGGGGACAAAGGACAGAATGAAGACTCCTTAGTCCAAGGAGAAATGGTGTGCAACCAGCTGTTCTGTCTTGACACATCCAAGTCCATGGGGCTGGATGCGCAAGGGTGCTTGAGGGAACTGGTGGAAGTGCTCACCAAGCCACCCTCCATCATCTACCAGCAGTCCTGGCTCACCAAGGAGGTGTCAGCAGACTGGAGGATGGCAAACATGACACTCATCTACAAAAAAAGGCCAGAATAGGGATACAGGGAACTAATGGCCTGTCAGCCTGACCTGAGCGCCAGGGAAGGTTATGGAGCAGATCATTCTGGGTATCATTGTGAGGCACATACAGGACAACCAAGGGTTTGGGCACAGTCACCATAGCTTCATGAAGGGCAGGTCCTGCTTGACTAACCAGATCTCTTTTTACAATATGTTGACCCAATTAGTGGATGAGAGAAAGGCTGTGGACGTGGTCTTCCTGAAGCCTTTGACACAGTTTCCCACAGCATTCTCCTGGAAAAACACACTGCTCATGGCTTGGATGGATGCACTCTGCATACAGTGGAAAACCAGCTGGATGGCCAGGCTCAGAAAGTAGTGATGGAGTTAAATCCAGTTGGTGGATGGTCACCAGTGGTGTTCTGCAGGGCTCAGTGTTGAGGCATCTTCTATTTAACATCTGACCTGAGGGGATCAAGTGCACTTGTAGTAAGTTTGCAGATGACATGAAGCTAGGAGGGAGGATAGATCTGCTTGGGGGTAGGAAGGCTCTTCAGAGGAATCTGGACAGGCTGTATCAATGGACCAAGATCAGTTGAATAAGGTTTAAGAAGGCCAACGGTTGGGTCCTGCCCTTGAGTCACAAAAACCCTATGCAATGCTACAGGCTGGGGAATGATGAGTGGCTGGAAAGCTGCCTAGAAGAAAAGGACTTGGGAGTGATAACGGAAAAACAGTTGAACATGAGTCAGCAATGTGCCCAGGTGGCCAAGAAGGCCAATGGTATCCTAGATTGTATAAGAAATAGTGTGACCAGCAGGAACAAGGAAATGCTTATTCCCCTGTACTTGACACTGGTGAGGCTGCACCTAGAGTAATGTGTCCAGTTTTGGGCCTCTCATTACAAGAAGGACACAGAGGTGCTGGAGCATGTGCTGAGATGGGCAATGAAGTTGGTGAAGGGTCTGGAGCACAAGTCTTATGAGGAACAGCTGAGGGAACTGGGATTGTTTAGTCTGGAGAATTGGAGGCTGAGGGGAGACATCATCACTCTCTATAACTGAAAGGAGGTTGTAGCAAGGTAAGTGTAGGTCTCTTCTCCCAAGTATTGAATGACAGGACAAGAGGGTCCAAGTTGTCCTAGGGGAGATTTAGATTGGAGGAAGAATTTTTTCATTAACTGGTTTATTAACCATTGGAACAGTCTGCCCAGGGAGGTGGTGGAGTCACCATCTCTAGAGATATTCTAAAGATGCATAGATGAGGTGCTGAGAGACACAGTTTAGTGGTAAGCTTGGCAGTATTAAGTTAGTGGTTGGACTTCATGATCTTAAAGGTCTTTTCCAACCAAAATAGTTGTATTATTCTTTGATACTGCATTATATTTGTTATGACACAGTTTAGCCAGTTGAGAATTTTCTGCTTTTGTTTTTTTTTCACACCACATTTCCCTATCTATTTCTGCAGTAATACTAACACCACAGAATGGCTATTTGAGGTATATTGTTGCATATATAACACAGTATTTTCTTCTTAATGTGTATTTCTATCCATAATTTCAATGTAAAATTGGGGAAGATATTAATGTTTTGTAATATTTCTGAGTAGGTTTTTTTTTTTAAGAGACATAGAAAATTATATTTGGGTTTAGTTTGCTTGGCACGTCTCTCTCAAAATTACTAACTTCCAAAACAGGGAAATTTGAAGACTAAGAATATACTCAGGGAGAATTCCCATTTGAAACAACAGCTTTAAGATGAACCACTCCACATTAGATTTCAGCAGTGTTATAAATATATAAACTATATACTACAATTTAAGATTATGCAAATATTTTTGTAATTGTTATTTTTACGTTACTTATTTAATCCATTCTATGCATTGATTTTTTTCAGTACAACAAAAGTTGTGGGTTTAAATAAGGAGCATTTCTTCTTGAGGGTAAATCAGCAAAGATTTGATATAACAGTAAGAAATTTGACTTTTTAATTTAAATTTTACTTTAAAAACCCATAAGCCACAGACATTAAGTCCTGCAAATCCTTCCAAACTACAAGACCAAAATTGTGACCGATGTATTTTAAGATACATTTCAGAAGGTATACTTATTTTCCACAAAGATCTTAGGAATTTTGCTCTTCTTAGGGTTTCTCTTCTTATTTGTAATGACCACATCTCCAAGTGAAACCTGTCCCATTTTTACATACAGAGAGGAATAATCCATGATAAATTTTCCACCTTCATGAACACAGTTCTATGCATGCTTCACATAATAAATAACAAATTATTACTTGGATATTTTTAATTACGATTGAAACATTTCCAAGGAGAAAAAAAAAAAATAAATCAATGTTACCTTTTTTTAGTCCATGTTTCAGAAAAAGTAGGGCTAGGTTAAATGCTGATTTCTGGTTATTAAAACTGGATCTCTAAGGACAGTCTAAGAGCCTTTATATGTGGTACAAATCAGAAGAAGCAGATGACTTAAAAAGCAAAGTCTGTGCAAGCAAAAATAAAAATTTGAGTCTCAGAAATTTATGCTAAGAAAAATGGTGTAAGTTTTATAGCAATAAAAAGAACCTAAATAGTGAGACAAGAAGTTAGGCTTTCCATTTCCAGTGCTAAAAAAACCCAACTTTATGATTCAAAGCATTATTGTCCATCTTTGTTACAAGTAGATGCATATAGTGTCATTGCTTTCACACAACACGGCACAAGGAGTATTACCACTGGTGGGAAGGGAATACAAAAACATATGTGGGATATGAAACAGTCATTGTTGCAGACACATGAAAAGCATCCACATTACTCTTAGATGGGAAGGGTGCAGTCATTAATTAACGTAATCAAAGTGAAGATTTTGAATACTGATTTTTAAATCTCCTTTCACATTTATAAATGAGGAAGATCAAGTGCTCTAGGGATGTTACGTAATTATATAATATTGATCTTATGTAACATTAAGATGAAATGGTGTTTGCAGTAGCTTGAAAATGATCATTCTTTAATTATACTACTGTAGCCATGGCATGGCACATTAATAAATTCAGGAATACATTTTTTTCTTCTATTCTTTTTAGGTAAAAAAGTAGAACAACAATAAAACAACTACAACAACATTATCATCTAGTAATTAAAGGATGACAGTATTCCCAAAGGTACACAATTCTTCTAGATATAGAATTTCTGACAATGTCTTGGAAGTCTTACACAGCTTGATGTATGCTGTTTGCCAAGCTGATCTGATTTTTCTCTCACCGAACCTGCTTCATTTGTTTAATGTGTGAGAAATAAATATTTGCTGAGCAATTAACTGAGATTATTATGGTCTAATGGAACTTTCCCATAGAAACAGATGCTTAGCCCTTTAGATGCATAAAAACCACTTGGTAAACAAAATGAAGCTGTGGGGAAAATATTGTTAAATATATTTAATTGGTGAACTAAATTGATGTGCATATAACAGTTTTGGATTTGCCTAATTGAAATAGGGAAGAAAAAAGTTGTCATATGTGCAGATTTGATATTTATCAAAGCTGGAGAAATTACTTTGATATTGCAGACAGTAAAAATAGCAATATATATTTTTTTAACAAAAAATACATACCCTTGTTTTCAGAGTCTCGTATATTTACTTCATATATACAGTCTTTTATAAAACTATGTCACTGAATGTTCTAATAATACAAGAAATGGAAAAAAAAGAAACTCATGGAAAATTGAGCTGAAAATAATAATACTTAATAACCAAGACATTTGCTGTTTCTGACACAGCAAAATAGATAAACTCACTGTGTTATCCAGGCTGCAAATCACTGGAAAGGGAAGTTAGAAACTTTATATAGTTAGCCACTTCCCAACTGAGAGATTTCATCTAACAGTACTCTTGGTGGTAGTCCAATACAAAGCCCATAGCTCAAAAGTTATAATCTCTTCAGCTGACGTAAATTGGTTAGTTAGTAACCAACATGAAACCCTGGATGGTAGATGCTCCTAACACTGCATTTCAAAAACAGCACGTTTATAACAAGACAAATGCAGTATATTCAAAATGAAAATGCACAAATGAAACTGAGAAAACATCATGCAGATTCATTATAATTAATTCTACCTCTAATATACATGTAAACGTTCAGTTTACAGCAAGGTGTTTTAGGCATTCAGTTAGGACATGTGGTCTACCTCTTAATTTTCTCCAGTGTTCAGCAGTATTTTTGTGTTTTACATTCATGTTTTACATTTATATTTACATTTAAGACTTCCCACAATACAAGCTCTTCTCTCTGTAGCAGTTAGCATAGCTAGCTACTTTTGCTTAGTGTTTATATCCAAGGAGGAACTGTAAATCCAATTCTGGCAAAACAAAACTAGAAAAAGAGGTAGCATTGTATCTTCACAAATATTTACCCTGCAATAGTATGGAATACTTACAAATGTAAATCTAAATAGGCTTCAGAAAGCAAGTAATTTTCTTTCTATTTTGTGAACAAATGTTGACTCAGAAAAAGGCACAGACCTATATGCTTGAAGGAATCTAGAAAGGCAGAAAATATCTATACTTTAAAAAGTCTAGGTCTTTTAAACGATAGAGTAGCTTTGCTCTGAAAAACACCTAATGCATAAAAGGCAAATGTGAACACATTTAGATAAGAAGGTATAAAAATAGATGAAGAAAAATCAAGTGGAATGCAGCAGCAGCAGGAAAAGAGGCTGAATGGCTTAGGAATATTAGAAATGATGTTCAGCACAACAGGTTCATTGCTACGTGCCTTTTCCACAGTCTAACACACTGCCAGCCATAGCAGTTTCTCCAGAAATACATAAAAATGAAAACATTTCACAAAAAAAAGGCAGTTCCAAATTACTTCCAACATGTAATCTTATAGTACAGAGAAGGACATTTAAACTATAAGGTTCAGATCTCAACATCAGAGATGACGTCATTGGTAGGGCAATTTACAGATGCTAGTTTTCCTCCCTCTGTTTAAAAATTTTGGCATCATTGCAGCAAGACTTAGTGTCCAGTCCTACACACTTAGAATCCTTTGTCCTTGGTGATTTTTCAGTGAGGCTTTGCTGTTGCACTGGCATTTTAGGCAGCATGCATGCCTCAGTGTCCACACTTTCCTGGTGAGTAACTCTAAAAGAACATTTCATTTCCTAACATTAATTACTCTAATCTCAGCCCTGAGCTAAGGTCAGCTGCAAGAGCAAGGCTGGTTTTCAGCTATGCAGAAAGTGCTAAGTAGAAAGACTACTGTCAGAGTTGCTCTTTAAGAGGTCACAAAGAGTGACAGCCTCCCACAAAAATCAAATACTATAGTAAGTGATTTTCCAGATATTAAAGAGGGTAACGAGAACTTTGACAGGGCTTTACTGTCCCTGTGAGATGCATATCCAGTTTTGCTGATGTTTCTGAAACAAGTCAGGATTACAGCACTAGACTGGAGCAGACAGTAAGGTCCAGCAGTAAGTGGGAAAGCTGTTGTTTCCTGAGCCACTGTGGTGGTTTAGCCTTAACTGAACAATGACCAAACCACTCAGTTACTCCTCCCCAACTCAGCAGGATGGGGAAGAGAATCAAGAGAGAGTTGTAGAACTTTCTGGGTTGAAATAAGGACAGTTTAATAGAACACCACAATGAGCAGGCAGTTACAGTGATGGCCAAAGGACAAAGAAAAATTTAGCAATGCCCAATGTAACTGCTTACCGCGCTCAGCCCAATGCTCAACCCGACAGCAGAACTGCAGTTGCTGCACTGGTTGCAGCACTACCCCGGCCCAGCTGCTGCCCTTATATCCCGAGCATGATGTCACATGGGATTGAATAGCCTGGCCACACCACCCCAGCTGCAGCTGGGGAGAGTTAATTCTAACCTGGCCAAACCCAGGACAGCCACTCATCTATGAAATTAAACAAAAACATTCACACAGCTTCACCTCAATGTGTAACCGATACACTGGTAATACTTTTTCATTGCTTCTCCACAATCAGAATGTCACACTGAAGTAACTTGCAGAGCAATCACAAATCTCACAGCAAAGCTACATTGCAAGTGATGCAGGAGAGTTGCAAGCATGTCCAGAGCTTAGAGGGCACCTGTGTCTGAGTTAGTTATTGCTGAAAGCAAAAAATGAGGGATTCATACTGCTATTAAGAAATATGATTCCCCTTATAATTGTATTCTATCACCTGACACCACACAAGCTTTGGTGATATTGCCCGTTATGATGCAGTAGCCACAGTACAGTAGCAATATTCTATCTCAGGAAAAGATAAATCCTTCTCTGCATCTTTTGTAAAAGAATCTGAGCTGACAACTGTAAAAACAATTAGCCTAGCTAAAGTATTAAAGGAAGGCCATCTCATATAGGGCCTCATGAATGTTTTCTTTGGTTAGTACTGTTTCTTTTGAGGGTTTCCCAGACAGGTTTGTTTACTTTCTGTTTACATTTGTCGCCAATGGAAACTATGTACCTCTTATATCTCAACTGCTACTACTAATAAAACAACATAGCTGGGGGCAGGCTGCCAAATGATTAAGGCAGTAACAGGCTGTGTTAGAAAACATGAGGGCTGTTGCAGTGATGGTGAAGAAGAAAAATATATTAAAATAAAAAGTAGTGTTAAAAAAACCTATTTTTTTTTATAACTGATGATAATAACATTACATCATGACAGGTAATGGATAGAAGGAAAAAGGATGAACTGAAAACATGGCTAGCTCAGATTTGTTCAAAAAGGAAGCATTTTAGAAATATTTGCTATCTGCTGAGTAGCTCTGGAAAGTCACCCTCACAAAACTGCCTCCTTTGGCCAGTCCAGTGGCAACGTCCTTGCACTGAAAAGGAGAAGTTTGTCATAAGACGTTACAAATCTTGACCTTTTAATCCTGTCTTTCTTGTTCTAAGAGTCAAATCACAGATCTCTAGTGAAGAATCTCACTACCTACAAAAATAAAGTAGGAATTTATCAGATAGAAATAACGTTTCACACTTTTTCTTTTTTTTGGCAGTGTATCTGCATATACAATGACCTCTAAGATTAAAGAATTTTAACAATGAGATATAAATAGAACCACAAAACAGAAACTATGTTCAAGAGTTATATTTCACATTTGTAAGTCACTAAATTAACCTGTATCTCTGAACTTTTTTTTTTCTACATTAATATCATCACAGCACCTTGGTGACACTTCAACACTTTTCCCATCAAATAATACTGAGGCTTGTACTATTTGACTAGAAATCACGAGCCTCATCTTGAGACCAGCTGGAGTCTTTGTCAGTCTGCTGATGAAGGTTTATGGGTGGACACTTAAAGCAAACAATTATGAACACTATCTCTACTTGACTTTAAAATGCATGAACCACACAGGAAGCCAGTTGAGCCATTTACTTGCAATTTATCATTTTGTATTTTCATTAAAAGACCCTTCCATACTGAACTAGCAGCAACAACAAACTTTAAATGAGCTTCGTTGCATGTCAGCAAATGTGCTATAATGGAGACAGCTGCTGTTCTGACCTCTACTTATTAGGATCTGACAGCTGGCTTAGATACCATCTGCCACCCTTTAGGGATGTCACCTGTGAGTGACGTTACTTATGCATCATGATGGCCAATTACTGTCATTTATACAGTACTTAAGGTTCAGCAAATGGAGGCACAGCTTGAATGAAACAAACATTCTGCTATTATATTTGTTGCAAAAAACTTGGCTCCTACTTTGACTAAGTATATGAAGTTGAAAGTTCCTAAAATATTTCTCCTTTAAGAAGAATATTTAATTCAAGTTTTAAAGATGAAAATGAAACTGTTTCATTTATCATCACAGTGATAAATTAAAGTACTATGCACTCAGGATAATGAAGACTTTCAAGCAATTCCTGGCACTCCTGTTACAACTAACTTAGTAAAGTATCACCATTTTCCCTTATCTTTGGTTCTTTGTCTTGCAGCAAAGAGATACATATATATTACTGTTTCCTGTTTACTACTTTAAGCAATTGGATATTTCTCATATAGTCCCTTCAGTACTCAGGAATGCTCTTTCAGGAGAGTAAAAATTACTATTTAACTGTAATGTTAACAGTTTTAAGCTTTGCATCTCATGCTTGCTCATTTAAATCTCCAATTTCACAAAATTAGAAACTGAGAAAATGCCAGTTTTAAATAGAAAGTAGGCTTAATGACAGTGTCAGGTCTGTCAGAGCATAACCTTTTGGGAAAAGCCAGTCTTAGCCTGTTTTACCCTGACTACCTGTACCACCTCATTCCAGCTGAGACTACCCATGATCTTCATGTGCCATCACAATACTGAAAAGACAAGGCATGTAGAGAGAAAAATTTTTCTCTCTTACATTGTATAAGTGAATAATAGGATGCAGTTGCTGGTGTGAAAACTTTAGACATTTATGGAATGAAAATAGCAAACAAAATTATTTTCCCTCCAAGTTTACAAAAGGTAAATTGAGACTCAAAGTTTTAGTAGTTTAGTAAAGGTTATGTATCAATTTGTTCGTTAGTTACTTGCTTATGATGAAATTTCCCCATATAGCTTCCATGGATATCCACATTTCTACAATATAAACCTGATTAAAGAAAATAATAAAATCATATTTTTTAATACATATAGGCCTGTAGATCTAGTTCAATATACTAGGTAAATGAAAGCAAGTTAAGCAATGCTGTGGGCTTATCATGATCTAAATATGGTATAGGGGACAGAACTGGATACTTTGAATAACAACACAATGTGTTATGCATTAAAAGCATAAATTGAAATTACCTGGCTTTAATACAATCTTTTTTAAAGTATCTAACAAAAAACCACATTATAATTAAAAACCTAATGATGTAAGAAATCGGAATAAGAGAACGATTTGCAACTCCATTACTCTTCTGACATTCAATTGCTCAGACAGAACACAATAATCCTATTAAAAAAATCAAAATTGAATTGAAATACAGCAAAAGAGGAAAGAAAAGTTAAAGGTTGTCTATATTTATCTTTCCCAACCTCCTCAATCATCCCTCATAAGATTGCCTTACTAGCCATTAAATTGGTCAGCTACATTCCATTATTAAATGCTGTTGAAGAGAATATAACCAATGCCAAAACTTCCTTTTCAAAAGCAGGATTTGCAAACATCAGAAGAATCTGTGCCTTAGCTTCTGGTGCACAAAGAGAAAGGCTGATGCAATCAGTGATTTCCTACTAGTAGAAAATGTATGTGTGCTCATGACAGAAAAAGATAGATCCCACAACACACATATAAAATCAAAGCATTACCTCTTGCTTTCAGGTTAATCCCTTTAGGATTACAGCGTGGCTGGTCTTGAAGGTACAAAAGTTGTATCAAATCTGACTTGGAAATTGCTGGCCTCCTTTATAACAAGTTAATATAACAGAGAATTGAGTCTCCAAAGTTCTGGTGGATGTAAATATTNGGGGGCGGGGGAAAGGATGGTTTCCTTTTTATTTAGTTTCATTGCCATAAGCACACAATATAGTCTGATAATCAGAGAAGACAACAGCAGGCATTCTAAAGATGTACCTACTTCAAACAACAAATACTGTTCAGAATAGTTAATGATGCTGTGAGTTTTATGGACATAGAAAATTGCTTTGCTTTCAGTATTTTTAATTTATTTTAAGTAAAAAATATTTATTGGCTCATATGGTTCAAAGTTTAGCTTCTGCTAGCCAGAACAGAGTTTTATAACCAGATATTCTGTTACAGTAAACAACTTTCAGGCTGAAACCCAGAGCCCTGCTTCCTCTGCCCTGTTCCAGCATCTGCCTTGTTACAACACGCAGCTTGCATCACCTTCCCTTTCCCTGGTTATGTTACAGAAAGTGTTATTGTGGGTTCTTCTGCTGAGCTCAGCCACATCTCTTCGCATTGCTCAGGGGTTGCAATGGGGCCCTGCAGGGGATTCACTTACACAGAAAGGAACTTAGTTTGGAAAGACCATGTAGCATTAGAAATGGAATTGTTAAGCTATGATTCTTGGCTTTCAAAAGCCATTCAGGATCTAAGCAAGCTCAGCAGGATTTTTATGAGATCTCTCTTAGACTCATGTTCTTAAATCTTGCCTTTATTACACTTTAGGTAACTACATGACACTTGTGATATTGAGCCTAATTGCATACTAAACATTTACTTAGGCTGAAAATTTTTTACATAGGAAATTTAGAGATTGAAAAGGTATTTGGAGATGGGAAGGAAAACAGTCACTACAATAAAACCAGATAAAATTATTTTTTAAAAGGCAACAGTTTAGAAAAAAATGCAAGAATTGTGACTTGATCTAGGTGATCTGATCTAGGTGGACCTGCTTCTGCAAAGGGGTTGGACTTGATGATCTCTAAAGGTGCCTTCCAACCACTACCATTCTATGATTCTATGAATTCGAACATCTCCTCAGAAATTTTGTATTTGCACGAGGAATGGATTTAATGTTATCTTAAAGGAAAAAATTACATAGGCTGATGAAAATGTTTCCCTGTGGATGTCATAGAATCACTTTATTGGTACTGCTCTTTGCAGGATGTTTTATGTATTTATCTTTTTTAATTTCTGTTTTAAAATTAAAGGGAGAAAAACCTACTAGACTAGTAGCAGAAAGCATTAGTTTTCCTGGTTTTTTTTTTTCCTAGCCTTTAAAAAAACCCAAGCAAGCAAATTAAAAAACAGGAATATTTATCTCTACAGTCACTATTGATGCTTTTAAATTGTGCAGCATTTTCATTGTTTGTTTGAAAGTGTAATGTACAAAACATTTGCTGATTAACGTAAGAACCAACTATTTTGCACTTTAATCTCATATGTGTATAAGAATCTGAATTACCATTCTTGCTAGCCCATCTGTTTCCCTGATTGCTGCTGGCTTCTCAACAGGGATAGAAAAAAGCAATTTAGTTGCTTCATTATTAACACCTGTGGTTTTCGCTGGCTGATAAAAAATATGCTTAGTTTATAAAAAAGCCATACTGGCTATCAGGTCTTTGCTCTTAGGTGGCCATTTAATGCTGGGAAAAGGCGGACGTTTGCTGCCACTGGAAACACTCAAAATATTTGTTAAAGGAAAATACAAAGGCTGACTGTGATAATATAAGGTTCTGTATATCATCCTGCCAAAATAATCCAATTCTGGTGTAGGGTTTTTTCCATCATTCAAAATGGGGTGTATTTTTTTCAATTTATGGATCAGTCTCAAAGGAATGAGCAAAAAATTACTGCCATGAGCTCCAAATTTCAGATGTTTGGACAGCATCTGAAGGTTTACGTTGAGGGAAATGTAGTGCTCTGAGAAGACTCATTAATTTGTTGTAAACTCATTTAATATTTTTTTAATAACAGAATCTGAAACTCCAGCTTCCCAAAAGCCAGACATTTTTCTTCTTCATTTCCTTATAATAAACAGCATATTTTCTTCATCAGATCAAAAGCCCTAAAAGGAGGGAAAAAAACCCATGAATCGCAAGGATCCTCAAGCAGACAAGAAATGTGGGTATTTATTCAAATGTTAGAATTATGTTTTGAGATCTCCATCAAACAGAAGATATTTCTGACAACCTAGATTACTGCTTTACAGATAAATCACAATTCAAGATCAACATAACACTAACTTCACAATTTTTTTTTTTCATTATTGATTGCAAAACTACTGTTAGGAATTTGAGCCTCCAACCTCATATAGTAACCCAGTGCTCATCAGGTGATTCCATTTGTGCAGTTGTGAAGAAGATCAAGATGTCTTATGGGAAACATTCTGCTTGGGAGCTGTAGGTTGCTGACCTGTAATGTTAAGATACGTTTTGTTTTCCCTTTAACATGTTCTTCCTCTGTCTCCTCTCTTTGAGTTTTTTGTTTCCATACAAAAAAATACAGTTTCTGTTGAGATGAAACTCCATAGCTTAATATCCAGGTAGTAGAATGTAGTAAATACCTTGATGGAGTGGGATTCGCTTTCAAAGTCAGAATAGTTGTCTTGTTCAATACTAGTTTACCAATGCTGACATAAGAGCTAGTTATACTTCAAGAAACAAGGTCATATTTCAAACTTACATCCTGCACCTCAACTGTTTTGTTGAAGAAATAACTCAAGAAATAATAATAATTAAAAAAAAAAAAACAAAACTAAGATTTTTATTTATTGCTAGGCAATGAAATTAATACTTTCTTAAAAGAACAAAATTATCAGATTCTGTCACAGGAATTGCTGCAATGAAAGTGAATACATGTAAAGTTGAAACTATTATATAGTGTAGAAAGACCTAATTGTTTTATTACTCTTCCTGCCAACAGATGAAGAATACGTTAGTGTTGGTAAGTCTCTCTTAATTTTGATATAGAAAGTACAAAGACCCACTGACTTGACAGTGAATAGAGCTACTTTTGAAAATGTTTCATCTATTCTGTTGGAGGTTTCAAATGTAACATCTGATTAAAAAAAAAAGATTTTGTCTTACATCTGGCTTAGGTTTGGGGTTTTTTGTGTTTCTTTTTTTTGTTGGTTTTTTTTTTGTTTTGTTTTAATAACCAGCAGGACTGTGAAATGTAAGAGCATCTACTCCACAGAGTTTTCACTGTGTTGGTAGTATTCAGGTGACTGAGAGGCTTGCTATGGCTAACAGATGAAAGGGGAACAGCTGGGCAGCTGAAGCTCAGCCCGAATAAATGCACAATATAATTCACAAGGTAGACGATTCAAAACATAAGGAAAGGTGAAGATTTTAATGAGAGTGTGTGGTTGCCATTTTTTTTTTCATGGCTAAAGAGTGAGATTTCCAGGTACTGTAACATCACAATATACCATCATCATTCCACAAACACAATGAGCAAGAAGGTATTTTTCTTCTTTTTCTTTCTTTTGTTTTCCATGTGATAATGTCCTTCCATCTGAATATGATAACTCCTATCTGAAGAGATATTCTCATTCATTTAATGGGACTCTTGTGTTTACAGTTTTGAGACTACCTTATTGCAAGGTACCCTAAATGCAGTTACACCTCATGCCAATATAAAAATCTGTGGCTTCTTTATTGAATTGATTTCTCAGTGGGGATATATAACATGATAATTTTGTGCCTTGCACCAGCTGTCTTCAGATTTAAAGGGTTGACATTGATCTATAAAGACCTAAATAATTTGTTTTCTGCCTATTTGATAAACTCCCTTCTGCATTTACAGCAGAAGACAGTGAAAAGCACTGCAGTAAAATGTCCTCAGTTTAGCAGGGTAAATAATATTTCCAGGACAGAGGGTGATCTTCAGTGTGGTCTCCATCAGCAATAGAGAGCAAAAGGACTGAAGATGGAGAAAGAAAGGCAAGGGAAGGGTGGCTTGACTCCACAACAGCTTGATTCATATTGCACCCTGAGGCTTTGTGAAATGCAAAATTTTAACTGGAGAACCTGACAATTTCAGAGGTCAGATAGGTTCTCTCAGTCTGTGCTATTGTGGTAACCCTCTCACACCTTTTACATCTGACTAGAAAACTCAGAAAAATCCTGTGGCCATATGCACTAGCCAGTGCCAGACTCACTACATCTGTGTTATTCTTGACATGTGCTTGTCTTATCTTTCTCAAAGGTCTCTGGCTTTCCCAGAGAAACTGTTCCAGAGGTCTGCTGTTCTTTACCACTAGGAATCTTTTACAGAGTTTGCCTGCTTTGTTGAACTCTAAATTTACATTGAATAAAACTGAATGAAAGTTATGCTACTCGTTTAAGATATGCTAAGTAGGTGCTACTTTAAGCTGTTGTAAAGTAGCTATTTTGGGGTAGCTGTCAAACTATAAGGCACAGTTTTAAAGACCTCATAAAATTCTTAATTGCTTCTCATGGACAAATATCTCTAAATAACAATTGGTGAAGAGATATTACCGACTGAGATAGTTTGGTCCTTCCTCACATCTTTTCCTTTTTTATTGCTTCAGCTGGAAATTGTCACAAAATATATTTTCTTCTTTCTTCAGAATACTGTTATAACTTTTCAAAAGAGATTATGTATTTTGTTTTTATTTAGACATTATTGAACTATGCCACTCCTTCAGGCTCAACAACAGAGGCAAGCACTCACATATGTGTCAGCATATTAGAAAATAATGCTGTTAGCAGAGGAGTTACAACCTATTCATTAAAACCATCCATATTTGATTCTAGTCCTGTGGAAGAACAATGACCAGCTGGAGTCAAGGTCTTTTTAATAGGTATTGTCATTGATATAGTTCCACATTTAATCTGTAATTTATCAGAAAATTAAAAATGTATTTTTTAGATAATCAGATTCAAGTTTCAGAGTTCTCTGAAATTATAGTTGAAGTTGATAACGAGAAAGCACATGGGACTGACAGAAAATCTAAATGTGATTGTAAATATATATTGCTATCTCCCTAATATTTTCATATAGCTGATTCTTCTCTGTCAGCCATTTCATGCACAGAAAGAATATAAAATATTTGAAAATTCATAGCTCACTAGGGCTACAGAGTAAAAACACTTTTTATGGAATGGCATTTTAATACTTCCTATTCTATTCCATAAAACAGCATTTTTAGATCTCATCTTACTTAAACTCTTCATTTTTTCAAATCTTTTATCATGTTTTCTTGGTCACAAGTCTGACTTGCATAGCTAAGTACAAAAGTAATATGATTTCTCTTCATGAAAGCATTTATATCACATACACATCACTTCTATTGGACATAGTTTCTGCTAAAATATCTTTAATGAACAGAAAAAAACATAAGCACATGCTTATAGTTAAATATTAATATAAATCTTTAGTTGAAACTCAAAGCTCTAGAAGGATTTCAGCTCACTAGAAATTTTAGAAAGATGATATTTTCAGTGTTTTCAGTGGTTTAGGAACAATTGTAGGTAATCCTTTCAGGTTGCTGAATACTCAGCCAATAAATCAATGCTTATTTACAGTGTGAAATTCCACTTAGTAGTATAGTTCAGCATTATTATTAAAAGTAGGTTAGACTTTATCTAAGGTAAATTCATTGGATCAAGATACTGAGATAAATACTGAATTAGAATACAGAATAACTCTATTGCTGTTTAATTAAATTAATTTTCAAGAAAAAAAAGACACCTTGTTTGTTCTGATACTGAATGGCTGCTTAAATGCATGTGTGTATTGTAGACAAGTTGTACTTACACTTATCTTAGATCAATTTTCTCTGAATCAGCTATTTCTTATTCAAGTCAGTGTCTTAAGTGCTTTATCACTGCTGTTCAAACTGTTATAGATAAAAATAGAGTGTTATCTGAGGAGTTACTATCTAGAAACAGGAAATCTGAAGAGTTTTGCTGGGTCTTTTTTGTTTCTATTTTCAGCCTGATTAGTATCAGATGCAATCAATAAGAGTCAAATCCAATTACATCTTCTATATTCAGATTTCGGTAAAAATAATTAAATATATTTGTTTATCTATTGATAACAAAATGAGGTAACACAAGTGTGTTTTTTTTTTTTTCCTGAGATGTACCTTGGAATGAATGTGAATAAAGAGAATGGAAATATTTAAGATATAAGTAAAAATAATTAAAGTGTACAATCATTGATGTAAGATCAGTTTAACAAACATCTTTAGGTTTGTCACTAAGGAGGTGTCTTCTCACTAAGCAGTCATCTACTGGAAAGCTGGAAGGTTTTGTTGTAGCTTTTAAGATTTTTAAGGAACATGTGATATACCTGTACCTCTTTAGAAAGCAATGACTCTGATACGATATATGTAACACTTCAAGTAGAAAATTGGCTAACCATGACCTCTGTGGGGGAATATTCTTGTATCTGTAAACAAAACAGTGGGCCAGAAGAGCAGAAATTTTATTTTAACTGTGAATGAAAGAGTTTTAGGGAGTCCATCTTTAAAGTATACCAGTTATAAGTAAAAGAATTAGAGACCTTACTCCTGGATAGAGTTTTTTTACAATAGGAGACTTGCATCACATTTGGGTTTGTTTGTTTGTGGGTTTTTTTGGTGGTTTCTTTTTTTTGTTTTGTTTTTTTTTTTGTTTGTTTTTAATACTATCAAGATATAATCCTGCATAATGTATAAATATGATCTTTAGTACTTTTTTTTTTTTAATGTACTTTAGCAGAGGTGTAAAAGTTGTTTCGGTGCTGAGGAGCTGAAGACAGAGTTCAGTTTTTCAGTGATAGTTGTTACTTATTACAGCAGCTAACTATTCAGTCTCTATATATTTTTACACAAAACCGATCCTCTTCCTAGTCACCTGAACAAAATGGTCAGAATGGAAAAATAGTTCCAGTGGTGTTTAACTTGAAATTGTGATAGTAGAAGCTATTATGTTGTATTGCCCAGGATGTGGGACAGTAGAAAAGGAAATAGGCATGGTGAATGAAACCACAAGAACCTCCCCTTAGAACTAAGGTTAAAAACACATTTTCAGAAGAGCTTTAATTTACTTTTAAACTAATTGCTGAAAAGTTGTCGTATCAGTAGTCTTGGCTGAGGTTTTAAAACCTCTGCATTAGCAATCTCAAGAAAACAATGCGGCTTGGTATATTAATTACAATATCTTACTTTGCTCACTTTGTAGGTAAGTAGTTTTTTTTTTCATTCATGGTGGTTTGGCTTGGTTGTTTGTTTTTTTTTTTTTTATTTTACCCCAGAACTCTCTAAACCCTAACTGATCAAGGACAGCTGTGCTAAATTTTAATCAAGGATGACACTGTCCGTTGCTCAATTTTACTTTGCAAAGTCTCCAAACTTCTGTTTTATTGATGAAAGCAAAAATGAGAAAAAAAAAAAAAAGTATGAAAGTAATCAAAAGGGTAGATATAAATTAAAATGACATCTAAATGAAAAAGAAGAAAAATGTGTTCATTTTTGTATGTCAATCTATCTGGTTTTATATATAAGTCAACTGGACAACATATTCATGCTTTTATAAAAAATAGATCTTATGAGTACTTATAAAACGTATTTATTCACTTACACCAACAGACTTAAAGAAAAAAACATGAAAACTGTTTGAGACTTCTTTTTTTTTTTAAACTGTACAGCATGATGAAAATACAAAAGGTATTTCAGATATGAGCCATTTGTTTCTCTTCACAAAATCAGGTACCTCTCCTTCATTGACTGAGGTGAGACTGGTGACATGTGATGTACTGGTTATGTAAGACTCAAATGTTTACCACTCAAATGAAAACCATGTTCCAGAAATGGATTATTTCCATTTTAAAATGTGTTACATGTTAACTTTCAGGAATCTCTTTTAAACGTAGCACAGTCATTTTTGAAAATACATTTCTTAGTATGTATGTTCAAAAGATCAAAATTTTGAAAAGAATGACTACATAAAAATACGAGTATAACCAGCTGTTTTAAGAATATCTTATGGAGCTGTTTCTACATTTTTAAAAACATGTGTTCTCTGTTCTTAATAATAACTTTCTATTTTTTTTATACTCCACATAAAATAATTAGGATGGAAAACTTGAAAAACAAACTGATTTCTTTGAAAGCAATTCAATAAATGCAAGAATATTTGTGGAGGAAATCTAGTTTTATGTCCTCAGATGGAAAAGATCCATCTCACAGACTTGTTAATGTCTTTATCTGAACTCATTACTCTATGTGAAAAGTATTTTTACTGTTACATTTTAAAAAGGAATCTGCTTAAACCTTTATTGTGTGTTAAAATTAATGTTGACTTGAAGTTACTGTTCCTGTTTATTGACTAAAAAGGCAGAGTACAGTTAGGTGTAGGGGTTTAGATATTGATATTTAAAGTGCAGATAATTGAGTTCCAAGTAGAAAAATCTCACGTGATTTATTTGTGAAAATTTCATGACTGAAATGCAGATAAAGTTTAGTCATTGAAGGTGTTAAAAAGAGTTGTGTCCATCGGTTGACCTGAAGTAGGTTAACCATTCCAGTGAGTAGGGAATCGTTCCATTACTCAGAAGAAATTGTAGGAGTCCATCACTATACTGACTGGAAAAGCCCTTTCAAGCTATTTTCCATTTGAGGATTGCCCATGTAAAGTGCACTTAAGCGACCCCCGGCAGTTGGTGCATGCCTATGGTAAGAGAAGAAATCAAGGCATTGCAACTTGACAACTTCCAGGCTGGCTCAAGATTGTCTCTGGAAGAAGGAATGTCTAAATGCATTGTCCTTTTAGTATTCCTGATCCTTTGCGATAAATACCAGATTTGTCTCTTAAGGTGTTTTGTCTTGTTCATAGCACTTTTTGTTTGTTTTGTTTTCAGCTGTTCAAAGCACAGTAATAGATTGAATTCAGGCATGCTCCCAGTCATTTTTATCATTGTTGCTTGTATATATGCAAGAACTTTAACTCAAAATGACTATTATCCATGGATTCATCATCCTCCTGTGCCAACTGCAGATAGTTTACGTGTCCATACTATCTATATAAGGCTTTACTTGAAATATGAAAAAAAAAACGCCCAAAGAGAGTAGGTGAGATATGGTGTCAGGAACAATCAAAGCTGAAAAATTATGAAACTTGGAGATTGTTTTGAGATTGCATAGAAAATATTCCCAGTGTCATTCATTTAATACAAACATAGAATTTCCTTTTTTTTTCCTAAAGTATTCATTACTGTTGTGGTGTTTTCATTTTTATTTTCACTCTGTTCTGCTGTAACTGTTTCTCCTTGCTTTTCAGTATTCCTGCCCACACAAAGGGCATGCAAATATTTAAATAATAATGTATTGAAATAATAGGATAAGATTAAAAGGGAATTAACATTACTTTTAATGATGATAATAATGATATTTAGTTTTGTTTGGCCTAATCCCATTTTAATATAATCCTGTCTTTTTTTTCACCTCTAGAACAATTGTAACTGTCATCTCCTCCCAATTCTCCTTCAAATTCACAGCATGTAAAAAGATTTTTCACATCTTTTCATTAGTTCAATTATGATCTAACTATCTCATACTGTAAATTGTAGCAATGCAATTGGCAGTAAAACTCCTTCATTAAAAATAAATGTGCATATACAGCAGTTGTTAAAAGAGCATTACAAATTTACACTTTTATCGGTGTAAAAGTATTTTCAGAGCTTTGTCAGTAAATTGTTGCCAAAATGAGATTTAGTCTCATCCTTCATTTTCATGCAAATCTTCATATGCTCAATTACTATCAAGGCATTATTAATTGTGTAAATAACATATCTGACTTAAGTGTAGTGACAATGGGGTTGAGAGTGTTTGGATTAGGTTAAAGGGCAAGGCCAATAAAGCTGATATTGCTCCGGGAGTCTGCCATAGACCTCCCAATCAGAATAGTGAACTAGATGAAACATTCTATAAACACTTGGAAGAAATCTTGTGGTCGCTTGCCATTGCTCTTGTTGAGGACTTCAACTTCCCAGATATCTGCTGAAAATACAATAGGGAACAAACCAGGAGGTTCCTGGTATGTGTTGAGGATAATTTCCTCACACAGCTGGTAAGTGAACCAACCAGGGAGGATGCCCTGCTCGACCTCTTGTTTGTGAACAGAGAAGGTCTTGTGCAGGATGTGGTCGTTGGAGGCCATCTGGGGAACAGTGATCATGAAATTATAAAGTTCTCTATTCATAGAGAGGGCGCAGGGCAGAAAAACTGACACGTTGGACTTCTGAAGGGCAGACTTTGACTTGTTTAGGAGGTTACTTGATAGAATCCATTGAGAGTCAGTTTGAAAGGCATAGGAGTCCAGGAAAGCTGGACACTTTTTAAGAAGGAAACCTTGAAGGCCCAGGAACAGGCTCTCCACGTGTCATAAGATGAGCTGGAGGCAAGGAAGATCAGCGTGGCTGAATAGAGAAATTTGGTTTAAAATCAGGG
>WBNH01000216.1:0-19797 GCA_013401255.1 Urocolius indicus | reverse complement strand
TGTTCCTTTAATAAATCAAACCCTTTTCTCCCCAAGCTCAGTCTGTTTTGCCCATGACACTAATTGCGGAGCGATCTCCCTGTCCTCATCTTGACTCAGAAACCTCTTGTCACATTTTTTTTTCCTCTTCCCTGTCCAGTTTAGGAGGCGGAAGTGATATTACAGCTTGGTGGGTACCTGGCGCACAACCATGACTAAACCACCACAGTTTTCCCAACTGGTAAGGAGAAACTGAACGCTACAGTATGTATTGGGGCATTCTCAGCCATTTCACAGGTAAGGTCTGTTCCTAGTCCCACTCTCACTGCCTGTTAGGTCAGCCTAAACTTAGAGACTTTGACTTATTTTTCAGTTAAAGAGGAGATGGGACAGTAGTATCCATATGGATGCAGAAGGAGAGCATTCATTCATTCCGCATATGACACTGGTTTCAGTTTTAAATTGGTTTTTTGATGTTAGAGGCAGCCCAGTCTTGTTCTCTGCTTAGTCTCAGTGCATAATTGCATTGTCTCTGCTGACTGCAATGACTGACACCATCCTAAGAAATTAAGTGGCTGGAATCTGTTTACCAGAACTTTGCTGATCTGTTGTTGCTCTAACCTTTGGTTATGAACCCTACTGATACCTTATATCTTAAATACCTCTGGAAAAGACTGAGCATACCCCTGGGAGTGAGCTTGTACCCTGCACTCAGCACGTCAGCTGATTTGAGTCACTGGTGCCGTGGTCTCCCAGCCAACCAAATTCTGCGTACTGGTGAGAAGTGTTTTGCAGAGCTGCTGGAGAGGACAGCAAATTAAAATCACTCTCTCTGTTTTTTCTCTGAAACAGAGACTACTCTGACAGTCTTTGATAAAGTATTTCCACTACACAGCTGCTGTTCCAAGAATGAATGTTAGCCCACCAAGCTGCCCAGAGAGTAAAAGGAGATTGGTATGTACCAGGCACAGTGGCAGGAGGAAGAACTTTACTCCGAGACACCTACTTGACCTCATTCTCAGAAGTTGCACTTTAAGCAGTAAAATAATATTTAGGTACGTTAGATATCATTTGGACAGAGAGAATGCCCAGCAGTTAAGCTGCTGCAATGGCAGGTTTGCAACGTGGTGCTCAAGGAAGGTGGGAAGGAAGACAATTCCCCAGGCACTTTTGCTCCTGTGAAGTTTCACTGAGGTGCAACCGAGCAGGAAGATGAAATTCTTCAGGGGCAGGGCATGATTCAGAAAAAGGCAAGGAAAGCAACATGTCTGTTGGTGATAACGGTAGATGTTTGCCAAATTGACCGTTTCGTAAGGGAAAACCAGCAACTGTTGATCTTAATTCATTGCTCCCCCTCCTTTTTTGCTCTGCTAGAGATTGCTAGAGGTGATGTGTTTTTTTAAATAAATGCATCATTTGAGTGAAAACAGTGAGAGATCAGAGATGGAATGCTTTCTACTCCAACTTCATACATTGTTCTAAAGATTCTTGCATTGATTGATGCTGACAAAATTGTGCATGGCTGTTTCTTGCATAGGCATTAAGGCTGCAGTTACCTCATGCTATTTTGTGAAACTGAAGCAAGCTGCGTACAGCTATACACAGCATCCGTGTTATTGGTTTTTCCAGCAGAGGAAAAGCAATGAGGAATATCCTCAAATCAGCTTTTATTCAAGAGAACAGTACCGCATAGGACTTCTGCACTGTTTATGAGACATTATTTGATTCTTTTATTTCTTCTATTTCAAGCAGAAATCTGTGAACCAGAAAACAAAGCAAATTTTATTTCAGAAGCACCTGAATGCAATATATTTGAATCTAAATATGTCTGTCACTCAGCAGCTGTTCCAGGGGACTGTAATATTCTTGTTGCCAGCAACAAGGTCTGCAGAGCAGCAAGGGAGCCCCCAGGGTGACTGTCTCCTGGACACACTTGTGTACATCACTTTAGAGCAGCCCAAAACTTTCAGCTCTGCTATCCTACCTATCTCACTGGCATTTCTGAGAGCCCTCTGCCTGGCTCTGGTTTAAGGGTTTCAATATATTACTCTAGAGGCTAGAACAAAGTATGATCAGATTCTGCATCTTCAATTCATTAATTCAGTATGCAGGAACTCAGGAGAATATTCAAGAAATCAAAATTTCCAAGTAACTAGACCAGAGTGAAATATCAGACTCTCTTACATTTCAGCACTATTTTTTGTATGCTTTCTGTACATGGCATTTAAATTATTTAGACCAAAACAGAATACGCATGCTACAAAATGGGAACATTTATGCAGTCTTAGATATATCAGGCATAGCTTTTTATTTCCAGTGAGATTTATAAAACAAACCAGTTACCTCCAAACACGGCACAGTAGCATTCACTCCTCTGAATAATTCCAACTCATGCCTAGCAGGGTTGACTTTGATTTTAAAGGATTATTTAATTTTGCTTTTCCTTTGCAGTGCTTAGGCTGCAGGTGTTTGATGAAAATATTCCCAAGGTAAATGTTACTTCTCATGGTCCTTGTGTTCCCCCCTGCAAATTATTCACCTTTGTGTATTGTAGGGGGTGATAAACATTTGGAATGATCCAACATTTGTTTATAATAGTATTGCACATCTAATTTCTCTCTTCCTGGTGACTTTCTCAGTTGAGTAAAGTGGATCTTTTCCAGGCCCTTCCATTCAGGTTAGAAAGTCCTTCTAGAAAGTCATTACTGGCTTACAATAAGCAAGATAGACTGATTAGACTATAGTTGGCTTGGATTACGACTTAAAGGCTTTCCTACTTTAATTTAGATACATACAATATGGAATGTAAGAACCACACAATTACGTCGATTCTTTTTCAGAATTGCCCAGCATGAATGGATGTTCTCCATTCAAATTTTCTGTTGAAAATTATAAATTTATGAGCAGAAATCCAGTTTCAGCTTCTCTCTCTTTTTTTTTTTTTTTCCCCACAAATGAGGAATATGTCTGTAAGCCTCAGGGTACATTTATATGTCTCTGAACTTACCTTTGTGTGTGTGTGAAGAATTTGGCTACAGAGTCAGGTTAAGTTTACACTACACAATAAGACTCAAGAGATGTAATAGTATTGATCTCTTTTGATGCCAAGAAAAGTCCTGCAAATGTCATGGGACTGAGCTCTGAATAATTTCAGAGGCATTCATATAGTTTCAGAAATTTCAAGGCAAAGCCATAGCCTTAAATATAAGGATTTTACTGACTCTACAGTGTAAAACAAATGGATATTCTGTTCTTCAGATGATACTTAAATATGTGTGCTTTTTCTTTCTCAGACTGGAATGTTAAGAAACCACCTACCAAGCTTGCTTCCAATTGATTTAACCTTGAACAGCATCCTTCATATCAAGTTATTTCATAGCTGAGATTCAGAATGTATTTGTTATTTTCATCTACTGGTAGTTTTATTTTGGTTCCAGGCACAGGTGAAACTACAGTCTTCCAGAAGAAAACATGATGAGCCTCAGAATGCCTACTCCCAATTTACATGCATGCACTCAGCTGTGTACACTTTCCCAGATAAGCTTGGCTTATACATCTGACCACTGTACTGGTGTGGGCATGGGGTGCCCAGGTCAGCATCCAGCATATAGAAAATCCAAATCTACTCTATGAGCACAGCATAATATACAGGAGGATGAGGGCTCCTCCCTTTCTGTTCCTTATATACAGTATCATTTCAATTATGTGGGTTTGTTTGCTGTTCATCACATAGTATATAGTTTTACCGTTTCAATAGATACCTATTTGATGGTTTTCAGTTGCTCTGAAAAGACTAAATACTTTCTTCACTCTCCTAGGAAACTTTTACCTATTCTTTATCTGCTCAAGCTGCTTATTTGAGGTGAAATCACTCCACACAGTTCTTAAAAGGTCAGCTCTGCTTAATTTTTTTAAATTGCAGTCTTTTTTTGTCCAGCTAATTCCCAACAGTTATTTAACACTTGTGGGTTGTTTGGTTTTCTGTGTGTTTTTTTCTCATTCAGGACTGCCCTGGTCATTTCTGTTATATTTCAGACAAGGGAATGATGAAAATCTAGGGTCGGTTCTGAGGTTGCACCAAGAGTGGGTTGTGACGTGGTTGTTCATCAGACACAGATGAGGCTCACAGAATAAGCTGTCTCCACCTCTTCTGGGATTTCTGGGCCCTGGAATCGTCTTGTTAGTGATTTACACAGGTGACTCTTTGACAAAATGCTTTCAGCTGCTTACGCACCCAGACAGCCACTTTGATATCACTATAGCACCAGGACAATAACTGGCTGGGTCTTGGTTTTAAGCCCAGGTGCTCTTCAAAGGATGACAGCTTGTTCAATTGCAGGTTAAAAATTGGGGAAAAAAAAACCAAAAAAAACCAAAAAAACAACAACAAAATCCAAACAGTTTTGAACTTTTGAGGGTGGCTCCTGCTTTTGTATAGGTGTATGGAAATCATTTGTTTAAGGTAAAATAATTATGGCAGTTTTTATCTGCCTCTGCATAGAATATAATAGCATAGCACATTAGGCAGCTAAGTCAGAAATTAACTTATTTAAAGACCTTGGTTGCTGTGTTTTCATCATAGCTCCTTGATGCACTTTCAGCACCCAGGTACTGGCAGAGATAGCCTTTAGGAGGTGTTCAGGAATACTCCCGGATTCTTGCTAGATACTTTGATGTTGAATAGCTTGTGCTTACTTTTAACTAGAGCTGTAATTGGGAGTGTAGCTCTGTTTTCAGATTTAAGATATAATCAAAGAATCATGGAATCCTAAGGGTTGGAAAGGACCTCGAAAGATCATCTAGCCCAACCTCCCTGCCAGAGCAGGATCACCTAGAGTAGGTCACCCAGGAACTTGTCCAGGTGGATTTTGAGTGTCCCCAGAGGAGACTCTGTTTCTCTCCTCGTCCTCTTCAGTTGAATGTAAACTCTCAGCATCTAATGTAATGCTCTTTGTTCAATCTTCTTTTAACTCTGTAGGATTTCAGGGTAGGTACAAGTTTGCCTGAAATCATGTCAGCTTCTGGATCTAGTGAGTACTACTGACACAGATCATGAAGGGAATTTCAGCCAGGCACTGAAAATATAAATTCTGTCATACTAATGTCAATGTTCTTTCTCCAGGTGATGTCCTTGTACTTCTTCCCTACTCTCACCTCAAACTCCCACTCTATAGAGGCTTTCTTTGTGCACGATTAATCACTGCTTCTTCCTGACAAAATAAACCTACCTACATTTTTCTTGTTAGCATGTCTGCAAGGGCCCTGCAGTTCTCTGACTTGTTTTGTTTGAGTAGTTCATCCTTTTTCATTTCTTCTCTTTTGTTTTTGCCATTAGAAGCTATTCATTATTTTACTTGAGAGGCCAGGAGGGGCTAGGAGAAGTTGTGTGTGCCCTTTCAATCAACTGTTTACT
This sequence comes from Urocolius indicus, assembly GCA_013401255.1. Taxonomy (NCBI): domain Eukaryota; kingdom Metazoa; phylum Chordata; class Aves; order Coliiformes; family Coliidae; genus Urocolius; species Urocolius indicus. Next base: position 14,405 of record WBNH01000216.1, on the reverse strand, counting down.
AATAGCAAGTAAAAATTTTGCAAAGAGCTGTGCTCATTATTAAGCCATTTCAGCAAAGCTGTAGAAATTATACAGGTTTTGTGAGTTTTGCTCTGCAGCTTCGTGGTAAAGCAGAGCTATATTCAGCAAAACTAAGATGAAACATTTAATTTTGAGACTCTGAAATTTCACTAGTCGTGTGGTTTTGAAGGGAACTTAAGATTATGAAAGCACAGCAGATCCATGATGGCTTACAGAGTAAGAAAAAAAAAAAAAAAAAAAGACCCCCATAACTAACTTTAATAATATTTTATTTTAAAACTTATGAAAATTTGTGCTCACTTCCCTCCCAAGGAACAGTCTTGAGTTTTCAAGCTGAATTGCAAACACTTATCGAGTTGTAAACAGATAGAAATGACGCAGCTACCGTAATCTCAGTGCTGGACTCTAGAAAATTATTTGCATCCTCAGAAGATGCAAGTGGAATCTATATTAATCTCTTTTAATTCAAACATCTTTTTCTCAAAGGGACTGATAGCTCATGCAGAGCTGGACTTTCCAAACTTAAGGAATAAGATCTGAGGTGACTAATCCTTTTGTAAACTCACATACTGAAAGTCATTTTATGATAGAGGAAAGGTAGTCCAAGATACAATCTAAGCAGCTCATCTGAGAGCACTAGAGAGTTCTGATTGTCACAATCAGTTTAAGATGACTGAACATAACAGCAGTGTTGCTTTGAAGAAAGTCTTAGTCATGGATATTCTTGCTGTCACCTCCCAACTGGCCCAACAGACTGCACAGTCAATGCCAATATTCAGACAAGCTGTGTGCTGGAAAATTGTATTCACTAATAATTTTATATATTCACTGTATTCACTAATAATTTAACTGAATTCACTAATAATTTTGTCTGGTTACATTTCAGAAAATAGATGGGAAAAGTAAGTGAGGGGCAAGTGTCAGCTATAAATCTTGTGCTTTTGTGAACAGGACCTGCAAGCTCTCACAGCAATAAGTACAAAGTTACTGTATACAACTTGTGGGGAGAGGGAGAGTGCTAATTAACATCCAGTATTATCAAGTGTTTAACCATCACTGGTGCTCAGAGGAGGAGGGTGCTCTCACTGCCAGGCCCTGCCTGAGGACATTTCCCGGGGTGCTAGGTTTTGCTGTCATTCCCTCACCACCTGGTGACTTGCCAGGGAGAATATGGACCACTATCACTTGAATTTTGTTGCTAAAATGCTGATGATAACTTTCTAGAAGGATTAAAAGTATTAGCTTTTGTCTAGAGGTCTAAAGTTCAAAACTGGTGTTGCATTTGCTCTCCAGATATCCTAATTTTGGGATCATTTTCCTCTCTTGCTCAGCTGTGAAGATGGTCTTCTCCACGTTCCTTCTGTGTCACCAAATCCAGTTTTTCCTCTACAATGTAGGGAAAATAGGAGCTGATGAGCTGACATGTAAACAAATTGTCATTTATACATTTGGTGAAACAATACTTGATGTTGGGACAAATGATTCCCTTACTTTTATCTATGTGATCTCTTCATCAGTATAAAAAGGAATAAATAACACAAGAAATTAAGCAAACAACTACAAAAATTACATAGTTCTGCTCATGCATTATAGATGATGCAAACCACGTTGACAGAGAAAGCTCAGATGACTTGTGAATGTCTAACTGCAAGATGCTCAGTCTTTAACAAGGATAGATGACTCATTCAGACTACAAAAAAAATACTTATAATATTTTTTTATTTGTTTAGAAATTATGGAAAACCTCACAAAGCAACCCAGTATTTTAGCATGGTGAACTAAAGAAATGAGTCAAGCTTTGGGATGTCTGTGTGAACCATTAGAACCAGCAAACATTACTGAAATTGTAGGTAAATGGAAAATAGACTTAAGACCTCAAATACAGTAACTGAGTGAACTGGTTATTTTTGCCAAAGGAATCTTTTCATCTTTGAGAATGAAATGAAAACTCTTTGAGGGTTGAAGGGTTACTACCTGTTATAAAAAATACAGCTATAGAGGTAAAAAGTATTTATACATTCACTACTAGATAAAGAGAAGTAGGAAAGCTCTTCATGTTAATTGCACTTCAATTTGAGCACATTAATTACACTAACTAGAAAGTCAGTAGGATGAGTCATTAACATATAGCACCATGTTTTAAAAGTATAGGTTAGTAAATAACAATTTAAAAAAAATATTGATCTGAGCACCAGAAAATTTCACAAATGTTAGATATGACTACTGATGTTTAATTGGAAGGATTTCCTGAAAGTGTAACATTAGCAAATCACCTCTCTTCCAACCTAAATTTCCTGTAAACACTTATCAGTACAATGCTCAGTGTGCCCACTGCTGAACAAGCTTAGAATAATGGTCAGTGTTTCATACACCCTTTTGGAAATCAGAACAAAACACACCCTTCTGGATTAACTGTATGGGTACAAGGCTACAACAGAAGATGGCTGTATTGTGAAGAAATAATACAGAAAAAATACTCTTTGACGAGATTAGTTCTAAACTTGAATGAACTAAGAACAAATCATCAATATTGTTTAGGCTTGAAAGACACACCTATTCACTGCCTAGAAACATGAAAAAAGTCATATTTGAGGACTAAAATCTGGTTATATAAATAAAAACAACCATAGATGGACAGGGTGGGCAAAGTCACGGGTGTTCAGGAAGTCTACATAGTACTATACTTCTTACATACAGTGTTTAATTTTAAAAGTCCTGCATTAACAGATAGCAAAAGTGTATTTCATTCCGTATTGCAAGTATTAAAGGTTCCATGGGAAACCATTGAATATAGACTGGACACAAATTTACATGGTTTGAGTGATCAGTAATTACAAAACTGATTACAAAACTCTGATTACAAACTCTGATTACAAAACAGCTTCTGCTTAAAAACAGAGCTTTAAGTATTTGCAACCGCACTGTCCTGTATTTCTGTTTACAGTCCTGTGTTTGAAACTCATTGGAGAGTATATTATTTTCTCCCTACTGAATAAGTCGAGAAAAATGGCTTCTGTAAGATACCTTGAGGATTAAAAGTGAGTGGCATAAACTGTCAATGATGAAGACTGAATGGATGATCAGAGGCTCAGGGAGCCAGGTGAAGGTCATTGGCACTTCATAGCTGGTCTTGTGCTTTGCCACTTTTCTCACAATCTGTCTCCAAATGTTATAAATTTTGGTTGTTGAGGCAAATTATAAAGAAAAATAAAAAACAACAAACTCTGACGTGTAGTTTATCCAGTAAGTTAATTTGTTTAAATTTTTGGACATTAGGCTTGGCAAAACAATATTGTTTTCCTTTAATTCAGCTCCCCTCAAACTTGTAAGAATACAACTAGCTTCAATTATATTCATTAGACATTTTGTACTATCCGATACTGTCTTATATTTGCATTGAGAGAGCATAGAGGTCAGGTCCCTAAAACATATAGAAATAGATCATACAGTGTGAAACCATCTGCTAGAGTCCCTTACTAATCAATATCCTTCCCATTTGATGGTCTTACTGACACTCAAGCTGTGCCTGAGGCATCCATGCACATACAAATCCCACCTCTTTCACGAGAAGATACAGCTATTTCACACAGAAAGGCACTTTCTGCGCTTAATGGTGGCAACAGCCTGTCATTTTCAGGTGGTTTGGCTGCTCAATTGCCTGGTCTTGATGCTGTTCATTGGGAGACTAACAATCAAGTGGCAGGAGACTTGATGATAAACTAACCATGAGCCAGCAATGTGTCCTTGTAGCCAAGAAGGCCAATGGCATCCTGGGATGCATCAAGAAAAGCGTGGCCAGCAGGTCAAGGGAGGTTCTGCTCCCCCTCTACTCTGCCCTGGTGAGGCCTCATCTGGGGTCCTGTGGCGAGTTTTGGGCTCCCTAGCTCAAGAAGGACATAGAATTTCTAAAGAGTCCAGCACAGGGCCACCAAGATGATCACAGGATCACAGCATCTTCCTTATGAGGAAAGGCTACAGGATCTGGGGCTGTTTAGTCTAAAGAGGAGACTGTGGGGAAATCGCATTAGTATTTACAAATATCAGGATGGATGTCAGGAGGATGAGGCATCATTTTTTTTCTGTTGTGTCTAGTGACAGGACATAGAGTAATGGTAAGAAGCTGGAACACAAAAAGTTCCTTTTAAATAAAAGGAAAAACTTTTTCTCTGTGAGGGTGATGGAGCCTTGGCACAGGCTGTCCAGGGAGGGTGTGAAGTCTCCATCTCTGGAGGTTTTCAAAACCCACCTGGACACATTCCTGTGCACCCTGACCTAGGTGGATGCTTTAGCAGAGGGATTGGACTAGATGATCTCTAAAGGTTCCTTCCAGCCCCTACCATTCTATGGTTCTATGACTTGTATTCCTCAGATAGAGCCAAAAGGGCTCTTCTAGATGGCTTGCTATGCTCAGCTGTGTTACCTTCTCAGCTTTTTTTTTCATTTCACATCTTTACCTTAAGGCTAATTGGATTTTGGTCTCTTAACACTAGATCACCAAGGAATAGAAAAAGCCAGGACAAAACAGCTTTCAGGAGTGCATCGAGGAAGTCCTTTCTCTCTTTTCTTTTTCTCAATTGTCTCCTAACAGTAGCTCCTATTAGGCAAAGTTTCAAGAACAAAAACATTAAGCCTACTCAAAAAGCAATTAGGGCTATTATGCAAAAATACATGCACTTTAAAAATCTCGTCTTAATGGGAAGAGAAATTGTGATTCAAGCTATTTATAGATCAATGACTCTTGCCATTTTGTTGTCAGATCACTGTGGTATTTTTCTTTTGCAAAGACTAAAAGTGCAATGTTGCATGATTGTGTCATGATATGGCATGGGGCTTGAAGCTGGAACTGCAACCCTCGCAGGCAACAACTGGTGGATTACCTGGCCTTAAAAAGTCTGCACAGCTCACCACAGATAGAAGAGATATACTTTCTCTGTCCTCAAACTTGACTCACCTTTGGACTAGCACAAGTGTTTGTGTGGTCAGGTGACAGGAGCTGAAAAACAGACTATCCAAAACAGATAAAGATGTTTAATTTTTAGCCTACTCAGTACCAGAGTATATTCACAAAAAAGCTTGGGCTAGCACAAGGAAGGAGTGCAGAAATAAACAATCAGAGAAAAGGGCAGGACTGCCTCATTCCAAGGCTGTGCTTGCTTAGTTAGGCTGAAAGTGTCCTTTAACACGCAGTCAAAAGATAGACATCTGAACGTGTTTGAGTTACTGCACAGCCCATTCCCTCTCCTTTGGAAAATGCAACTCATGCTTGTAATGTTGTTAGGGAAGTAAAAATTTGGACAGTTTCCCCCCTCTGGATACTTAGTTTGGATGGTAAACTGGAGTAAAATTGGGGAGAAAATAATCAAACTGAGTGACATGTCATCACTGACACTATTGGCTGTATTAAAGCCTTTGTCAGTTTAACAGTGCACAGAGAAACAAGATCCTTTTGAGGCTCAGCCTAGTGAGCCAGTGCAACTGAAGCGGGAGCAAGATGAGATACACTATCATTTGCTTTTGGCAACCAACTCTTAAGGTCATGAAATCTTTACTGAAAAGCCTTAATGGAATATGTTAGGACAGAATTACAAGGATGTTTCCTTATTACGTGAGAAGGAACTGAGGCATGGGCACTGTGCTGCTCTGATGTCGAGGATCATGAGAAATATTTGCAAGAAAGCTGTGGCATTAACTGTGTGGTTAATGTAGAGATAATATAAATGTATTGATGTCTATCCACTAGAAATATTTTTATCTCACGTGTACTAGTAGGATAAAAGCTTATAGCTTCCTTCATATTAGCAGGTAGTGTAACTTGCTTGGCCCATAGAAGTGTATGTTTGCAGACTACTCTTTAGAGGGTGTTATATTTAATGGGTGTCAGTCACCTCATCTATCTGACCTAGGAGATTATCAATCTGATAGAAAAAATACAGCAAGGTTTTTACTTTATGACTTTGTGACCAGAACCAAAGGTTTCTGTTGAAGTTAGTCTGTGCTGTTTTGTAATAATTCCAGTATCAGCAATGAACCAAGCAAAAAATGACCAATATTAACTGGAATTTGTCTAATTTCATGGTCAGCAAGATGCAGCAGTCACTGCAGAAAGATGACTGGGGTGTGGAGAATGTGAAACAGATGCCTGAAATACAGCAAACTGCAACAGTAACAGACACAGCACTAGAAGCAGCAGCAGCAGCTGAGCAAGCTGCTGCCGTACAAGGCTTGAGACACTTATAATGAATTAGTCTGGGATGAAGAGATAAAGAAGACCTCATAAAATCACTGAAGTCAGAACAAACCATTCAAAGGAAAGTATTACCTGCAAAGAGTGTAATCTTGGCAGGAAAAAAAGTCAAGGTCATTCTAACTTTGCAGTAAAGGTGTACTAGTTTCAAGAAAGGCAGCAAAATCCTTTGTGTGTGAAGCATATCAGAAACGTTTTGACAAACTGTGTGAAAGCAAAAACCTATTTAATTTGAGCCAGTGAATAAAGACCAGACTAATGAGATCAATGCTCCTTAGCTATAATTATCAAGGATAAAATATGATCAGATGTAATGGAGTTAACACAACTTATCATCACCCACCACTTGAACTGTGGTGATTTATGTGGAAGCTCATGGTGAATGGTTGAAAACAGAGCACATATGAAGAAGATGAGACAATAGGCAGAAGTACACATACATTGGTAAGACTAACCTTGAGCTATATCCTTAGGTACCAAATAACCAAGATTGATGTTTAATATACTAGTCCAATAATGATAACTTTTCCCTTACCTAGAGATTTATGATGTGTTTGTCTGAATATATAAAAGCATGCATATCTAAAGATAAGGTTGGATCTCAGGGCTTCTCCTCAAACATATGTTCTCAGTAAAAAGCAAATGTTCAAACTAAATTCATGTTTCAGAGCCCAATTTGACACAGTGTAGGGACTCTTTCAGCATGTCCTAGTCATCAACCAAAATATATGACCTTCGATCATCTTCAGAACTGCCTGTTTAGGATCTCTACACAATTCCAAAGGTAATCTAACTTTAATGGAAAAGTGTATATGTGTGTATATATATATATATATATATATATGTTGAATTGCTGCTGGATAAAGTGATTGGTAGTGAAGATAGAAAAGAGCTTGGTCTTCCTCCTGATGTCCTGGGAGAAGCTCATATTTTCATATATGGAGACTTCTCAAGGACTTTCTACTTCACATACATGTGTAAAATGTAAGGAGCCAGAGAAGAGTAGAGCTGGTAGATGTGGATCAAGGAAGAAGCATTTTCTGCTGCGATTCTTATGCAGAGTTCGCCAGAGAACAACCAAATTATCTGAATACACTTCCCATAGACAATGTTTTATTCTACCATTAAGCTGTTCACTAGCATAGATGGAAAGGTGTGTGTTTTCCTCATAGAATATATTGCGGTTTTGTAATTTTCCAGGAAACCCAGCAACTCCTTTTGTGTAACATACATTCAAATGTATGTCAAGCAGAGAAAAGTCAGTCATATGAACCTTTCTGTTCTGAAGAACAATTACAAAACCTTTGACCATCTGTAGACACTGAGAAGATTCCTAACGTGAACTTTTGATTGGAGTGGAATTTGCAACAACATAAAACCAGGCTGATGCCATTAAGTATTTCACACTGATTTGCTTGAACATAGCATGTACATTTTATTTTGATTATATTTGTCTGCTTATTGCATATATTGATAATTATATATATTGATTATATATACTATATCTTTATATATCAAAATTTAGTAATAATATCCTAATTTCTGTTTATTTCAGTAAAAAAGGATAATGAAGCTTGCAATAGGGTGATATTAAAAAGGAGATTATAGTGTAATGATAAAGTAAAAATTTATGTTTCTCAGGCAGATGTTCTCCATGCAAAGGAAACTAGAACAGTCTTGTAGAGAAAAGAAGAAAAGTGAAAATGGGAAAGTCATGTAGGGAGAACAGGATCAAGTTCAGTGCAGTTTGCCCCAGTTTTCAATTAAGATTGCAGCAGTGGCTACTCCGTTCCTATAGAAATACGTGGTTGAAATCTGCAGAAACTAAATAAAGAAGATGATTCTAAAGTTTAAAAAAGACATGGAGAAACAAGTCCTAAAGATTAAAAACACCAAGGGAACAGGATGTTCTCCATCCCAGAGCTCTGGCTCAAGGTATCAAAAGTTTTATTTTAAATAAACACCAAATTGAGATGTCGTAAGTACCATCACCATCAAATAACATATAAATAACAGTTTTTCTGAGAAAGATTAGAAATGAGTTGTGAAAACATTGTATCCTGTCATCTAAACCTCAGAAGGCACTAAATTCTGAAACGTGACAGACAAAAATAGACATGTTGTGGAATAGTAGATGTCAGACTGAAGCAAGCTAACCTCTATATCCATGAGACACGCGATTCCTTTTTTAAGACAAAAAAGTAGATGAGTTTTCATCCACTTATACTTAAGCATAGTGTTTTGTATACAGAACAGAATAAATTACTGTGTAAACTGAGGGTGACAAGATTTAAAAAAAAATACAAAGCTGCTTGAAGGGCCTATAGCAGTGGACAGTTGGGAGACAGCTGGCTAGGGCAGGTAACGAGGAGCAGGTTTGGGGATGACCTCTTTGGGTCGTTATGGTTGTGCAGATGGGGTTTTATCACACAACCTAACAGTTATTACTCTTTGATACTGCGTCATATGGATTGTACTTGCCTATCCCAGGCTCTCAGCATACATAGATGCTCCTATAGTTAATGGTGTGTACGACTGGCAAAGTTCTGCATCTACACTAGCAATGCCATGACTGACCTCACTAATGTTCTTCAGAGAAAACAGACAGCTCTGTAGGATTTGCTGACTGAATCCAGAGCAAATGCCATGGCAAACCACAAATCACTTCAGAAGCTTGGATCCATTTTTTGAGCTCCAATGAGAAGCTGAGGAAGTTGAGCAGCCCCTGTCTCAAGGCAAATGTCATGTGAAGGGTAAGAGCTTGAAACTTGCTTGTGAGAGTTCTTACCAGGGACCTTCACCAAAAGCAGTTTCACAGTTTAACAAAGGTTTAGAATTTTATCTGACAATTTATTATTTATGATAACAGATTTGAGGCTGTGACTGGTAAACACACTTACTGCAGTAGCACTCATATTTGATGAAACTGTCACCAATACTTATCCCAGGGAATTCCTCATCACAGAGCGAAAACGCACAATTCTTACTAAACAGGTGTCCCTGTCTTAGTGCAGGAACAGGAGTACGGCCCGTTGGCTGTCGCGTCTGGGTCTTCAGTCTCTCTCTCCCTGCTGTGTCTTTTTCTCTAAGGCAGCTTGAGAAGAAGCGGAGCAAAAGCACTCAAAGGCTAAAAACCTTAAAAACCCTCTACCTCCATCTCCCTGGAGACTTTTATACTCCAAACTTCTCTGCCCCTGTCTGGGGTGACGTTTAGCATGATTTGGGCGGGGAATTGAGGAACACAGTCATCTATGTTTAGCATTGACCTCTTTTTGCTCATTATAGTATTTAGGGGTGTCCTAGGGGTGTTAACTTTCATATCAATTTCATGGTTAATGAAGCAGTTATCTCACTCTGGGCACTGTGGCCTTGCTGAGGCCATTTTGAAGCTGGGTTTTTTTTTTTGCTTGATCCTATGATTTATAGCAGAAACAGGACCATCTTGTCTCCACAAGGCTTCCTCCCAGGGCTGCTCCTCATGCTGACCTCTCAGGCTTCCACTTCCCAGGTCTGCACAAGAGATAGGTGGGCGCTGGGACTTTTAACCCTTTGTGTTGCGTTCCCACAGCAGGTGAGAAATAGATGACTCTCAAAGCAGAGCAGACCAGCACTGTTATAAGAACACCAAGTTGGACACATTGCAGGGTTCAAAACTCAGCATTTAAAAAAGTCTCTGACTGACCTGCTCAGTTATTAGCTTATTTGCATGAGCGCTGCCCCTTAGCAAAATGGGACATGGTTCTCTCCAGATATTGTCACTTGTTCACACATTACAACAAACCCTGAGTTTAGCTGAACAGAGCTATCCCAGCAAACAGCAAGTAAAAAGAACATAAAAAAGCTACTACCATTAGGCTTGAATTTTAAGAAATGTAAAAATGAGAAAAGGGAGACTACTAATTCCATATAAATTACTGGCCTTATTTATATTCTAATAGTCTATTTTAACTCCATGTAATCACAATATTGCGTTGATTAGCTCACTGAAATGTAATCTTATTAGCGGTTCACAAGGTTGCATTTAATCTAGCTGATTATGCTAGTGCATCTCCGAGTAATTGCTTCTGTATTGTTGCAGCTCCTAATGAACTATCTGTGCATTAAAATTCACCAAATAAAAGTTATTACCTAGCTTACTCTGATTTGTTCTAGTGTTTTGTTCACACTAGTCGTTTTTTTTCTTTATTTGAAATCTTACGTAAATTCACTGTTGCTAACATGCCGCCAAAAGCCTTATAGCACGTTTTCTGTATGTCAGCATCTCTTAGCTGTCTTAATAATAAAAAATAAACACAAAAAAACATACTAAACAAACAAACAAAAAAAAAAAAAACAGGTTTTCTTCCCATGAATACTAGTATAGCTTGTTTCTGCACCCTCACTCTGTTGATAACCTCCCTGGTGAAGACTGCCTGACATGATTAGTAGCTCCACAGNTTTATTTGAAATCTTACGTAAATTCACTGTTGCTAACATGCCGCCAAAAGCCTTATAGCACGTTTTCTGTATGTCAGCATCTCTTAGCTGTCTTAATAATAAAAAATAAAAACAAAAAAACATACTAAACAAACAAACAAAAAAAAAAAAAAAACAGGTTTTCTTCCCATGAATACTAGTATAGCTTGTTTCTGCACCCTCACTCTGTTGATAACCTCCCTGGTGAAGACTGCCTGACATGATTAGTAGCTCCACAGCTCTATTTGCAGAAGGAAATGACAGCTGCAAGACAGGCTTTGGAGTGGTTTCTCTTCCTTTCTGTACTGGATTCATTCTTATATTAATCCCTATTAAGAAAAGTAATTGTTTATAGAGAGCAGCTTTAATAGCAATGCTGTTTTCACTCTGCTTTTGCCTGCCTATTGAAAGTCACTCAGCTGTGAAAGACTATGCTTCCATCTCAGGACCTGTGCCAGGGGAAAAGGAAGGTCACCCTTTGTAAATGGACAACAAAGGCACTTTATGCAGCAATTGCTGGTTTGGTACCAGAGTTAAAAGCCAGGTCAATGAAACTATGTCTGGTTAGGAAAAAGGAGAAATGGAACAAAGGAACCATTTTAGTCTGGTTCTAAGGGGGGCTGCAGCCTCACTGAAGCCACTGTAATTACACGAGGGCTGAATTGAGCCATGCTGTTCTCAGAAAAACAAGCTGTATCTGGGAAGAATAGAAAGTCTCAGTATTTGATACAGCCTTTTGAAGGTATATTAACTGAACAGGGGCATCTTTAGCCATCCCGCTCTCCAGCACTTAATATCACAGAAAGCTGGGAGAATGCAATGTGTTCATCTTTCTGCTGTCCTCCCACTACTTCTCTATTTTACTCTCCTGCATCAGGGAAAGAAACACTTCCCTCTACTGTGTCCAGAAGGGGCTCAGCTGACAGATGAGGCCTAAGCTGATCAGTGTTTGCTCACATCTCAGGGGAAACTTGCTCATGAAACACTGTCAGAGTAACACTTGGCACACCGTCTGGCCCCTTTGCTAAGATGAGGCATTTCTTAGCAGCACTTAAACTGCCCAACTGTGTTGTATCAACATATATCTACATTTGGCACCACCACAATGACTTTTGCTCCTGTGCATGGTGGTTGTCTTGGATTAAAGTACTTTTCAAGTGCTCAGGCTTTTTCCATCCATCAAGTTGAACTTGACCATGAAGCCAATGAGCCCTATGTCTGTTGCTCAAATGGGATAAACACAGAAGTGGAAGTAAAGGACATAAAACTGCTTTAGTACTTGTAATTATCCTGCAGTTAAAACAGATGTCTTATACTAAAGCGTGAATATCAATTTCATAGGATCTGTGTGAGCTGTCTCAGGCTACTTCTAGCTTATAGCCATTATGGTCATGAGAATGAGCAGTCAAAACCAGCTGCCATCTGTGGGCCACCCTGTTTGTCTTAGCTGGAGCTGCAAGACAAGCTCACAGCATGCCCTGAAAGCCTTTTTCAAATGGAACCATACAAAAATGCTTTTTGACGAAACCAAGGTATAAGTGGCAACCTTTATAGTTTATAGTACACATGGGAGAGATGCAGTTATGGGTATTCAGCCTGCAATAGTAGAAATGAATGCATAATAAAGAATGGGAGAAAGAATAGTAAAATAGTAGAAAGAATACAAAGGATCCTAGAAGAGGAATGAAAAGCATATATTTTTTTTTTCTCAGATGCTTTGTATGGAATGTATTTCAGATGCTGTAATCAGGCTTGTTATAGTACTTCTAGCTACTATGAATTTTTGGGTTTGGCTTTGCACAGATAAAATATGGTGAAAATATAATGAAAATACTATGTCCTTTCCCCATGAGTGAGGACAGTGTTAGACCAAATGCACTGGTATATCAGCTGTAAGCTGCCTCTGAGGTCACAATTTCATTATGACCTTACTGACCCAGCGATTCTCCCTGCCTTAGGGGCAGCTTTCAATGTGAGCAGACACCACAGAGGTTCCAAGAAGCTTCTGCTGTGCTATTTACAGAGAAACAGCAAGTGGACACAGTAATAGCAGTGATAATCTGTCTGAACAACAAATTGCAGAGTGACTGAGAGGGGAAGGGACCTCTGGAGGTCACCTGGTTTAATACTCCCTGCTCAGGCAGGACCACCTAGAGAAGGCTGCCTAGGACAACATCAAGATGGCTTTTGAGTACTTCTGGTGATGGAGACTCTACAACTTCTCTGGTAAACCCGTGCCAGCACTTAGTCACTGGCACATTAAAAAAATTAGCAAATTTAGCTTCTACACAATGGGATGGATACTTAACTGGCGTCATTCTGGCAGCTGATACAGTCTGCAATCTACTCTTCTGTCCTGTGCTGAAAATCAACCTTACTCTCTCATGTAATACAGAGTCCTCTCAAGATACTGAATCTGCCATTCTCTTGTCTTACGGACTGCCCTTGGCTGACAAGATGGATGGATGTTTCCAGAGTGGAAAAAACTTTCATGTTTTTTCCACTTTTCCTGCATTTTTATTTTTAAGCTCTGAAAATCTCCCAAGGATGCCACCAGCGAGGCAAAAGGACAAGAGTTCATGACTGTACTGCAGCTCCTATATTCTATTTCCAAGCATGCACCACAGGAGAGGGTAGCATAGGCAGGAATATCCCTCTGCTGTGATTTATTGCTGTCTGACAGCTGCACCACTTCAGTGCTGTGTATGTTCATGGCAGCCAAGAGAGCAGAGGTGTGCTACAGACATGCCTCCTTTTGCCACAGCTCTCCACCACACTGCACAGTGCATCTCCAAACAAACAGCTTCATAAAGAAACTAGAGAAACTCTGCTTGCAACAAGCATACAGTTACCAGCATATCTCTCCACTCTGATTGAATGCCTGCTTTTTATTCATGGCTCCTTCCACTCTGATAAACATCAGAAACAGCCTAATTATGTTTTTCTCACCACTCAACTTGTGTTTGTTAATCTTATCTACACATATCTATGTTACACCATAGGGACTCGAAATCAGATTTTTCAAAGGCTTTTAAGCAATTTATGCACACTGATTTCTATCAATTATGACAAAGATGATTTCTATGAATTCCTGTTTTCACCAATCAATGTAAGGAAAGCTGGTAGTTTAGAAAAACATTGCACAAATCATCTGAGTAGAAGGAAGTCAGAGAATGGAAAGCCTGTTGGCTGCGAGTTTTCAGATTTCCAAATTAACTTTCATACTAAACAGAGAAAAACCCTGAAACAGAGACAATTTGAACAATCTGTATTCCACTATAGTGTTAGAAATTGCTAAATAAAACATCTAGAACTAAATTCTTATGAAATCTGAGCTATTACGAAAAATGACATGTAACAGTATATTCAGAATTCCTTGCACTGTTCTGAGATAATGTTTTGACAAACCAGTACAATTCCATTAAATCCAGTTTCAAGGAAAACACATTTTTAAAGGGAAATTAAATTCCCTGGTCACTGTCCAGCCAGCACTGCCTGAACTAATGTTTTGTATGAGCTGAGCCAGTTCATGGGTGTTTTCTGGGGTTCTGATGAAACCATGACCTAGGTCCTTCCTCTGGGATTGTTTACCAGCCCTTTAAATATTTGTATTTTGGTATGCTCACTGTGCAATATGGACATGTGTCCCTCCTTTCTTTCTGCAAAAGACTGTGGTGGTTTAGGC
>WBNH01000215.1:0-178459 GCA_013401255.1 Urocolius indicus | reverse complement strand
TATATATATATATGAAATCCGGTGTGCTAGTAGCTGGAGGCTACGTGGACACCAGTAAGCAATGCAGTGCAGTAGGGGAGGATATGAAGAGCAAAACAGCTGGTGTGGAGTGTGTGATTTCTGCAGGGTACATGTTTTACAGAGGTTTACTTTGGACTAAGTTTAGTCCTGTCTAGTGAATGAAACGCCCATTAATGGCTGACATGCAGTAGGTGCATTGCTGCGCTCCAATCAGATTCCTCTATTGTGAAGGGAAACCAGTTTGTGAGCTTAGAGACCTCTCCACAGTGCAGACCAAAGTGGGTTGATTCAGCCACTGATTTCAGAAAAGCAGCCTTAACAGAGCTAAAAAGTGCGTGTGAATTTAGTTCTGGAGAAGGAACCCCTTGGTGGTAATGCCTTCATCAAGCATCCTTCTAGGTCACATATTTGACATCCTGCATTAAAAAAAAATAATGGTCTGACTTGACTTTTGATATCCTCTGTAGCACAGAGGAGATAAATATCTGCTCCTTTCTCTTGCTTCCTAAAAGAGCATGTAAGTCCTTCAGGAGACTGTTCTACATATCCAGCACTGATCATGTTCCTATGGTTCTTCTCTGGTCTGCTGGCAATTCCTCTTCCCCAAACATATTTTCTTCTGGAGATGTGGAGAAGGTAAACTATTCATCGTGGTACCTCCCACCCTTTTCACTTAATTTAATCTTTGGTCTAAAGGTCTGCAGCCTTGCTCTTCACCTCTGCATCTGCCCCTCTGATGTTGCTGACCTCACTTAGGGTAAGCGAGTAGCCAAGCTCAGCAGAAGCTGTGTTTCCCTGCTCTGGACCCACTTTTCCTGTGTCAGATCAAGCAATTAGCCCCAGCTAATAGTCCTAGAGTGCTGTCTGGAAACCACATCACTCAGAGAATAGGGTCACACTTGTTCTTGGCATACTTTGAAAGCCAGTCTTACATCCCAAAGTACCTTATTCTGAGGCTTCTTTTCCCCCATCAAATCTCTTTAATAATAACAAAGATAAAAGATCTATTTAGAATCTGATGGTGTGATTCTACAGTGTAGAGCTCAAATATAATAAATATAACTTTAGCTGCTCCTAGCAATAACTTTTTTAGAAGAATGTAAGCAATATGCCAGCAGAAATATTGTGGACTGCCATGACTTCAACTTAGTATTAATATACTTTGATGTGTCTCTTGATTGTAGAAAGCTGCACACATATATCCAGATTGTAGTAAATTTGTATACTATCAAATTCATTTGTGCAAATATACGTGATCATGTAATTACAGCCTGCATCATTGCAATACAGACGCACAGGAAAGCAGGATTAAGATTGTGCTGTCAACTTCAATTTGGACAACCCCTGGCATCTGAGCACACTGCAATGCAACATTAGGTTTTGCTGAAGCTTTTGCAGTGACTGCTAGAATTAGGATCAATGCCTACTTCTCTTTGGTAAGTCACTGCCATCCTAAACCCAGATATTTGGACCTGGTCATTCCCATCAGTGCTTTGATAACACAAAGCACGTAAGAAAAGTTTTAGGAATGGACATAATGTCCATGTGGAATGTTATCTGGTACAGAAAATGGCAATGGAGCTTCTTAGAGGAAATGGGAGAGCTGTAACACAAGTACACAGAGCAGTGTCCTCTGGGCCTGGCCTTCACTAGTGCATCTTGCTACAAGAGAAGATGAAGTGTCCTGCAAGATAGTTAGCAAAGAACAGCTCTCTTCTTGACTTCATCATTACAAAACTGCTACTTCTGGAGAAAAAGGACCGACCCAGCATTTAAACCTCCTTCTAGGAAGGAGTCAGTATTTGATTTTTACTTGTTTGTACAATTTATCATGAGACAGTCATTCAATTGTTTAAAGACATTTTAGTGTCTAATGAAAGTGCTAGTTAATATTCAGAGGCAACAAACAGAAAAAAAAGATTATTTACAGAAAGCATGTTAAAGCCATTTTTAAGCAAGGCTTTAATGAGATAATATTGGCATGTGAGACTTTTCTGACTTGCATGTCTTTCTAATTGAGTATTCCACTTCTGTCACTTCTTCTTTAAAGTAAGGGTTATTGCAATTGCACAGCATTTATAATTTGTCCTTATGAAACTGATACATCCACTCACCAGACCGTGACACATTTCTCTAGGTCTGTTGATAGGACCTAAACGATACTTTTTCTGTGTACTTTGAATTTGCAAGCAAAAGTCAGCAGGATTGAAAGGAGCAACCATGAGTCCTTTACCAGGAAATTTTGAAACAGTTCTAATATTAGAGAGAAAGAGCTGGGAGCCTGGATCAGACAGCTGTGTTATGGTAGCATGTACAGCTTTTCATGTACACATTACCATCCAATTTTCATTGGGATTTTTGTAAGCTTTTCAAGGGCTTACATCTTCCTCTTTCCCTTCTTTATACAATGACAATTATACTCTGATTTTTGTCAGTTTTACTTTATGAAAGATGCTATTTGACATGTCTAGCTAGTTCAGTTATTAAGGAAGGAGCCAATGAGAAAGTATCCTAACATGTTCAAATCAACTGTGCTTGGACAAAGCAGTGCTTTTGGTTTATACTCATATGTCTTATCTATGCAATGATGAGGCAAAGGGGCAAAGACCAGAATTTTCACAGATGGAGAATGCTTTCAGTCATTTTTACAAGTGTTCCTGTAAACTTCTCATTGATATATCCATGATGGCCATTATATATAGCCATTTGAGGACAAGAAAAATTGCTGTTAAAAGCATCATGTTATGCATTTAGAGTCTCACCATCATTTACAAGACTTGTTCATGAAATTTAAACTGTTTGAAAAGCAGTGTTTCTCACAATATAGCTGAATGTATTTTATGCAAAAATATTAAAATGCATGGTTCTTCTAAAACAAAGACAGGCCAAACCATCAGTAATTATAAGAGTCTTTATGCAGGTTCACAGCAATATAGCAGTTGTCTTTCATTTGATAATTACCTTGTTAAGCTAGTGTCCAGCTAGCTCTGTATCTTTTAAAAAAAAATAATCTGCTCATTAATTCATGGAAGAACTCCAGCACTCTCAATCAAAATATTGGTCTGGAAATTTAACTGGGTTTTAGATTTCATGGACTGAAGTAAGCATCTCCTTCTCAGAGTCTCTCTGGATCATTTGCCACTCTTTTTTTCCGTTTCTTTTCTCTACTGTCGTACATCAAATTATGCCATACATCATGCCTGTGTTTGGATGAGTTCTGCCTAGCACTACAGAAATGGGAAGAACACCCTGTCTCATTAATAACCAAAGAATATGTGATTATTTGATTTGTCTGACCATTTCCCCTCTTACTTTATTTGTTAAAGTTAAAAAAGGAACAATATAAACCACCTTTGTAACTCATCATGTATTTTTTAGACCAGAGAGTGACATGGTTCATGTTGCAGGGATGGCAGATAACACAAGAATCCTTTAACAAAACCTAGAAAAGTTTCATTGGATGATGTGAAAATGGTTTTAAATCCTCAAAGAGAAGATTCTTCCTTTCTTTGATATTTCAAATGTAGCTCAGATTTATTTGGTGGAATCACTGAGAGCTGTAGGTAGACTTAGATCAGTGAAAGCCTTTCTTAAAAGTTACATTTTCTTCTTTTTTCTTTTTCCAGCGAAATCTAACTTCCTGTTTCACATCTTAGATGCCTTGCACTCACTGAGAATAGCAATAATCAGGTTTATCCTGTTGCTGAACCAGCTTAAATATAGACATCTACAAAGACAGCAATAATGAATCTCAGCTAATATCCTGTTTATTCTTACAGAGCTTTTGTATAGGTTCCTTTGCTGTCATTGAAGATGTTTTTATGATTTCTGTAATGTATTTCTCTTTCAAAACAGCAGAGAAGCTTTAATCTGTCTGCTGCCATTACTATTTACAATTGCAGTGGCACTGAAGATGATCTTCCTCAAGTTTCCAATCCACAGTATTTTCTCAGACACTTCAAAACTGCCAGAAGTTATTTCAGGGATAACACATTTAATATAGACTATTAAATCTGATGCCTTGAAATCCTCAAGACATGTCAGGAGTGACTCAAGCTCTTATTTGTTTTCCCACGGACCACATGACAGCATCCTTTTATTTTAAATCAACCCAATTTTATCCATTGCCAAAATTGCGATGAAAATTAGTTCAGGATGGCTGAAAGGTCATAGGTGCTTTGCTAAAGGTATATCTCATCAGAGTCCTGCACCCAGTGCTCTAGACATGCTGCAGACTAGGAAAGACCTCCTTTCTTAAACCTAACATGACATCTTAAGTAATCAGTTCTTCTTTGACCTTGTGTGGCAGTTGAGTGCCCAGTTAATTCTTTTGCTTTCACATCCTGACCTCGTGTATAATCTAAGGACAGGAATGTGGGAGCAGGTAGGAAGGAGCTCTGGCCTGTTGGACCCCTCCTGTGAAGGGCCCATTACCCTTACCAAATCCGAAGCTGACAGTGCATAGTACTGTGTTAGATGACATCCAGAAGTGCCCCTCTGCAACCATAATTCCCATGTGGATGGAAGATAAATTGGCTCTAAACAAGTGCTATCTGCCTCTTGGTGGGAAGAATCAGCTGGTTTTCCCTGTTTGGGAGCATTTACAGGCACATGGTGAGCCTGCCTTCCCCTCCCCATGCACTCCCCATGCTTTTAGTTCCAAGGATCCCTGAAAGGCTGTGGAAATACCACTTTTAAGTGATTCATCACACCCAATTGAGCCATCTGTTAGAGACTATCTAGACTTGTCTGTATTTGATTAGTTCTTTTTTTTTTTTTTTAATTTTGGTCAAAGTAAGAAATCTCCTACAAGATTCATTTCCAGACCCTCCTTCCCTGTTCAAATACCAATACATTGCTATGTAGAATTTTACTAAAGACCAACTTGCCTTTAATTTGAAGTATGGTCAAACTGTGCTATTTCTTATATGTTTAGTGTAACACACTTTCATCAGTGCTATGCTTCTGTAGGCAGATAAATGTCTTTTGGAATTAGAAAAATGCCATGTTTTGGAATCTCAGAAAATTGTCATGGTCAACAATTTTGGCACAGTTGGAAACAGTTTTCCTCATCTCATTTCTGTCCTACAAGCTCCTTGTTACTTGCCACTTCATCCTCTTCCCAGTTCACGAAAAGATTCAATGGGGGCTTTACCTGAGGAGCAAATTATTCTTCTGTCTGGGGATAGAGACTCACTGCTGGGGCTGATCAGGGAAACTTGAGACCCAGAAGGTCACTTGGTATGGGAGGTATTGAAGGACTGTAAGGATTTGTGATATGTGCCAGTGGGGTGAACTCTGGAGAAAGGAAATAGGAGAGGAATAGATCCCAGATATTTTTTTGTGTGTGTTTATTTTTAAGATGTACTTGAGGCTCAGTATTTGGCTTATATCAGATATCTGGGGAAACCTAGCACCTGAAAAATGTAGAGATCCTCCCCAGACTGTTGTGTTTGGGTTTTTTTTAAGTAAACATCAAGGTGGATTTTTTTCTTAATATCATTTTTGAGTGTTCTGAGGCCTCTTTGAAAGGCAATAGAATGAGCTGGATAAAAGTATTCTAAAAACCCTGAAAATAATGAGTCCAAGATGAATTGTCTTGCTATTTATATATAGATGCTGGGAAGAAAGCACAAATCCTCTGAGTTATAGTGCCTGAACTTTCACTATAGAATCAGATATTCCTTTAGATCACTGTTCTTAGAGCCTTGGACAAGATGCTACCTAGTTAGAAAAGTATTTCTGTCATTAAACTCTTCTTTTACTATTATTTATTACACTTATTTTTCTGCTATTCCCGCTTTTGACACCTTTTGCCTCATTTTGGAGAGAAGGCACTGAAATAGCACAGGAACCACTGTTTTCCCGGGATCTAGAAAATGGCCACATACTATGCAAAGTTATTAATCATTCTAAGAGATCCAATCTCATCATAAGATTGGAATCAATAAGGTCTAACTTTGTAACCAAAAGTTTGAAAGCCTGCGTGATCTGCACTGGACTTCTTGTGAGTTGTGTATCACCACAAAACGCAAAGCAGATCTTTTTCTTTTTCTGTAAATGATGCTTGAGAAGAGTTCAGAGAACTTGCACAGGAAAAAGCTATCTCTTCCACATTGGCATCATTAATCCTGCATTTTCTACAGCAAAATATAAATTAATTTTATGTAGCACAGAGCTAAAAATCAAAGGCAGTTAAACCTTGCAGGTTACTTCTAATCTTCTACAGTATATCTGATTGCATCACACTATCAGTGGAGAAAAGACAGTTTTCATTTCAGCGCACAGTCTTTTTCAGCTTTATATAATATAACCTCTTATTTTTATGAGGAAAATTACCATGCTCTCATTTATGTTGTCTCTACCACTTTTATCATCCTTGAAGTGAAAAAAATCTATACTCAGTGATTCCTGTCCAGTAGATGTTCTGAGAATGTGTGCTTCTACATACTTTTTGGTGATACTTTTCTTCTTTAATTCATAACCAAAAGCTACTGTAGATGATACTGTGCAAATGATGTATTGTATGCACTAAATAAAGCTGCTGCCTTCTGCTATGTTTTGTGACTGAAGTTACACCTTCACAAGTGAAGGTCTAAGAGATGCAGCTAGCAAAGGATCAAAATCCTGTCTGCTCAGATTGTGACAGTTACTTCAGGTAACATTTGTTCTGTTGTCCAAGTTTGGATGCCTTCTTTGATTCTGTCCTAAACACTGCCACACGTGGGAAATGGATATCCGACACCTCAAACTGCCTTTCCACATGCTTAAGCACTGGGAGCTTCCAGGCTCACCACAGAGTTATCTTCTGCACAGATGAACTGTAAAGACTTTATAGTTGGCCCTCTTGCAAATGGAAGTCCATCCACATTTTAGCTGGGATTAGATTATGTGATTTTTGATCATCATATTTGCAATAAAGGGTTTGTCTTTGATTGCAATACCAGCCCTACTTACATTTGTTCTGTTTCTTTTATCTGTATTACTTATTACAGAGTGCTCTAGTGCTCTAGTGTTAGACTGTGAAGATGACGGACAGCAAGTTTCAACAACAAGGTCTTAGAGTACATTCTAGGACATGTATTTAAGGCCTTAAAAATTGACCTACTTCTCAAAATTGCAATCCACCTAATTTTCCACAAAGTGAAAATTCCTTGCATGGTTGAGGGGAAGATTGTCATAGGCACTCAGAAGTAAATGCTGCATGTAACAGGCCAGCGTGAGATCAGGTGGCTGATACCATTGGTGCAGTTGAAAATGCAGACCTGCATATCAAGTTTCTTATAGGTGAGAAACCCTCCTAGAGGTTGAAGATAAATGCTGGTGTCTCTCTCCATTATTACATGTCCGATAGAAAAGGGCAACACTTGTTCAATCACAGTGCAGTTGTGCATTGGATTTGTGAGGTTAAGCTGTTAGCGATTCATAGCTGACTCCTTTTGGATAGAAGAGGTAACCTGTTAGGTCCTTGTGAAAGACTGAGCCTCTTCCATACCACTTCTTCATTCATGTCGTTTTGAGTGGTAGTGACAGTCTGTGTAAACTGCATCATCTTGTCTATGTCTATCATTTGTCTTGTAACTGTTAGGTATCCATATAAATACATGGCTAAGGAAATATAATTGAATGAATTATACAATAGTTTTATTAGCTGACACAAAAATCAACTTCTACACTTTTTTTCCTCTGGAGAAATACCATGACATTTGTGTAGATTTGAATTAAAAATGCCATATAGATAGGGCCTGGACTTCTGAATTCAGTTGAAAATGGAATATATATAGCTGTCAAAAACAGTAACAAAAATCTAGGCAGTGAGAAGGCAGATCTGTCATTCAGAGTGATTGGGCTTACATACATTCACCACTTTCTGTGTCTTGCACTGTGCAGTATTTGATTGTCCAGACAGCTTTTATCAACTGTTCAACTGACAGAAGTCCATTGAAAACTGGCCTAACTGTGTGTGAATTACCTTGCTATGATTCCTCAGGCACCCGAGGGCCGCCGTTAAAGCCTAAATCCCATTCACCTCTCTGCTTCTGTCAGACTAACCAGGTGTTACTTCTGTTTTTATTTGTTTTATCTGATTATTAATTTAACAGAAATTGCCAAATAAAACACTCTGACAACTTCTTTTAGCTAAAGAGAGGAGAAATTGCTGGAATGCAGTGTTTACTGCTTCCCTAATATCAATTTTGTTTCCATTCCTTTGAAATTATGTATCCATGTTAATTAAGTTTAGTCTTCTCAAACAGCTGGTTGTCTACACTGCTTTTAAAGCAAACCGTGAGATTTTACATATTCTAATGTCCAAAAAAAAAAAAACCAAAGGAAACTGAAATGGAAAGACATAATTTACAGGAGGAAGTTCCACAGATGTAAATGGCTTCAATTGAGTAGTTTTATTTTGATATTTCCCAAACTTCTGTGGCTACTTCTAAAGTGATGTTCCTGCTGTTTAGCAGCTCTTAAAAATTTACAAAGAGCAAAGACTTTTTTGCATTAGTAGATTGGTCTCAGTTTCCTCGCTGTTACCTGTTTTCAAGATCAGGCATTGCCTGGCAGGAAGCATGCTGTTACCTCACCCTTCTCTCTGCCATGTGAACTGCCTACTGCCTTCATGGAAAAGGCAATGCTCTTAATATGCAGTTAAATTGATAGAAACTAAGTAGCATAATGCATGTGGTGTGTGATACAAGTTAAAAATCACCCACGACATGAAATGCACACTGTTTGGCACGGTAGCCACAGCTACGAATATAAGACACACTGTGCTCAAGATAACCTTGAAAATGCACCTTTTTTTTTCCGTTCTGCAGCAGTCAGAAATCTGTGTATTAAGTGCTGTATTTCTATTACTTATTCTTTGCATATGTATGTGTATGTGTATGTGTATATTTTCAAGTCTAAGATAATAACGTGTCTGCAGTTTTGTTTATAAAGTCTTTGGATGGACCAATTTTTACTGTGCACATTGTGAAGAGGGACATTTAAGCTTCTGTGCACTACCTAAGTTGTAAGTCACACTTTCTAGTCTTTGGCTCAAGTTTGCAATAGATTAAGTTAAAATCAGGGAGTTCAGTGGCTGCTAATTTAATCTTTTGAGAGGAATTTCATCCTGCAGGGAAACATTCCCATTTAAAAGGTCACATTTTAGGAGGTGGGGCCTGAATCGGATATCACGGTTCTCCCGTGCTACCACTCGTTGGCTTGGGGCAAGTTGCAAGACTACATTTATACCTGTATGAAATAAATATTAGTCCTTTCATGCCTGAATCTAAGCTTGATTGTCTAGAGTGGATGGAATCATATCATTTGGATATCTCTAAATTAGATAAACGTTGCTTTGTTTTCTTGTCATGATTGTTAAGGAACTCAAACTGGAAAGTATATCAGTCGATACTCCAAAAGCCAAAAAAATCCCAGTGCCTGCTTGGAGGGCTGAGGTATAAGGCATCTGTGACCACTTCTCTTGCTCTGGGTTACACATGGAGTTCTGGATTACCTACAAAGAAATGGCAAAAACATCCACATGCTGTCAAACCAGGCACTGTAGATCATTTTGTGGGGTCTCTGAAATAGATTATGTGAGTGCAAATATTTGTCAGAACCGGTCTTGGCTATCCACTGATTTTAAACAACTGGACGACTGTCGTACTGCTCCCCTAGGTGCTAAAAATCAATGATAATGCCAGGCTACTTTGTTCATTGTTATTTTCGAAAATCCCTAATCAAAACAAGTATAAGTGCTGATGTGTGCTCAGTGGTGGAGTTTTGTGTGTTCCTTGGAAAGATGATATTCCCTGGAGAGAGAGGAAAGGATTAGAAATGATAACCACTTTTTAAATACATCAACTTGCTCATGTGCGTGGTGTTTTTTATCAGCTTTACAGCAAAAGCTTCATTTGTTTTGTGCAGGGATGTGGATAATAAGGAGAGAGGCCAGCAAGCTGATTTTTATACTCTGTAGCTTAAACAAAGATCTGGGATTGTGTGGATAAAGACTAACTGAAATACAGCAGATTATGCAGCTGTGGGGTTTTTTTTCAAAGGTTTGTTAATTTTCCCCCCACACAGCCTGATTTTCATGTGTCCACTCTATACAAAAACAGGCAATTCTAAAACAGAATTTGTAGCAGAACATCAAATCTTGCCCCTTGACCATGTCTGATTATTTGTATTCAGGAATATGCCATACCTAGCCACTGCTGCATTTGCGATAAACAGAGTTTGAACTTAGACCACCATGATATTAGCAGGCACAGTTCTCACTGCTAAAATGCCACTGTCCTGGATTAAATCCTTGAAGTAAAAAAAGAGGTGGAGCAAGCTGCCATCTTCAACTGGAGGGTTAATATAAGTTGGCGGCATGTCTCCAGTTTTTCTGTGACACAGTTAGAAAGCTTGATGAAAACTGTACTGCCTTGTCGCCTGTACAGGAGTGGAACGCATAGCCCTGCCAACAGATTTCTCAGTGCAAGCAGAAGTATTATTTTATTTTATCTTTTCTTTTTTTTTTCAATTTAATTTCTTGTGAGCATTGTATACTTTATGCTTAAATTAGGATCACTTGGATGCAAAGTGGCTTTTGGATGCTGAGAGCTAAGTGAGAATTGCTGTTAAAGTCCAGCACTGCTGCTCCTGCACAGCCTTTGCAGCTCATAGCTTGCTTTCTTGCAAAGCTGAACAATATTCCTTAACAACAGAGCTGGAACCTCCTGCATTGGATGTTAGCTAGAAGTGCAAAGAACCAGATAAATAAAAAGCATCACAGAGATGCTCTGTGTGAAAGTATCTGTGTTATTTTTAAACGTATAGCAGAAAGACAGGCAAGTGCAAGGTGGAGCAGCAGGACAGCTCATCATTTTAGTAGTACTGCCCATTTTTCTCATTCTGATGAAGTTTTTTGTCCAGTATTGAAAAAAAATGAACGTTTTTAAATTCATTTTTAGCTTGGTCTAGAAATTAGCTTCTTTCAGAACATGAGATAGAGATGTTGGTCACATTTATTTTTAAATTCCAAAGGAAACAAATATAGGAATAAAATCATGTTTCCCTGCAGCACTTCGAAAGCAACTAGTACTTCATCCACCAGGTACATGACCGCCTGGAAATTCAGTTGACTAAATATTGACTAAACAAAGCTGAATCTGCGGGGAATATTTCCATTGCAGAGAAAGCTTCAAGGGGGATAATTCAGTAGCATTCTTGCAGGTAGTGTGATATAGTGGGCAGAGTTCTGGCACAGCTCTGGAGGAAGCAGGGGGAGACGTGGGTCTCAACTCTTGTAATTTGTAAAACAAGCAAAGCAATGCTTTTGACTTATGTCTTTTAATTTTTCTGATACATGATTTATATACTTTACATTTTCAAAGAGATATAATCTGCTTTCCCTCCTTTAAGCAGGAAATAGCAAATCAAAAGAAGCGGTGCAGGCAAAACGAAGCATTTTTAAATAAACTAGAGCTACTTGTCGGAAGATTGAACCAGCTGTCAGTGACTTAGAACAACTAAGGGATGGGAGCTGATTTTGCTCTTAATAGCTAGACTGTCCCTCTTTTTAGAAGACTGCTAGATATTTTCAGCTTATGTTGGCAAATTTGCCATCTTTGCTGTAGTCTTATCATATCTCATGTACAGCTGACACCCTGATGAGAAATTTCTGAGGACAGCTCAGCCTGAGTGATCAATTACTGCATATTCAATCTGTAAAGCACTTTGGATTTTTAGTAAGGTTAAGATGCTGTCTCAGTTTTCCAGTACCAGTGGTCAGACTCTGATATTGGCGCTCGTATTAGTTACTACCTAATCCTGGATCAACTTCAGTGCTGAATGCAATATTATTAAATATGAGCTAAAGTATCTGATGTTAACCTCAAAGGAACACACATCAGTATATAATAGGTATAGTTTAAAAAGTGACGCCTTTTTATAAAACCATCGGCTGTACGTGAAGAGGAAAATCTCCGAAAATAATATTCAGAGCTCTCAGAAAAACAACTATTCAGACCTCCACTTCCAGATCATCAGTAAGTGTATTGTATTTTGTGGTGTGCTTTTGAATGGTACCAGGCTGTGAGTTTAGGTCATGTTCAGTTGTCTTGCAAGTGTCTGGCCACAAAATACAGTTCTGAATGACCTGCTTTTTATTTTGCTGATTTTTAAAGGACTGAAGTAGTGGGGCTGCTGTTGAGGCATTGCCAGCCAACTGCCATCCTCAATTATATCTGGCCTTCTCCAGCCTTAGTAGGGTAAAGTCACAAAGTTCCTTTAAAAGCCTTTTTTGCTCTACAGGAAATGACACATTTAAGGTATAGTAATGCATCTACTATGAAGTGTTCAGTTATGGGGCAAAACATTGCTTAGGGAGGTAAATTTGTTTTCTGGGGAGCAGATGAAATAGAAAGCAAGCTGAAAGTCTCCAATATACATGAAAGAATTAGTATCAAAAGGATAATTGTGATTGTGTGAGACAAGCCCTATGTGGCTCTGACTTTAATATAACTGGCCAGTGAAATTGAGGGTCAGGTTTTGCTGGATACATAAAGGCATGTTTTGAGGACTTGATCCAAAGGGAAAAGCTGACTCCATGGCCTGGTGCCGTCAGGACAGGCTGCAGCCTCATGCAGGGATCAGTACGGCCACATTCATACCGTAGGACCTGAAGCAAAAGTGCTTCTCATGGCTCAGTGTGTCCTTTCCTGTTTGTAATGAGCATTGGGCAGTGTGGACTTCTGAACTAACCCTGCCAAGCAGGGTGAGAAACACCCAGCTCCAGGTAAGGACATCCTCCCTGTGACACAAAGTCTTTGAGTCAGCACCAGGGAGAATTAATTACTGGAGATGTAGGCTTGCTGCTAGCTACAAGATTCCCATGTAACTGTATCCCATTTTTAAAGAAGTGGGTTACCTTGGCTTAGCTCAGCATATTGACTTCAGTAGAACCTTTGAAAGTATCTGCCTGCTTGTTCCTGCCAGAAGAACAGGCACTCTCTGTCCATAGCCCTGGCTTTGTTGCAAGCCACAAGCAAAGGATGACCCAAAGTTGACAATCCACAGTCCTCTGTTTCCCAACTACTGCTTCCAAGACTGCCAGTCAGCGGGAAGTAATTTCTGTGTCTTACTGACTTGTTTTGTGCATTCTATTGATCCATTCAGCACTTCAGTAATGGTAGAAATATGACCTTTCACATGAATTTTTAACACAAGGGCCCATCTCTGCCTCTGCAAACCCTGGAGGACTAAAGTCAGAGCAGCTTGATAGGATAGCAACATTTGCTAGCAGAGATCATCTTGAAACTGGCATAAATGAAGCCTAAAAATGTTCTCATTCTTTTTGAAATATCCATCAATTTTAGGGATTTTTCTGTTGTAAATTTATCGAGAAGAATCAATTTTTAACCTATGCTTTAAATTAACTTTCTGACCATATAGCAGTAATTTCAACCTGTCTTTCTTA
The DNA here is from genome assembly GCA_013401255.1 of Urocolius indicus. Lineage (NCBI taxonomy): Eukaryota > Metazoa > Chordata > Aves > Coliiformes > Coliidae > Urocolius > Urocolius indicus. The sequence goes on along the minus strand of WBNH01000215.1, from coordinate 164,979 downwards.
AGCTATAAAGTTAATTTTTAATGCTTCAGTTTACAATTTGGAATAAGATTTTATGACGCTCTATTACTGTACATCAGTTTGACGAGATTCCACTATTAAAGTTAAATGTTTAACACACATTTATCGTTGAAAACAATCTCTGTTATTGTGTGATTGTGTAGCAATAAATACAAGCTGAAATAAGTAAATTTTATCTGTTGTAAAAATAATCTATCGTTGTTAAATATAATTTCTATTACACACATATTATTTACTACCATTTGAATGAAATAGAACAATTTATTTACATTACAAACTGTAAATTTAATTTACTGTTAAACAGTTAAATTATAGCATTTGCAAAGCTAAGCTGCCAGTAATTTGACCATAAATGTATGCGATTTTTTCCCTCGAATGCTTTACACAAAACATTATGAAAATGGGTGCATTACAAGGACCCAGAGAGGGAGTGCAATCCAAGCTCTCCTAATTTTTATCTGAAAATCTATTTTCAACATTAGAAAGTAAGATGCAATAATGTATTCGGAGTGATAGAACAAGGGATTCTGATGGCTTTCAGTGTCTAACACCCTTCTTAATGCTTCTAGGTTTTGATCCTTTAAGATATCATCTTGAAAATCATTGTGAAAGAAAGCTACTATAATGTAGGTGACACAATGCATCTGGTAGCTGCTTTTGTGCATTTTTTTCCTAACTGCCCTTTTTTCAAGTGCTTTAAACTCACATGTATTTTTGAACTGGTTTCCATAGTCAACAGTTACTACTGACAACAGTTTTCATATAATTCACCAGAATCTCTGTCCTACAAGGTGTTGACTGCTCTGGTGCCATCTCCCAGGGGTTACATCAGTTTAACCTGAGCACGTGTGTCTCATCCCTACTGCCTTAGTGCAGTGCCAGCAGAAGGGCTCACATCTGGCTGCTGGATTTGGAGAGGGAGCAGCCCAGGGGATACCAAGAGGAGGCCTGTCCCTTTATCATCAACAGCGTATGACCCCTGAAAATGTAAGTTCTGAGTAGAGTCTCTAATGCTTCCTTGCTGTCCAGTCTGACTTCCAAAATGAGGTCTGTTGGTTCAAATTCCTCCTGCCTTATGTCTCTGAATGGCAGAAGCTGTCATTGTGTATGTCTCCTGCCACATACACATTAGCTCTAGTAGCATAATGAAACTTGCTAAGACTGATGGTAGGACTTTGGTTTTGGAAAGATTAGTAAGAATTTGTAACATTGCTGTTCGGATATTTGGGACATTGCTGCTGTTGGATATTTTCTTCATCTGTTTTCTGCTACTGTGGAATTTACAGAACATGCACAGATCATCTGCCATTTCAACAATTTAAGCACAGACCTTAGAAGATGCCTATGGCTATCAGTGAATTTGATAGAGACTATACAGGCCTTCTTTGAGTGATCAGTTTGTCCCTTCTCAAGCCTAAGCACTTAAAATTTGTATTTTCTTGTCTTAGCTGTGCATTCTGGATCTGGCCATTAGTTTTTCTGCTACTGGGTGGATCCTTGTGTTCTGTCCCTGTCTACATAGCGACTTTGTCTCCTCTTCTGTATCTGTAGTGTCACATTCTTTCTTCATCTTCTTTGGAACAGAAGTAAGAGTCAAAATTTGTCTTATATATGACTGGCCAAACAAAGAATAGTTTAAAATTTAATAATAAAGAACAGAGAATTTTAACATCATCAATAAATGAAAAGCTGAATTCCTTGTGCAAGTGGAGTTGGAATGATTACAGTTTCACCAGTTTTTCTCTACTTCAGCTTTTACTCTATCAAAGCTGTCAAAAAGCTCATCCTGGCTTTCCATTTTCTTTCAGGTCTGCTTGTGCACCCATCAGCTCTTTCATTGCCACACACTTGACAAATCAGATCAGCATATGTCTTTACTGTGATGTCATGTGCATGAAGCACATGGAAGTGTTTTGCGAATCTCAGTGCTAGTTACATTTCTACATGATGTTGTACAAGCTGTGCTGACAGATAGGATGAAGAACATATACCTACCTACCCTGGACAAATATAGTCTTCTGAAACATTAGTTGGCTATGGTTTTGAGTTAAATCTTCTTCTGAAGGGAGAAATTAAGTCTGACAAATGTGCTACATGTGGTCTTTATATCACTTTTGAGAAAACTTCCATTCAGAGCAAAATTGTGGCCAAGAAGGCCAATGACATCCTGGACTGTATCAGAAATAGTGTGGCCAGCAGGACCAGGAAAGTGATTGTCCCCCTATGCTCAGCGCTAGTCAGGCCACACCTTCAATACTGTGTTCAGTTTCAGACCCCATACAGGAGCCTGAAAGACAAGACAAGAAAGACATTGAAGTTCTGGAGCATGTCCAAATCTGGTGAAGGGTCTAGAGAACAAGTCTTAAGAAAAGTGGCTGAGGGAACTGGGGCTGTTTAGTCTGGACAAGAGGCTGAAGGGGGAGATCTCATTGCTTTCTACAACTATCTGAAAGGAGGTTGTGGTAAGGTTAAGTGTTGGTCTCTTCTCCCAAGAAACAAGTGAAAGGACAAGAGGAAATGGCCTCAAGTTGCAACAGGAGATATTAGGAAGAACTTTTTCACTGAGAGGGTTGTTAGACACTGGCACAGGCTGCCCAGGGAGCTGGTGGAGTCACCATCCGTGGAGATATTTAAAAGATGCATAGCTGGGGTGCTAAGGGACGTGGTTTAGTGATGGGCTTGGCAGTGTGAGGTTAGTGGTTGGACTCAATGATCTTAAAGGTCTTTTCTAACTAAAACCGTCCTGTGATTCTATGAAATACAAGCACTTATGAGGAAAGGAGTCCTCTTATGAGGAGGACCTGGGGCTTTTCAGCCTATGAAACAGAAGACTAATGGGGAACCTCCTTGACACAAGTACTTAAAAGGTGGACGTCAGGAGAATGGGGTGACACACTTGTCTTAAGTGACAGGACTAGGGGTAATGGGCATAAGCTGGAACACAGAAAGTTCCACTTAAACACAAGGAAATACTTTTTTACTACTCAGATGAAGGAGCCCTGACACATGCTGCCCAGGGAGGGTGTGGAGGCTCCTTCTCTGAAATTTTTCAAAACCTGCCTTGACACTTTCCTGTGTGACCTAATTTAAGTGAACCTACTTTAGCAGAGGCTTGGACTGGATGATCTCAAGAGATCCCTTCCACCCCCTACCATTCTATGACTCTATGAATCTATTAAATACTCTTAGAGAGGCGCTGACTTGGCTGGGTGACCACCAGCATGGCTTTGGCTTTATGTTCCTTATGTGTACCACTGCCCCATCCTCTGACTGCCTCTGATTTATTTCTAGGCAGCAGATTCAGAAGGAAGGCTTTTGTGAGTACTAGCACAGGCAGCAGGCCCAAAACAGTTTTTCAAGATGAGCAAATTCCCTTCCAAACTCTGTGAAAAAAACGTTACTTGGAGCAGTAAGAGGTTAGGTTGTCTCTTTTTTAACACCAGGAAAGCCTCTCATTTGAGTCCCACAAGCAAATTTGCTTGGTGTTTCTTGTTCTCTTGTTCTGTGTTATTGAGTTGCACGCATTGAGTTCCTTGCCTCACAGTTGCATGCCATGGGTACATCTGTAAAAGGTCAGAATATAATGATATAGCAGTTTGTACTTGATGACATTTTTCATGCGGGATTTTTTTTTTCTTCTAAACATTTCTGAAAAATATCACACAGTTTTTAAGCACTTCTGAGCTGAATTTGAATAAGCTGCCACTAGGAATTCACCATCACAATGCTCACCCATCCCTAACCTTGAAATGTTTTAAAAATAAATAAATAAACGGATTAGCATAAAATAATATAGTAACCCACCGAATTTAGTTAGTTTAATTTATGCTAATCATGGCATATTGGTGCTCTGGCAGATAAAATAAAGCTGGTGGAGTAGATTGTGTCGAGGAAGCTATGACAATTAACCCTAGAAATTATCACTCTGAAAATGGGTTCAGCTTTACCATTGCAAAGAAATACCCAGCAAATTCTGTTACTTGTCAGTAATTAGATAGATTTCTTGATTTTACAGATGTGTAAATTCAGGTTTTTTGTTTATATATACACATATGTACACATGTGTTTTCTTAGGGATATGTGTATTCCTAAATCATTCAAATATTTGAAAAGATGAAAATACAACTTAATCCAGGAGTGAATTCAGGTTATTTTTTATATGCTTTTAATTATTTCTGGCTTCTTATGTAATTATGGTTTTTTTTTTCATGTTAAATTACATACCATATTTGAAGACCTGTACATAATATAGAAATGAATATTAGTTTATAGATAGACTGTATCAGGTTGCATCTGTTGTAATTTTGCCTTGTCTCTGACTATCAGAGGACGAATACAGCCCAGAAAAATTAATAAAATAATTATCATAAACAAACAACTACTTCAGGGGTTCTCATGTGCTCTAGTTCCTGTGTATGCTGATTTGCTTTTAGATGTAAATGAACTGCTTTGATTTCTGACTTAGAAATTTGTGTAGCAGTCAATGAAAAGATAAATTTAACTGTAACTTTTTCCCACACAATAGGAAAGATTGAAACTGAGAGCATGACAGTGGGGAAGAGTGTTCCCATATTCACCTTAGACCATACTGCAATAGACAAATGTCAGGCGGGATTTAAGTGCAGGCAATCTTTGAAAAGGCAATATATTTTTACTGTTTACTAGGTTGGGGATAGGATTTTTATTGTTTTTATTTGTTTTTTAAAGAGTAGAACCAGAGGCTTAAAGATGATGGCAAGGATTTTCCAATAAAAATGCCTCAATTAGATTTTAATTTCATTTAGGACATAAGTAGATCACCTGATTTTCAACTTTGTGGGGCAAGCGATGGCGTTCCAAGGCCCATGAGAACTCTGTGGTGACCACCATTTCTAGAATCCATCCACTTGTTTTGCTGCTGCTTTTTGTAGCTTTAAATCCCAATATCCTGAATCTGAAAACAGTGCTCTCCTCCCGGTTACTGCCTGCAATGCTGAGCAAATGACATGAGCTGAGCAAGTAGGAGCCTTTGCACAGGGAAGGTAAAATTGATGATGTACAACTTCTGCCACATATGCAAAACAAACAGGAAAACAAAGTTTCTTTTCTCAAAGGCCTTTATTTTTTTTTCTGTTACTATTTGAAGCAAGGGTCACTAGCAAGTTTTCAGGCACAATTACAATCTCTTACGGATCGTATTACATATTGAACTTGCATAATAGTTTTCATTTGAACAACCTTTTTAGTCACTTATAAGCTGACAGAGTGTTCCCTTGAGGGTCAAAAATGCTCATGCTACATACCTGCCAAGGAAATCCTGTTTGCCCATCTGAACATGGTTTGAGTCATTTTCTAATACAGAACAAGATAAAACATACTTTTCTACTTTTACAGAGAATATTTGTGGACTCCCAACAGCTTGATGGGCTGCAGGTAGAAATTTGAAATTTGGCATGGAAATAGCTCTCATGAAGGAGAAGTGCTGTTGCTTTTTCTAGAGAAAATTGCTTATGATTTGATTGAGCTGTAAGCCTTTCAGCAAGTGGAAAAAAAATATTCCTTGAGCTTACAGAAAGTGCATGAGAGGGAGGACTTTGTGCATGTGGTTAATTTAGCAAAAGCACAGAATATAGTGAAGTATGCTTCTGAAAATGGATGGAGGCATCTTGAGGCTGGGACTTTATAATGTAAGAGAGACACATTGAAAGAACTTTAAGGTTTTAGGGACTAAGCCAAAGGCTTGCTCCTCTCCTCAGCTCCTAGAGATCTCCTGATGCTCATAACACAAGCAAGCAGACTTTCTTACACACACAGAGTCATGTTGCTCTGCACCAGAGAAACGAAGGAAAAGACTTTGTACAAATGTTTTTAATCTTTTGTGGAGCTGAAATGATGTTATGATCACACTGCAGAAAATCCAGCAGATCTATCATGCCATGTACACCATGATCCAGGTAGCAAGGTCTGTATCTAATCTGTCACTTGCCACATCTGCTGCCTCAGTTTCTTCTCTTCCAGTTAGTGCCAATCTCACATTTACACCTTTGGAGATCAATCTTCATATATCCCACATATTTTTAATGTCCTTCAAATTGTATTTTTCCCAGCCATCTTTTCAAGGCAAATGTATTCCACCCAGTCTCTTACCGAAGCTTAATTTAATTTGTTTGTTTGTTTAGGCTTCTCATGGGGTCTCTACAGTTCCCTAAAGTTCAAACTGTTCCTCTGGTTTTGATGGCATAGGACAGATGAAGGGATCTGTGCCATATTCCTTCCAGAACAGCTTTTTTTGCCTGGGCAGACAACAGCTCTCCTGAGCTCTGGCAGCTTCTTTCCTGGCTCCAGCTCCCCTCCACCACCCTGTCTTTCTCACTGGCTGAGCCCCGAGCTTTCTTTCATGTGCAGCTACGTCACCTGGCTATCACTTCATGAGTAGATCTTTAATTGCATAACCCACAAAGCATATGAAATTGTTGAACTTAATATATATTTAAAAGGCCAGCTCTATGACAGGCACAAGCACTTTACAGGGTGCAATTTTACTATCTAAAGTGCTATGCAATTACAATTGCTCTGACAGATACTGATCAATAACCCCACTCTAACAGGATCAGATCCAGTATCCCCAAAACAGCCCTCCAACCAGCCCTGGCTTGACTCTTTGCCTGCAAAGATGGGTGCTGAAATCAGGCCAGTGCTCAGAGAGCAAAGGATTTTCTCACTTGTGTGCAGTGAGGTAGGCAAAACCTCCCTGCGAGACCTTCCGTTCACCAGAGCTGCCTCATCAAAAACTGTGGGTAGAGATCCATCATAAATCTACCTATTGTAGGATACAATGATTTTCATATTTCCCTTGTCTATTTCAAAACTGTTTTCTCCAGAAAAGCTGCCAAATAGACACATCATTCACACTTGATCAAGCTTGCCTGTTGGCATGTCCTGCTCCGTCAGAGGCAGTAATGCTCCTGACCCCTTTGGACTTGTTGCCCACAGAGATTTCAGAGAAGGGATGCTTTTCTTCCTTAGGCTTCTAGCTGCTGGGCTTTTCCTGTACAGATCGACAGAGTAGCAAAGCCAACTTGTTCTCTGCTAAATGGATTATGTTGCTAATTAGTTAACCTAGGGCAGACTGTATGGCAAAAAAATGCTTAATATGTGTTTGTTGGCAAGAGTGGATAGAGCTGGGCAATGGAGATACACAGATTATTATGACAATGGGACATATTCATTGTGAAACATTAGAAGATGATGTACAGTTGAATGTTGTAAAATGTTGCTGATATTATTTTGAAAATACAGTGTCCTCTGGAATTAAATCATAGACGTGAGGACTGAGCTTAGGTATTGAACTGGCATTGTTTAGTCAAGGATGCTGAGGGTACATACGGTCATTCTCTACAACTGCCTGAAAGATGTAGCGTGGTGGGGATCAGTCTCTTCTGCCAAGACAGGTTAAGAGGAAATGGCCTCCAGTTTCGCGATTTAAGGTTTTGTTTAGGAAAAACTTTTTCAATGGGAGGGTTTTTGGACACTGGCACAGGCTGCCCAGGAAGGTGGTGGAGTCACCATCCTGGAGATATTTAGAAGACACATAAACAAGGTGCTGAGGGACATGGTTTAAAGGTGGACTTGGCAGTGTAAAGTTAGTAGTTGGACTTGATTAAAGGTCTTTTCCAACAAAAAGATTCTATTATTCTATTCTATGATTCTATTTTTGGTATCTCTTCACTTTTTCATGCTTAAATGGTACAGTTTTACCATACTGCTAGCTGTCTGATGTGCAGAAGAGAAGGTAGCACAAAATGGTAATGGGGCGATGCCAGTTGAAATGGTGAGCTGGATCCTGGGCCTTGAATCCTCTTCTAGCAAAAGGAGAGGTTGCCACCATAAGCATTAAAAAATCCCTAACAGACTAGAAAAAAATTCAAAAGTAAAACATCTTCAGCAATATGCTGCAAGGAAAAAAGCCTAATTAAATTGCCCAAATCATTTTAGCCCCAGAGCTTGAACATGTCAGTAAATAAATAATTGGTTATGCAAAGGTTACTCCTTTCTGCTAATAGAGCATAGGAGAGAAGAAGCAAAGCCACTAGGGGTTCCTTCTTTGATCTGTGGCAGGTAATAAAAACACAGAGAAAACTACTAAATTTTTTTTTATTAAAAAAAAAGATGTTTCCTTTCACAGCTGTCAGTCCTCTCTTTGTTTTGGAAGAGAGGAAGGCAGGTTATCACTCATGCATGCATGAAATTCAGCCTTGTTTGCATTATGATTGTATAGATGACGCTTTATTAAAAGCTAACTGTTATTAAAAACTAACTGTTTAAACTTAAATACAGACAAGTTCAGGGATAGATGTAAAATCAATATAACTCTTAAGTATTGCAGACAACATTTTGAAAGGCAACTATGTAGAGTGTAGCAAGTGATTTACTGATAAGGTTGTTCTGCTGATCTGTTTGTTGCTGATTTGCTATACCTAGTCCATTAACTTGACTGCAAAATGGGACTGAGAGCTTGCTTTCATTCTGCTGTAGCACTTCTATTTCATCCTCTGAAAAAAATCAAGAGTAGCATATCTGAAAGTTTGTACAAGAGAACTCCTCACACCTAATGTGAGGACACTCTGTGTTTGCTCACAAAACATGGTTCATTTCAGAATATTTGTTTAATTGTGGACAGTGCTAAAAATCTAGATTTAATTTGAAACAATTAGATGCTTACACAATTAGTGTGTAAGCAGAAGTAATGAAATGCTGGGTTACGCCTCCAGCTACTTCTTATTGCTTTTATATAGATTCTGAACAAATTATATATGAATTCTGCATTATTATTTCTAGTATTTTCCTTCTGTTATGGACTGAAACGAGCACAGTAGCCATGTAACAGAGTTCCAGTAGTTCTTCAATGGCCTTATGCTACTACATTAGTTTTCTAGCTTATCTAGCTCTGCGTACTGTCTAGTAGGAAAATGTCATTCATCTCAGTGACATTAGTTTGATGTCAAATGTGACTTAGGCTTTGAGGTTGATGGGATGATAAGTAGCCCACCGTTGCCCCCTGTGGGAGATAATGTCTTCACCAGCCTGCTTTTTTACATTCAGAGGTCATGTCCAGTTGAGAGAGCAACATGTACAAATGGGATTTTAGGTACAAATTACCTTTTGCCCCTGAAAGTACAGAGGGTCGTGACACAATAAATATGCAGGTTTTTCTTCAACCTAACCTGTTTCTGTGACTATTCAAGGGATAAAAATTAATAATAATTTAAAAAGTAACAAAAAAAAAAAATCTAGTTTTAGCTTAGCTATGCTTGTCTCTTTAATTATTTCCTCAAAAAAGTCAGCTTTTCAAAGCACAAGTCAGTCAAAACAATTAAAACACCCTCAGACTGGACAAGTATCTTTATATATATAGTTGCTGTGATGAGCACAGTAGAAGTCCTATATAGTTTGAGGACAACAGATGGAAGTGCTTTAGAAATATTTTTTTTTCTGAAGGGCTTTTAAAGTTAATTCAACGCAGATATATTTCTGCCCATAATTTATATTTAGTATTATTGGTCTCTCATTTTTCTACCTACTGTAGATATCTGAAAAATTAAAAATAAATATAAAACAGGACACACAGATACATACTGACATCATACTAAAAATGTGATGGGAAAGATTCTTACTGCATTCCAGTCTGTATTGTGGAAACATGATTTTTTAATTGTGATATTTCATGCATAGGCACCGTAATTTGGACCAACATGAGTTTTAACAGTGAGGCATCATTTTTCCCAAGGAAATACAGAGTTTATGATGGTATCCCTGCCAGATCTCTAGCTGCTGTTACCGTGACATTTATAGTGACACTAGTGACCATCACTGTTACGAGTGTAAATTCTACGTGCACTGAGCTTTTATACACAAGTTGAAGGGTGAGGGAGGGTGGAGGAAGAGGAGACAAGGCTGTACAATGCTTCATGACTGGCTTAAGGGATATTAAATCGACCTTAAATCCTTGCCAGCCTGTTAGATGGATAGCGCACTGTTTCTAAAATTTGCAAGTCAAAGGGAGACAGGCCTAAATTCTTTCCGCTATGAAACCCCCACAGTCCTCTGCCTTTCAGGCAGAAGCAAAAAGGAATGGAAAATTCCAAACTAACGAGCACTTCATTTTTTATTTTTTTTTTCTGCAGTGCTGTGCTTAGAAAAATTGCACTTTTTTTTTTTTTTCTAAGGCAAAGAAGTAAAATTAAAGTTGTATGACTGTTATAAATATTACATGTTCAGGGTATCAAGAGTACCTGTAGTTCTCTGGTTTCTGAGGGTGATTTTGAATTAACCCTTTTATAGTTAGTGGGTGTTGGGAGGAAGGGATAACATTCACACTTAGTGATATCTTATACTCTCTATTAAGGAGAAGCTATCCTATCTTAAAGGTCCACTTATTGGGGTAATCATTTGTGGTATTTGTATGTACACTTGTTTACATGTCTGCTTTGTGGAAATGGACTATAGAGCATTGAGAGAAGCAATAACTTGGCTAAGTTCACGTGACAAGTCAGAGACGGAGCAAGAAATGGAACCCAATGTCTTCAGTCCAGATTCTGTGATGCTTCATGATTCCTTCAGTTTTACTGAATGTTAGAGATTAGTCAATATAAATGTAAATGTAAATGTAAATGTTGGTTCTATATTAAATACATATGTTCAGCAGCAGAAGGATTCAGGATCCAGAACTTTTATTGAATTTCTCAAAGACTGAGACAAATATGCTGTCCTGTTTCATTGACATAGTTCAGAAGAACTTCTGACTGGTCCTTCGGGAGGAGTAATGTAAGATGGAAGGAAGTTGAAGCTGCCAAATTCCTTGGCTGAGATGTCCATTTATGAAGGACTCATACAAGCAGGAATGGAGCCTGCAAGAAAGCTGATCCAGACAAGAAACATACATTGTGCAGTGCACTGACATTCAGGCAGTAGGTGTTGCCTGGAATTCACTTTGTCATGAACCTCACTTTAGCTGAACACTGCACTTAAAGGGGATGAGATGCTCCCAGATATGCCTCCTACATGGTTAAAGCGCATGTGTAGCTTTCTGCTGGGTCTTGTATAAGCAGTAGAGACTGTGTCCTCATTTCACATATTTGCAACATCTTCCTACATAAAACCTATCTGTAATTTAACCCATACGGTCCAGACTAAAATGCTTAACTTCCATCCGAAGCCAAAGTGAAGAATTCTGTCCCATTTGGTGTATTTCTTCCTAGATTCTATGGATAATTTTTAATCTCCTTTGCTCTGCTTCTCCACTGGCTCCTGTGAGTTGGATCAAACTTTGCGTTTCCCTTTCATCATTATATCCCAACCACACACCCAAGTCTTCATTTTGCAAGCTGCTCACAGCTAGTAATGATATCCTTTCATTTTCTTCATAATCTTTAGCTGTGTTTGGGCTAGTTAATATTCCCATAATTTAGGTAAATGCTACCCTATTTAAAGAAATAAACACATTAGAGTAGATTGTCAGGTATTAATGTAGACAAGACATCCCTAATGTAATTATTTTTCTATGCATTAGTACATCAGGAGCATATCTGTTCTCTATACAACCTTATAAGACTGCTTTGGGGGAAATTAATATCAATGCTTAGATTCATTGCTCTCTACTGTAAAAGTAGTCGGTGACGTTTATTTTGGATAAACATAAATAGCTTTACTAATTGTGTCACAGACAAGAACATTTTCAAAGGATGTTAAATTTTGTATGTAATTTATGTGATAATACTTAAATATTCCCAGACATGTCTGTCTCTTTAAAGTATTCACTTGCTTCAAAAATATTTTTGCCTTTGACCACTATCTGATGAGAAATTCACATGTGCTAAATATACCCATGATAATAATCTTATTTTCAGTCCTCCACTGAAAATGCTGATGTCCTGAAGGACATTTCAGTCTTCAGTGTAGCCTCCTTGCCATTATTTTTTTCTGGTGGATTTTAGGAGAAAGAAATGGGTAGAAACCTAAGCAATAAATATTGATGTAATGTTGTTTACCAATCATTTTGTCAATGTAACAATAATATAGCAATAACAACATGTCAATATAACAATAACAGGATATATAATAACAACGTTTGTCTCAAAGGACTCTTAGTGAGTAAGTGACTAGAAAAGGGGATGGGAGAAATGAACTGCTCACACATATAATACAGTGCCAGGTGTGAGTAGTGTGGTTCCACCTATGTGATAAATTTGAGACAGCAAGGATTGTTAAAAATTGTTGAGTTGTTCAACCAAACTTCAACTTGATTTTTCAGGGCTCTGGACTACTTGAAATGCAGACCATAGCAAATCTCTCTGATCAATATATATTAATTGTTCCTAGCTTGAAGTTAGTGAGACTATTGCAAAGTCACCTCAGAAAGCTTGAGTGTTGGAATCCAGGATTCTTGTGGAACACATCTTAATGCCACTTGCCACTGGTTATTTTGGCATGTTTATGGCAAATGAGGTGTGTCTGTACGATTATGTGCCATGTTTTGGTAGCTAGACCACAGCTTGATTAGAAATCTTATTTCTGTGATAGTCCTTTAGCTGAAGAAGTAGAAATTTTTGTCCTTGTATCCACCATTTAGCTCAGATAGATGATAGGCAGGGCTTAGGTACAGCTATGCTGTTTGTACTTGCTGAGCCTCTCTACTGTAATGCTCTGCAGGAGGAGGGCACCCTGGTACATGATGCTTTCTTGCCTTAGATGTATGTAGCCTGCAGGTAGTAATGTCTGTGTTTTCATCTCAGCCTCAGCGGGTCTACAGAGAAGGCAGCACTATCCTTAGTGTCCACCAGACACTGGAGGTGAAACAAGAAAGCTGTAAAGGAGATTCTGAAGGGTATTGGTGCAAACCGTTTGGATTGTCAGTGAAAAGTTAAAACAGATAGACAAACAAAACTCCCATCAACAACAAAAGAGAAAAATTACTAAACATAAAACCCCAAGAGTTGAGAACCTGGGCATTTTTTGAAAAAAGATGGAAGGGAATAAATCCGGGTGCTATACCAGCAGGTTTTTTATTCCTGCTTTGTTTTTTTCTGATTAAGGCAATCTGGCAGAATGGGATTATTTTTCAGAGTGAAAGCAGTAGGGATGGTCTAGCAGTGAACATAATATTTTTAAATTGTATTACTTGATTTCAAATGTTTTGATTGTGTGCTGGTTCATTTTTTGTTTTCTTTTGCAACCAAAAAGTCTATAGAGATTTTGTTTTTATTATATGAAGGCTGATTCATATTCCGAGATCTGCTATTTAAGAAAGTCATCAGCTATCATTAGACTTTCAGTAAAATTCTCTGCTAATTGTTTATGGTAGAATGCATTCTTCAGGGCACTATCAATGAGCCGCAGAGATGCTCTCACCCACAGGTCCACCATTTCTGACTCCCACAAGAGAAAGGCTGGTATAGTCATGCAGAGCACGAATTTTACTAGAAATCTGGAATAGCAAAACTGTACTTATATCAGAATTAGGTGGAAAAAAAATAAAAAATCAGAACAGTCATCGGGACATAAACTCGTAATTTAATTTAATCCTATATTTAAGATAAAACCTAGACATTTAAAACTTTGAGGCAAATAAAGTTAATGCCTGTAGGATCTTTCTCTACTGTGATTAATTTTGAGCTTTGTGATCAGTTTCTGCCCTTAATCTATGAGGGCCTTCACATTTGCGTGCTTATTCATGTTGGTAATTCTCCTTTAGGATTTGGATGAAGTTAGGGTGGTATTCTTGTCCATCAAAATGATGCCAACAATAGTAGAAGTTACATAATAAAGAGCTTTATCTGAATATTTAGCTCAGAAATTAAATAATTCAAATTATAAATTACTTAATTACTTACCATGTCAGAAGATACAGATAGAAAAATGAGTCTTTCTGGTAACATTCTGAATAAAAGGGTAATTTTAGTGAACAGGTGAACATTTTCTTTCTTCTACCATCAAATTGGCAGAAAACTACAATGCAAATGTATTCTCCTAGTTTGAAAAAAAACATTTTTTTCAACAAATATTTGTCTTGGATTAAGAATTGAGGAGATTTATGACTGTCTCTTGGTGTTTTATATTTCAGTCATGTTAGTTATCTAACAGGAAAAATTAATAATGTGTCAAAGAAGTACATGGAATTCTGCGTTATAGAAGTACTTTTTTTCTTAGTAAATCTTACTGTCTTTAATGTATGTTAAGTGGAAACAAATGACATTTATCTTCAATTTCTTTACAGTACACTCCACTCCTTTACATGAAAGTTTGTCACAATTTAGCAGTACCAATAGATGTTTGAGTACATATTTTTTTAAGAAATTAATCTTTAGCCTACACTAATGCCAAGTTTTCTTCATCTTGAAGTTGCTTTTGTTTTTAATTGTGATCTTGTCATTTATATGAATAAATTCTGATTATTTGTTGATTCATGGATGTACAAAAATCACTTTGTGTGAGTTGGGGGGAGGAGACAAGAGACCAATTTAGTCTACCATGGTGTGAATCTTCAAATATGATGGGGATGTAATACGTGTGTTTCATTTACTAGTTCAGTTTACAAACTCGTGAGGGCTGTCATACTTAGGTAGGGTAAAAAGAGACATATGCTTACTGCCCTTTTACTCTAAAAGTAGTCAATCAAGCAAATCTCAGAAATATGTGTGTTGCTAGTGTTGTCCAAAGGTCAGCTGGCCCAAAATTTTTTTGAAGCAGGACTAATGTCAAAGTTAGAAGATATTCTGAAATATGTAAATCTGGGATACGATCAGTGACAAGATAATCTATTCCTTAGTACTTTCATTTAAAATATTTCTTTCCTTTATCTTTCCTTTAGAAAAGCAAATAAGTGTCAATTCTTCAGAAAATTGAGTTGTGTGTCTTTAAAACGCAGGTTTCTGTATGGAATAACATAGTCTGGATTATCCCAGTTTTAGCCTAGTAAAATCCCATTGTTTTGTATGTATACTTTGCTAGTGGTAGGATGAATACTTCAGTTTGCTACACAGGCTACACTACAGACCATCCCTTTTCATTTTACAGCTAAATAATCTGAAAGGCTGCAGGAGATCTATCCAAGCAGAGACAGGAATCAAAATGATAGATCCAACTTTTATCCACTTGTTTGGAAAAATCATGTTCTTTCAGTTTGAATGTCGTGTCTCTACATACTAAAGTATGCGCTTCTCCCATAACTAGAAATAAAATCTTCGGTTTCCATTCCCTTCACTGCTGTCCAGTAACTGTAGTAGCAGGTAATTGATCATTTTTCCATCTAGCTTATGGAAGCTATATAACATTTTCGAGCATTAGAAGTCCACAGTCAGGAATTCAGAGTGCATGTAAAAAACAAGATGACCAAGCTTTCAACAGGACAGGACAGGGCTGAAAATGAACTTGAACTGAGTTTACTGTTTTGACAGCATGAACAAATCATCTGCAATGAACAGCAATGTTTTGCAGTAAAGTTTTCTCTTGATCTTTCAATTGAAATGATACAATTTCACAAGAATATTTTCACACATCTCAGACTTGGATTTCTGTGTGTTTCTCCTCAGTGGTATTGTTGATGGGAAGCTGTGAAAGCAGTTATGCCTGTCTTTTGTCCTTAGTTATCACTTCACATTGTTTTATGTTGGTTAACTTTTGCGGAATAATCAAAAGGAGGTGTAGAGGGTCTGTGCTGGTGTTATAAGAACACCAAAATTATTGATCTGAGGGCCTTTGAGCCCTGGACACCAGCTGTGTTCATGTACACTGACTGCTTCTCCTGCTTCTCTTCTGCCTCTGACGGTGCCACACATTTCTGTAGAACTGAGCTCGAGTTTGTTAACATCAGATCTTTCAAAACAGTGGAGTGAGTCTTCTCCTTCCCAGGAGATGGATGGAAGCATCATATGGACAACAGGGTTTGTCAGCTGAAGCCTTTCCCAAACGCATGCAAAAAGTCAAAAACAGTTATATATTTATATCAATCATGTGGAATGTTTTATTACTATTGATAGATACAACTCCCCTCTCCTTCCCCTCCACAGGAAAGAACTTCAGGCTTCACTGAACCCCTAGAGATTTCACCATATGAAAAAGGAGGAAAGCACAGATAACTGAAAAAGAACTCAAACAGAGGAGAGGAAAAAACAAACTGGAGGTGTTCCCAAAGCAGTGTATAAGCCCTTCCAAAATGTCACTGAGTTATTCTCATAAAGCAGCTTAGCTCTAGGTTTTGGCACTCTTCAGTCAATGTTTTTGTGAGAGAGACCAAAAAAGAGACACTGGCGAGACCAGTCATTTTTGGTTCTTTGGTTATTCCCTATGTAATGTTTGGAATATTTGTCTGCCTCTTTGCCTGCTTCAGATACTTGGTGATGCCTTTCATCTACCTGACCAGAGACATGGGAAGGAGGAGGCTTTCATTCCCTCAGTGAACTCAATCTCAGCTGGGAGCACCTCTCCTTCTCTATCTGTGTCTCTTTGTTCAACTTCATCTCTATGTGTCTTCCAGCATGTTTCTAAGACCAGGAAGCTCAGCAAGGGGAGAATCATGTCTGCACTTGTACCCATGATTTAAAGGAATTATAGCACAGAATGATATACAGATATTTTCTAAAAGACAGTATTTTGAGGCATGCACAGTCCTTTTTTTTCTTTTTTTTTTTTTACGAACAAGCAAAGAGCTGTAGTAATTACCTTCAGTCAGCATAACCCTCAGTGTTCATTGCTGTCACAGAATAGAAAAATATTTCTTCTTTGTATTTCTGGATGCAATGTTTTCCACTTTTAACTGCAGTATAAAAGGACAATGATTTTCTTCTCCACCCCCAGAAGAGTGAGAGATGAATGTTTAATTAGAGCTAGAATTTGTAATGTTCACAGAACAATTTTTTCCCTGTAAGTGTCTCTGCTGATACGGATACTGTTTGTAGCTCATCTCCATACATCCTTACTATCTGCTAACAACAGAGCCCCGCTGCAGTTGCTGCATAAGCAGTTTTTGCTTTTTTAATAAGGAGAAGAGAAGTCTTGTGGTTCATCCCAGTGGTGCAGTTTAAGAGAGAAACAAGAAATGAGGCAAACAAGGGCAAAGACAAGATTCTTTTAACCCTCTAATTGCTTTTGCCACATTGCTTAATTTACATTGGTGACAGAAACTTCAACAGAGGGTGCCTGGTGCACCTGATTCCCCCTTGCTGACGAGAAATATCAACTAGATGCTGTCAAATGATTTTTACCTGGCCTTTTTTTCTTGCATTATTTGGCATAGCTCATTAACTGTCTCAACTATTGTCTCCCTCCGATCGCTGCAGCACGTCAAATATAAGGAGGGGGAATAGCAAACTGTCCAAATGGGATCTGCTCAGTGGGTTCCTTGGTGAGAGAAAACCTGCTGATTTACAAAAGAGTTGTGGGGGAAACAGCAGAGAATGAAGACCAGGACACCAACCACCTCCTATTTTAAACCTTCTATAGAAATCAGCAGTTGTTTTTCTTAACTTTTGCCCATATAAAGCAATTATAACAGAAATAATCCCACTGTTTGTAAAGGAGCTCTTTACTGTATCTCGACAAAGTATTTTTCCATAGTCTCCTGAATCTTTCAGAAATGAGTGGGATTGTCAGGGCTGTGTTTTTAAGGTAGGTTTGCCTGGCAGACGTTGCGCTGACCTGCACACTTTGCATCCTAATAGCCAATTTAATTGCTCTTCTCTGATTCCAATGAAACGACTTATAGGAAGGCAGTGCAACGTTGCCAAGCATAAAATCCAAACCCCACAGAGGAGTGGGATATAGGAAAAGGTGTGATGCTCATGTTAATCACTAATTCCAGTAAAAATGAAATACTGGGGAGGGAAGGTTATGTGATTGCAAACACATTGCTGGAGTGGAGCTGCTGTAGTATCTGTCTCATTTATAGAGCAGTGAAATGTAGAAATGATAATAGCTTGAGTTTATATAGCACCTTTCATCACAAAGGATCCAGAGGTGATTTACAAACTTAAACTGTTATATAGATGTCACTTATAAAACAGAACAAAATTGCTGTTTTCAGAGTAATGGTCTGAAACACTACAGATTGTATTAGTGCTGCTAAAATTATTTGGGTCATTATTGGAGAATAGGTAGGATTTTTTATTTTTGTAGAGTAAAAACTGGATCACAGTGGCCAGCTCGTGAGTGAGCTGTGACAGCTGTTTAAATGTGCCTGGAAAAGCAGCACAATGCAGAAAGCAGCACAGCTGGGGAAAGAAGGTCTCTCTTGACACAGAAACTTTAGGCGTGCTCAGTGAAAGCAGTAGTATCACCATCCCACAGAAAAACACCTGTTGCATAAGGGCTCCTGATGTCTGTGGACTGGCACAGACTTTTCAGGAAGCCTTGGCTTTTAAATCCCTTGCAGAAGTACATTTAGGAGCTTGATGGTCCAAAGCGTTGCAGGAGGAAAACAAGCCTGCAGTCCAGGCTCCTGGGGAGCAGCCACCTCTGCTGAATTTGCAGTCTGCTTTGTGCTGCCTTTAGGTTCCCTTCCAGCTTTCCAGCCCAGATTCTGGTGCTGCCTGTGGTGTTTAAACATGATTTATGGGAAAACAGACAGCGGGTATGCTGTACAAAAAGTCATTATAGGTGGACCTGACTCCTGTAGGAGCTATGATCTTCTTTTTGCCACTCATTACCCTACAGATTGTGATCGAAGAAGTGGTCTGTGCTGACCCAGGTAGAAGAAGGCAGGTAGGAGCAACTGCTGTACAAACTGCAGCTCTTCTGACTCCTGTGATGCAAAGCGTTATCCCGAGTGCCCATTAATGCCTGTTACAAGCTCTCTCCAACAAAAAATGTATGCAATGACTCATCTGCCTATAAACTGAGCTGAAACACTTTAACATTTTCTTTGCAGAATGAAGTCAGTGTCATAGGTAAAGCTAAAAATCAGACAGCTTTATTTGATGCAGACTGAGCACAGATATAGGTGAAAAGGGGTTCAAATGACTACTAATTCTTGACTACTAATTCCATACTAATAATGAGGAGAAGGTGCTGATACCTTGTGCAAGCCGTACTTCCTCACTGTGCCTGCCTTCCTACATAGTTGTCATCACACAGTATTAAATGGAGGTTACTGTCATCAGTGCTTTCCATGAACCATAGGTATTGTATAAAATACCCCCTGTAAACTGTTAGTATGAACTTTTGGAAATGTTTAGGAGATGGTCAAAGGAGCTGTGTGCTTTTTATTTCAGCAACAGATTTAGTCCAACAAGCTGTTGGGGGACTGTATCAATTTTTATTTTTAATTCCTATTATTCCAGTTAGTTGCAGACCCATCTACTGTATGCAACCTTCAGATTTTGCAGAGCCATCTGAAAATATTTGTATCTTTTTGTGCTTACTCCAGTACAACTGAGAGGTAATTTTAAATGCAACTACATTAATACAATCTGATCTACATAATGGGATTTGTAGATTAAAGCCTAATTAGGGCACGTACCTCCTGAAAGCCTCCTCTGAAGTGCAACTGCTCTCCCCAAAAATGCATCATAGAGAAACTTGTACAATCTTTTACCAAACAGTTCTGAATTTTCTAGCTCAGTAGACTAAATATCAAAAAGAGCAACAGTTCTGAGTTTGTATCTTGGTTCTGTTAAAACTAAAGAACCACTGTAGGAGATGAATGCTGCGGGTTTTTTTGTTTGTTGGTTGGTTGGCTTATTTTGGCTGGTTTTTTTTTTTTGTGGGAAATTGCTCAGGAATATAAAAAGTTAAAGTAATCAACAATATGTAAACTTTCTTTAAAAAAGCTTGTACAAAACTCAAAGCTATTCTTAATTCTTGTCCAGGAGATCAAGTACTCTGCCCTGAACAGGCTGCTTTTTGAGCTAGCTAGAATATCGTGAGACTTTGCTTTTATTTTACTTTAGCTTATAGTCTTATGTATTATATTATTATTTATGTTTTAATAGTTTTATTTCTTATATTTGAGATATAAGTTGATGAGACAAGATAGAACAATAATATACTTCCATGTAGTCACATTTTATAAATTCCAGATCAGTACACTAGTTCAACAGAGAGATACTTAAATTTAAGCCTGTGGATGATTACTTTGCTAAAGCATGGTTTTGTCCTGTTTCTGTTCACTACTTCAGTAACAGGGTTGTTGATATCAATGGACATTCTATGATTCTGCTTCAAAAAGAATTCACTAGAACAAAGAGTAAATTTGAAGATATGACCCAACCTATAAAGGGTTGGATTTGCTTGTACCAGAACTATCAGCATAGGAAACAGCTTTTACACAAAGGATGGTAATAGTGTGCAGCTCTATCCAGCTGAAATTACAGGGGAAGTTTACAAAGATATAATGTGACAAGCCAAATTAGATTTCAGCAAACTGGGCAAAACCAGCACTTTACCCTCAATATTTTTTTACAAGATTTCCAATGTCCTCAATGGTCAGGACCTTAGGTTTATTTCTTGTAAGAAGATTAGCATGTCCAGGAGCAACACATGTGAATTAGAACAAGACAACAAGGAAAGGTAAGTCAAACACGTAAAAAAAAATATATCCCACAGCTCAAAATTTAAAAAAGACTTAGAAGCACTTTTTATTTATATCAGGAGAGGATAAAGGTGTGTGCCTAGAAAACAAAATCAAATTTCACGTGTAGATCTGAGAAACATTCTGCTGTTTTATGAAAATTCAGTGTTGATCAAAGAGAGGAAATCAAGCAGTTAGCTTCTTTGAATGAATGCTAAAATATGTGTTTTATTAGGGTTTCTGGTACTTGTCACATGTCTGAATAGCATCCCTCTGAGCTGAGCTTGCTAGGACTCCCAGAAGGGAAGGTCCTGTGCAGAACTATGTACTGCTGTGGCTGTGGGGCCCCGGTGAGCTCCTGCTGCTATAGTGCTTTGGTGCAAACATTGCTTTTCAGCAGGCATCTCAGCAGAGAGTGCTGATTTAGAGAAAGAAAAAAATGTGTTGATGTCTGTTTCGCTGATGGCCAGTTTTTGTGGGAAGGCAGGGCCCCTGGGAGCCAGCACGCCAGGCTGTGCTCTTACCTGCTCATGCTTAGTTAGCAGCAGACTGAGGCAGTCCTGGGAGAAAGCTCAGCCTTTGCCGGGAGTGGTTCTGGGGAAAAAGAATCTGTTCACTGACGCAGAAAGTCTTTTCTTGTGTGAAGTCCCCCCGGCTCCTTCAGTCTTGTTTTCTGAACCAACCATAGACTCTTCCGTGGCAGCCAGGGAGGGTGCTGTGGGGCTCAGCATCGTCTGGCTGCTTACAGCGGGCACAGCCCGGGGGACACAGCCTCCACCCCTGGGGCCTCACTGGAGCTCGGCAACTCCCTGGCTTCTGGCAGTGCCGACACAGCTACCTGCCATAGCTCCCACCCCGGCAGTGCCACGTGGCATGATCCTGCTGCCTTCCAGCCACCTGCGCTCCCACGTCTCCATAAAAGCTGATCAACTTATGTGGGTGCCCTCAGTCCCTTCATTTGGACAATGCAGGGATTGGAGTACAAGCTTGCTTCTTCCTTTCTCTCTGCCTGGTTGTACAAGCTGTTACTGGGGACAGGCAGTGGCTGCCAAATTGCATCCTGCATCTGTTCATTTCCAAACACGCCTTTGTTAGGTGCAAACGAAGGCCTCATTATTGGCTGTAAGTATGTAGTCACTTAGGAAAATAAGCCAATAAATAAACATCTGAGTGAACAAATTGGTGATTTGCATCTACTTGTTCCCCAAATGTGTCCACAAGTGGTAAGAAAAAGAGCCAGTGTCTCCAAATACATCCACGTGGCATTTCCTCACAATATACTTTTTCAAGTGGACTGTCTGGCTTTTGCAGACAAGTGATATGCAGCAAAGTCTGGAGAGAAGAGAGATAAATGTACTGGATTTAGTAATATGGAGGACCATGGCAAAGGCACAAAGATTACTTTCCTTCTGGAATAATTCTGATTTACTCCTAAACACAGAGTTGACCATATGGAGAAATTTTTATGTCTGAAGAGAAGCAGCTCACTAATTCAGATCCGCAAGGGGAACTTGTGCTTCTTATGACAGTAAATCTCTGGGCTCTCCATTCCTACAAACTTTCCATTTTTCTGTTCAGGAGACTGAAGTTTAAATTCAGGAACAGTATAGAATTAGAGGCAAATAAAGCGTTAGAAAAACTCTTAAGTCATATTGACTTAAGTGATGAGATCATGCCAAGAAAGTTAACAGAGGCAGCTCTAGGGTAATGCTGATCAACTGATTTATTCACCTCTGTTTTGTTCTAAGCAAAAACATATGTCTGAGGAGTCTTTTAAAGCAGAAAAAAAAAAGCTAAAAAAACCCCAAGCCTCCTTTAAACCCTTGTTGTCTTCACTCCCTTCACTATTTTTTAAATAGAGATAAAACAATATGAAGACACAAACACTCAGCATAAATGCCTTTTAAAGTATCTTTTCAATCCTGCATTGACATTTATTAAAAAATAACCTAGGATTACAGGTTGTGTGGTCTCACATCAGTGAGGTAGAATATGTTTCTGCTTGTCTTGGTCACTACTGCTCTCCATTGCCCACTTCATTTGTGCTAGAAGCCACTGCCTGTGGTTTCAGTATAAATTATCTTCTGCAATTTATGCTTGCCTTTAAGGTTGTATTAGCCTAAGATCTAAAGTGAGTTTAGGATTTTTCAAACTGTAGATGCACATTGCTCACATAGGCACATGGTCCCAGGTTAAAACCATGATTTTGTTGTTGTTGTTAGTCCTCTCCTTTATGGAATCAAGCATCACCCTGACATGCAGATTTGATGAGAGTTTGTTGGTGTCATAAAGAAACAGGATCCAATTTTTCGTCTTAAAACTCTCAGTAATGGAACAAAACAAAAATGCTAGGCAAACATGCATGATGCACAAACATCGTAGGGACACTTTGTAATATCTTCAGTTTCCAGACTATAACCTTTCCCAGAAGTCAGTAAATATACAATGTCTACAACCAGTCTATGTTCTGTATTAATTCAGTGTGGACTTGAATATAGTCATCCATCAGTATGAACCATAAAGCGTTTACCTCAAGGTACTGAAGAAGCTTTTAAGTATTGTATTTTTAATATATTTAATATTGATTTGTAAGTTTAGTCATGATTTACTATCAAGCAAAGAATGCACATCTTACTTGCAAACATGCAGCTCTGAGGGCTATCTCTGTATATTAAACTCATTTGTGTGTAACTTCGCTTTTGCATGCATCTGCCTGTTTCTGTGATAGACGGAGATATAACCACATCACCCCTGAAAACCACTACCCATGAGAAAATTCATGCCTCTGTTCATTCAGCTGTCTATGGCCACAGTTTTGAGTCCTTTTTGTAAGGAATCTTTGTGTGTGACTTTCTTTGTATCTTTGCTTACGCAAGAATTTCAAGACTATCTTCTCAATACTTCCATATGTAAGCACTGAGAAGCATATTTAGCTGTATACACAAGGAAGGAAGCATGCTATTCTCTCCAATATAATATTTTTTTATTCTTAGATGTTGAGGTCATTAGTTGTTTAGATCATCAGAGTGTTGAGAGATGTTATGTCTTTGCCCCAAGATTCGTTGCCGCAAATTTTTGCCACAGCAGAACCACAAAGGAATCCCTGACAAAGCAGGAAGTGGCTTCTGGGAGACTTTGTGAGAACCTTGTGCATGAGAGGGTATGGAGCAATCACCATTGCTTGAAAGGGCAAATCCAGTTATTTTGAAGGCAGAGGAGTGATGACCATGGTCTGGATGAGAACTGCAGCCAACAAGGAAAAAGAGAAGATTTAGTATGTTATGGGAGAATGTCTCATGGGCCTTACAAGTTCTCTCTACTGAGAAGTGGTTAAATAAAACAGTTGCATTGGATTAAGAAGAAAGTAAATAAAGACTTGGGAAATGTCACAGAAGTGTACCTCAGGGAATGATTTTACATGGTTTCAGGAAGTGACCAAATAATACATTCATTCTTATCTCAGTGATTCATCTTAATTTGAGGCAAAAGCCTTTTGAGTCTCCAAAGAGGCACATGGCTCATCGTTTTTCAGTGTATATAGGTGACAGGAACAAAATCCTGTATTCTTGCTTTCTCTACAACTAATATACTCACTGTTTAACCTGATACACTGTTAAGAAAAGGCTTTCCCCATTAGGCATATAAATTCGAGTGAACATAAAGATTTTGCCAGTTGCTGCATGGTGGACAATTTGGTTGCAACCATATTCAAAGTCGGCTTTCAATCCCTAAAGAAAAAAATGCTGGTTCATTAGTATAGGAAATACTGCTAAAAAGCATGTGTTGCGTGTGTGACTTGTTATATCTGTCAGTAGAAATTATGGCACCAGCCAGTCATATTTACATTCAATATTTTTATAAAAAAAGACCTTTTTACCAAAGCTGAAATCACTCTTGGATTAAGTGACAGTGGTATTACATTTGAAATTGGAATTGCAAATCCGTGGTATTGTTGAAAGAGATTGTACTGATTGATCCAAAGTCATGACTGTACAAACGTGAAAAAAGTTCAAAGAAGTCTCTGATAGAATACATGTAGAATCATCTTTAAATACAAGTAAATATAGAAATAATGGGAAAACGTGAAAGTAGAAGCAATGGATTTAAATTGCAGGTTAAAAATGCATGCAATGGATAAGAGAAGCTAAAGAAATCAATGAGATATAAGGAGAAATAGAATTAAAACAGTAAGAAAGATTTTAAAGGATATTAGGAATAAAAATCACGTTAATCCAAGACTAGGTCCATTGCAATATGAAGAATGTAAAATCAAATAATACATAAAAGTCAGGAATGTTCAATTAATAATTCTGTTCAATGTTTGAAGAGAAGTAGGAGATGATGTGGTGGATGAAATGAGAAGCTTACCATCTGCAGTGAAAGAGAATGAGAAACAGTATCTTCTATAATTAAATGCTGTAGAAACAAAAGGCTCGGAGAAGATACGATTAAAAGTCTTAAAGGAATTACCTTGGGAGCAGAAAGAGCTGTATCACTTGATGATTGAGTCATAACTTTAGGACTGGACATGGATAATTACCTGTAGAAGGCAGGACTGATGGAAGCATAGATGTTGCAAACAAAAGTACATAAGGGTCTGGTGGGTAAAAGTTGAACTTAGACAAATTTAGCCTTGAAGGAGACAGATTTTCCTTATTTTAAGGTAATTTAGCATGGGAACAGTTCACCAGGGAAAGTGGCAGACTCATCAGTTGGAGATTAAGATGAAATAAGATAACACTTAAAAGAGCTGCATCTCAGAAAAGCCTCTGTCCTATGTATAGACGAGGTTGGACTAGATGATCAGAGCAGTCCCTTTTGGCCACAGAATGTATAAATTATAAATTAAACTCAAACTAATTTAGAAAATGATATTTCAACCCAAACTAGAAACTAATTTACTGTCTCTGCATTCAACTCTTCCCTCTTACAATGTCTCCAGCATAACTGCCATTGATTTTTCTTAATTAATGGCACATGTTTCCAATGTGGTCTGTTTTGTGGCCAGTTAATACTTAGGTTCCTTTTGTGTTGCTACTATATACATGCACATGTAATGAATTATATGTTAAAATGGACTGTGAAAGAACTTACACTAAAAAGAGAACATGAGATACAACAGGCACATTGAAGGGGGCTGAGGGACAGTACAATACCAGGTAGAACTGAATTGTTTCTGTTGAATATAATAAGGTGCCATCTGTCCAGACGTGCCTGATTGTACTGTGGGGGCTTTTCAGCAAGACCAACTGCTCCAGCAAAAACCTCAGAAGTGCTATTGAAATGACAAGGAGGAAATTTTGTTTGTCAAAGAATTAGACTTAACAGAGAAAGGTGCCACAAATCTGTGAATACAGACAGCACACACATAGAATCTAGCCCTGTATAAATGTAAGTATTTTCAATGTCCTTATTTTAAAGGATGTTGAATTAAAGGATGTTGGTGTACTTAGAGTAGCTGAAATGAGTCATTGAAGTTACTCCTTGAAAACTCTACCTAGATATATATACTTCTGTATCAAATATTTCCAGAAATATCTGAGCAGTGATGGATCACCATTTATCACCAGTAATTATCACCAGCCCCAAGAAAATACAGGGTACCTCTCCCACCATCTACAATAAGTTTAGAATGGGTATACAGTGAGAATGGTTGTTTGTACCAAGTGAGCTTTTAGATTGAGGATTCATATCATATCCTTCCTGATCACTTGGAAGGGCAGAGTGAGACACCCTACTTTCTAGTTCTTAGTGACATCTTGCAGTTTGCTGGGTACTTTTCAAGTGTTCAGACTACAAGAGTCTGGTTAATTATTTTTAAAGGATAAAGGCAATAAAAGACAAAATGAGACAGACAAGCATCCCCCAAACCACCCTGTAATACTTGGAATATAGTGGGTTTCATATATATATATATACATAGTTACATATAATGTGTATTATATAGTATTTTATTTACTTATTTGTTTATTTTGGGAGCTATCTCAACTGGCTATGCTAGATAACCTATAATGATTCTGGAAAAGCATCTTTGATGGACTGGGGAAACTAATCTTGGACTATGTGCACAGGTTTGTGTGTTGTTACCTTTGTCTGTAGCTGCATGTGGGACAGGTATATGAAAGGTTACAGAGAACTGCAAACCTCTGTGTGTCATACCTATCTCAGATGGCATTTAATGTGCACTGTATATCGTACTCTTATCTGTAGCTTTTCTTAGAGCTTGTTAAGAAGCAGAGGCAGTGGCTCGCTAATATGCTTATAGATACAGGTACTGTGCAGAAGTACACCATGCAAGCTGAAATGTGAATCATATCAAAAGAGGTATTTGCCCAATGATTTCAGTGGGATCAAGCCCCTACCATTTGTCATCCTTGCTGTTTAAAGTCCCAACAGTCGCTTCTGCAGAATTTTACAAAGAGCAGCAGAAGAAAATCTGTATTTCCCAGCAGCTAGTTAAAGTCATTCACTGAAGTATTGCGCCTGTCAGAGGGAAAGCAAAGGTCCTTGCGGTGCAGTAAGGCAAGATAGGCACCAATGGGGATTTTCCCTGAACCAAAACCCCACGTCTGGGCCAATGGTGGATTTTTTTTCAGAGGCTGCATTAATCAGTTTATATTAGCATCATGGCTCGTGGTCCTTGGCACGGGAAGAAGGATTAAAAAAAGAAAGATTCTTAATGCATTTCTCAGGGCCTGTTGGTTTTTGCATTATCATCTGTATACCTGTCTGCCTCTCTATCAGTCATAGTGTGGCCTTCCTAGAATGCTGTATTTATTGTTTGAGATGCTTTTTCAGTCTGCTGTGTGTGTGTATGTGTGTGTGTGTGTGTCTGTAGAAATGTAATGAACGCATAGTGCAAGGTGAGGCATTTCTAATATTCCCATAACTTGGAATTCAGGTGCATTAAGGGAAATTGGTGGTGCCATTCCTTGCCCAGTCTGTTACTTAAATTCAGTAGTTCTCTTTTTCCTCAAAATTGAACAATTGCAATCCCAATACAAATGTTAGGTAGTTTTAATATGCCATAGCTTAGGAAAGCAGAACTATTGATTGCAAAGCAAAAGTGACTACAGATAGCTTCTTTTGTTTCTTACTGTGCTTGGCTTCACCATCTCGATTCTTAGACGGCAACTCTTTTTTCTTCTTCTATACACGGCACATTTCATATTGTATTACTGAAATGTACAGCTGTGTTTAGTAGCTCCATCCTCACACATTTAAGAATAGCCGTGCCTGATTTTTTTGAGATTGTGCCAGTATTCCACATGGCTTCTCTTTTGTTTTCAAGAAGTTAAAGCTTAATTTTGGCATTTATCAGTTCTGAAGTTATGTTTGGTTTCAACAGCTTTTTTTTTCCCCCCTCCTAAGATTCATCATCTGAAATGAATAATCCACAGCAATTACAAGAATTTGTGGGAACGTTGCTGATTCCCCCAGCACTTGCCTTTTGGACCGAGGGGCGGGGAGGGTGTGGGGAAGCGGGCGCATGTGCCCGGGGAGCGCTACCCGGCTGCTGCCCGCGCCCGGCACTGTCGGCAGCCATCCACCTCGGCGCCTTCCTGAGCTTCAATCAGTCTTTATGGCCCCTAGTCGCTTGTTGTTCAAGCTGTGTGTCACAGCCAGTCACAACAGTTACTTCAAGCAAATTTTCACACTCTTTGGCTCAAACTGCTGGCAGCATTCCTAAAGACTCTGAGGAAATAATTCCACAAAGTGGCATAAATTAATGTGACTAATTAACATGATGTTAATTATTTGTAAATTGTATGTTTGGATACACATTACTTGAGAGGCATATGTTACATTCAATGTTTACTGAAACAAGTGACTGCTAATCGCATCTCCTGAGTGTTCCTTTCACAACAGTCAGCAAATAGAGGCTTCTCTAAAAATAAAAATTGTGTCCTAAGGGAATGCATGAACTATAGCATGCAGTGAAATGAGGAACTGGAGTAGAGTCTTACCTTTGTGTCAGCCTGAGAAATGCATTGTAATGTGTTTCGTAGGTAGTAACTTACCTTCACCTGGCATGTAAGTCAGGACATTTGTAGTATGTTTTAAAATGAATTAATTTCAATTCATTCTTTAAATGAATTTAAGGAACGTTTTTAAACAAACCTTCTACAAACCTGTGGAAAAAAAAATAAATGGAACTCACATAAAAGTTGCATGCAAGGACAAGACCTCAATTTAGGGTTGAAAGAGCAACAATAACATGGCCATTCTGTGATGCTGCAAGAGTCCTCCTGCATCATTAGCAGTCGATGCATGTTGCTTGAGTGTAAGTGCAGGAAGAGCTCAAATAGGACACAGGCTGCAACCTTCTCAGCCCATGAGAGCCTCATGTGGTGGGTTACAAGCAGTCTACAGGCAACTGCTCCAGCCGCACCCAGTAGCAAACTAAAGCATTTGTTACACTGAGCTCACACGGGTTCTTGCTTGCTCTAGAGAGCATTGCCAGATCATGCTGGTGCTCCTCATTCCACAGGGCTTTTGTGAGCAAGAAGTTTATTTTAGAATGACAGGTACTAAAGGAATATAACAGAAAAAAATCAGTAAGTCCAGTGGTGTGGTACCACAGGCCACCATGTCATATAATGTTTATTAAATCGATCAAGCTCCATTATTTAAGATTGTTTTCACATTACTGTTGCCAGAAAGATTTTAGAATACAAGGCAGTAATGCCTAGAAACCCTTTTGTAATTTCTAGATTACATTTCTCTGTGATTGCTTAAAGCTATTTTTTTTGGTCACATCAACATTCTCTTTTAGATTAGATAGTTCTTTTACCTCTCCTATGTTTCACTCCCTCTCCAATTTCATTTACATCGCATCTTTCAAAGTGCAGATCCATGGAACCTTAATTACTTTAAATGCTGTGTTATTTTCCTGCAACAGCAGCTCCCTAAACTCACTCACTACCTGACTGCACGTGCACTGGTGGTCGTGCAAGTAGAGGGAGGGACCATGTGGCTGAAAAAGAAAGACGGAGAGAGAAATACAGATATACAGAAAAAGGGACAGGCATATGGTAGCTGTGAAGTGCATCAGTTTAAACTGCCATAGTACAACACCTTCAGGCTTCACTTCTCTGTACTGAAAACAGTAGCTCTTATTTAATCTCTTCTCAGGAAATGAGCACTGAACCCTTCCTATCAAACCTTTCTTTTAGTCTTTTCTAGTTTGTGTGTAGCAAAGAGCTGTAACACTGTGGGTTACTTTCAGTTACACAGCATGGATGGCCAGAGTCGTTCAAAATGCCCCGGCATTGCTCACCTTGGTCTCAAGTCTTCCCAAAGTCTGTGGCATTTGTGCCAGCCCCATGGGGCTGATACCCTACAGCATCTCAGATGGGACCAGACACTTAACATTGGCTATCACAGTCAAACCCTGCCATCAATGACTGACAGTTTTGCATGTGGAAGTTCATATCCTACTGCAAAGTTTATTCTACTCTTTAGTCAGCAACCTTGAGATTATTGAAAAAGTCTTGAATTAAAAAAAAAAAAAAAATCCTTTTTTTACAATTTAAAATCAAGCAATCACTGTCTTGAGAATTGTTGGAATATTTTCCTGCACAGAATAAGTCTCCATTTCTTGAACGATATAGTTAGCAGCTACAGAAAACTTAATCTCTCAGAGATGTACCTTAGCAGCCAGATCCGAAGGAAAAAGCATGGTCAGTACAGATGGGCAATTTGGTGACTGAGGTGACTCATCCAACAGCCTCTGAGGTATTTTATTATGTGGAAAGCACAGGTTTTTGAGAAGTGGATTTTTGATCACAGCAATATCCCTATCTTGGATACTAGGGAAACCTTTGCATTTTACCATTTCTCTTAATCCTACACAATGTCACACAGAATCACAGAATCTTAAGGGCTGGAAGGGACCTCAAAAGGTCATCTAGTCCAACACCCCTGCCAGAGCAGGACCACCTTTTCTTGCTTCAAGGCATGAAGGCATTCGAGCTTCATATTAAAGGAAAAATAGCTTGATTTTATTTTTTTTAAACACAAACAAATAAAATATTTCCCTAACATTCTTTTTTTTTTTACTTTTGGAATGCCAGAAGCCACTTTTGTTGAAAGTTAAAAACAAAATTTCATCTGAGGCAAACACCTAGTCTGGAAATTTTCAACTAAATAATTACATCTTGGCAAAGACACAAGCAACTGAAACCAATGTATTATATTAAAAAATGTTAAGCAAACTTAACCAGAGCTCTTGTCTATAATAAAAATGTACGCAGGCATACATATGTATATACTGTGCTATTTTCTTATATATATAATGAATAATGCAGTTCATTATTTTTGGAACTGTATCATTTGCAGTCCTCTTTCAAGCCAGCTCCTGAATTCAATGGGGCTCATTGTATATGTAAAGTTTAATACATGCATAACTTTTGCAGGATCACATTCTACAATATTAATGCAGTATTCACATTATGAATTTACCTGCCTGAAAAATCTAGAATATTTAAAAGTATGGCTGTACACATACTGGCAATTAAATTACAAACCCTGGCTTTCTACATTTTCTTACTTTCTTTATGTAAAACAGTTGTATTATATTGGAAAAAAAGGACAAGATAGAACTGATTTTTTTATAAAAAAATGTAAATGTTATTGTGGCTTATACTTTTTTTATTTTCAATTTCTTTTTGAAGAGGAAAGGAAGTCAAAATACTTTCAAACACAGATTTTAGATTTTGCTTGTTTAGGGAGTATTTTGACAGCTGAGTGCATGAATCCTCTACTGGCAAGGGTGGGGTGGAAGCCTCAGTTGCTGTTGTGCTGAGCTGCAGATGTTCAGCAGGCTGATTTGGGTTTTTTGTTGACTTAACTCTACTTGAATAAAGAGCCTCTGAAAGTCTGTTTTGTGACCAAGAGCCTGCTCTATTTGAACTCTCTTGACTGTTAAGTTAAGAGGAGAGCTCAGCTGTGCATGGATGGGCAACTGAGACTGGGATTTGGTGCTGAAGTTATACAGAATACAAGAGTGAATATATTTTCAGAAAGTTATAACTTCCAGTCACTTTTCAAATGAAACTTAGAAGAGCTTTATTATGCAGCAGTTCATGGTGACTCAGAATTCTCCATAGAATCTGTTTTCAGATAAATGGAAATAGGTGAGTTTTTGTTCCATAAAACCAAAAAAAAAAGGACTTTTTGAACTTTTGCAATCATGCTGATGATGTCATATTAATGTTTTTGAAAAGAGAAACGAGAGTGAAGAATTATATGAAAATAATGACTAAGGGCAGATCTTTAAGCTGTGCAGTCTATTTCAGATCACAGAATCACAGAATATCAGAATCTCAAGGGCTGGAAGGGACCTCAAAAGATCATCTAGTCTAACCCCCCTGCCAGAGCAGGATCACCTAGAGCATGTCACACAGGAACTTGTCCAGGCGTGTTTTGAATGTCCCCAGAGAAGGAGACTTAACAGCCCTTCTAGGCAGACTGTTCCAGTGCTTCATCACCCTCCAAGTGAAGAAATTCTTCTTTGTATTTCTTTGGAACCTCTTGTGTTCCAGCTTATAGAAATGTTGATCTCTCCTCAGCCACAGCCCACAACAACAACAACAACAACAAAAAAAACCCAAGGATAACTCAAAATAGTGTTACCAGAAAACACATGATTAATTTTTTTGAAAATTAAAAGGTAATCATAATCTCTCACTCACATATCTTATACAGCAATGTGATTGCTAGCTGAGTCAGCTAGCAATTGAATCAATTACATTGGCTAGGCCACCCTTAAAAAGGTGAGAAAATGTGCAGGCAAGTCCTGTCTCATGTGACTGTGCTCAGTTGTGTGAAACAGAGCTGCTGCTCACAAAAAAACAAACACAAAACAAAGTTAGGATAGAACAGGAGGTAAATAACAGAAATTACAGAGAAGAAATTGCAACCTGCAGGCAGAATTAATCCCAAGAAATACCATTTCACTGAGCAGATATGCTGCAGCCTGTTTCTTTGGGGATCTTCTTCCCCCAGTGGCATAGTCCTTCAAGGCTGAAAGTTTGCCCAGGGAGCAACTCGGATGAAAGGAAAGCTTTGGTTTCTTTCATGGCCACTCTGTCTTGCTAGACATTTTGGGCACAACCCAGCTATGATTCATCTGAGGAGAGGACAGGCTGAGACCTTGTAGAATCAGCTATTTGACATAAATGTAGTTTTAAGACCCCAAAGATGTGTCAGAGAAACCTGAGGTACATTCAACTATTTAACTATTTGTAGTTTTGTTATTCCTGGTAACTGTACTCCCTGTGCCAAACAGCCTATACAAACTGTTGAGAAATCCCAGTTGTGAAGACCTGTGATGTGAGCCTGACAACCAGTACTTGGTAATCTCATGGAGCCTGATAGACCTCAAACACCAAGACACCATAGGAAATCCATTTTTCCTTCCAAATTCCTCCAAGCAATATTTTGAAATATCCCTAAAGAAATTAATTTGAGAACTGGAGGAATCCTATGTGTATTATGAAAACTGTAACCAAAGCTATTGCAATCCCAGGTTGTGCTGATGACAGCTGGTATCAAATGTCTCTGAATTATTTTCCAATGCTGAAATAATTTCAGACACATAACTTCTGCAGTGATTTCTAGGGAATAATTTGAGTTTCAAAACTGCGATTTCTGATTTTGTTTTACTTTCCTTGATATTTGATATTATTTTAAATGTTTATTTTGTATTGTTTTCACCATTTTATATTCTTTGACATTTTTGTAGATTTTTTCCAGCCTCATAGTAACTGTAGCTATAAATTCATCACAGTTACATTCTAGCTGTAAGATTTATGGTGATGCAAATCCCTCCAAAAATTCAAGAATTGGATTTGGGGGGATGGGGGGGGAAGTGTATTTTAATGCATTGCAAAAAAATTGGTCTGACTTTTGGAATCATTCCTGCTATTTTAAGCCCAAAAGGTGTTTTCTGAAGTGAAAAATGATAGATTTTTCAAGAGTCTCCAGAAGACTACCTGCAGATAAAGCCACTGGGAATAGGCCCCACAATAACGTGAAGTAGTGGGCCAAAGAGAAACTTTGATGGTTTGTTTTGGTTTTTTGTTTTTTTAATTTAAAGGTCCATTTTGTTGTGGGAGGGGAATGGAAGAATCTTAAATAGATTTTGGGGAACCGAAAGGTCAGATTAGGCCTCTAATACTGTAAGTACCTCTCTGGCTGGGCCAAGTGCATTATTGCTGTCTGTTGCAGAGTTTAAAATTGAAGTCGGCATCTTGGGTTACACCTTCATTTCCTACTGGCAAAAATTGTGACAATATAGTAGTTGTTTTTTAACTTGAGCATATGCTCATTCATAAGATTAGACAAATAAGGTAAACTGCAGGTATATAAACTGTTTTGTTTTTGCATCACCTTTCTTTTAGGGCTGTTTCTGTTTGTAGGTCATATCCTTGGGAACATGCATGTCTCTTCATGCAAAACTAGAAAACTTTCTCTTGCCAAATCCAGAAGGGACATATTCTTGTTCCTCCCTTCTCTGCCTGAAATGTGACACACAGGACAGATACACCAGCCTTTCTGCTTTCCTGTGGCAAGACACAGGTTCGGCCACTGTTAGGGCATCTATGAGCACTGTGCATGTCCAAGGGGATGAGTAATCTTCTCAGAATGAAAAACCATCCCAGCATCTCTACATTAAAAGTAGTAGACTCTTTTGAAAAGTCACATGAATGTGAAGTTCATATGTTAGCTGTTTTCTTTTAAAAAGCAATGACATTGGGTCATTTTAAGAATTTTGTTATAATATTGTCATAATTTGCCTATCCGTTACTTAGACATTTCTAATGGAGACGTGCCTTTTAAAACCGCAACAGTGATGTTGCTTGATTGATTTGTAGTCCTTTATTCTCCATAGCTTTCTGGCCTGCAGTGGGATTTCTATTGTTGTCTGTTGTTAAATCTCAGCATAATGGATACCACAGCTGCAGTGGACAGCTGTACTTTTTACTGCCTTCTATCTTGATGTGTGACTCAGCTATGCAGTTCGGTACTCAGACCATGTGTTTTGAAAATGGATTTAAATAACGTAAGTGTATATATTGTTTAATTAACAATAGGCAATGTTTACTCTTTTGAACCTCACAGTGTTGAAAGAGAAACAGAACATGTGTCTGTTTTGAATTTAATATTGGCATTCCTTATATGCCTAATGAGGGAATGTATAGGACAGCTGTTTTGGATGTATACAGAATATAAAGCCTCAGTGGAGTGTTTAACTTCTTGAAACTACATTTAATTTTAAAGTCTCATGAAAGGTAAAATAGTCACAAAACACTGAAGGAATCATATAATCTTACTACAAAGACAGCAGGAATATGGTATGTATTAGCCGAGGTCCTTAGTACCTAACACCATTTTGAAGAAGCATTTCTTGTGATCATTTGCTGACTAACCTCTTTTTTTACCTGCACAGAAACCTTAGAAATTACCTTCATCATCCCTGAGCTGAAGCTGAATTGATATAATTGATATACTCTAGAATATTCCAATAGATTCAACTTGTTATGTTGTGTGTTGGAGCTTGCCCATTGAACATCACCTGATAGCTCATATAATTGAACACGAATCATATACTGCTGTTGCTGGAGTTTGTAATTAATAACAGGTTACACATATTTACATGTAACTTGCCCAAAAAGCTGAATATTTTCCTCCAAACAACTTTTACTCTGAGGACATCTGTAAATCATGCTATCCTCATGGAACAAAATAAGAGGGAGGATATTATATTTACACATACTGAAATGTAGCAGTGTACACAAAATAGATCCCAACTTTAGCCATATACACAAACCCCCCTGAGAAGTAAGACCTGTCCCTGAGAAGTAAGACAAAGATACCACGCAACAATTCGGCCTCTCTGTTTTGTACCAGATATGCCAATGGACATACCGTAATCTCTTAATGCAAATCTAGATTACTGGATGGTTTGCAGATGAAAAGACCAGTTTAGGTATTTAAAAAGAAAGTCTTCCATTGCATTAGGTACAAGTCTGTTTTCTGCCAGCATTCAAGCACTCACCTAGGATTTTACAAAGAAGTATCAGTTAATTAAAAATCTGTCTCCAAGCTGTATGAGCCTTTCTTAAGGTGTATTTTCAGGGAAATTGCCACAGGACTAATGTGTATCCAGCACTGAAGGATATAACACTCTCCATGAGATCCAGAGTGATAGAAAAGTGGAAATAAACCCCTCAGTCATTCCAGGAGGAGGGACATTAGTGTAGTGGTTGGCCATTTTTAATATCATTTGAGATTTTGTAAATGCATAAGAGCATGGAGAATTAATAGTGCTTTTCTTCTGTTGCAACAGGGGAGGAGAGGTGGTTTTCTAGGTCTTCCAGGTGAGAGACAGTTTTTCTGGCAGCAGTGGTATTTTAAGAGAAAAAATAGTGGTAGAATTACTTTTTTATCTGATCACAATAACTGTTTAACATGATTCCTCACTCTCTCAGTCAGGAAGGATGATAAGTATAATCTGGAAGGGTTTGGGTTTCCTTGGAAGAATTTTGGTCAAGTGAAGGGTCAGTAGGGATGCAAAATACTTATGACAATATTCAGCTTCCAACTGTTAGGGTCAAATTCTGTATTGGATCGGCAAAATTAAGAGTGTAAGGCTGTAGAATACAATATAATACTAAAATTCATTACCTTTGATAGCTGGAAAATCATAATAGTCAAGAACATTTTGAGTATATACAATTAAAACTTTTCGGCTTTGGAAAACAACATTGGCTGCTATGGATCAGCATATGGTTTACTGTTCCATTTGAAGTAGTTGATTTATAGCTGGTTTAGCTCAGAAACTGTCACTGTGTTAAAAAAAAAACAAAACAAACCCACAACTTATTTTTAAAAATCTTTTCACCCTAATTGTGATTTATATGACTAGTGTAGTTAATGTAATAACATAAGTGATGTTTCTCACAAATATCCCAGGAATGGCATTATTCATTTATTTATTTTTTGGCATTTACCCTTTGCATCTCTCTGCTCTTGAATTTTCATGTTAATAGTTTTGTTTTTTTTTTTTTAATTTTGTGGTCTCTTTTGGAATAACTTTCCATTACAAGAAATACCTGCATATAAGATGAATTAATGTGCTATGTCATCCACTCATTAAAGAATCAGTAATCTGTTTTCTGTGTTTTAAGTAGCTTTTTCAAAGTAGGAGCTTGCAAAGGTAACAGTAAAACATCTCCAGTCTGTTTTTTCTGTTTCCCTGGATATAAAAGGAGCAGCTGGATAGAATCTGTCTGCCATATTAAATAACATCCCAGTAGGAACTACTTCTCTCTCAGAGAGTAGTCTAACACTGAAAGACTTACCAAAATGTGCAGACTATAAATTCTACTTTAGCTTTTACTATAATTCCAATTATGCCCAAGTATATGTTGCTACTTTTCTAGATATGATTTTTGATTAATTTATTTTTGAGTATTTAAATTGAAACCTAATAAATGGATCATTAGATTTTTCAAATAAAGAATGTAAAACTCAAGTCTTAAATTCTGAGTTTTAAACTCCCCTGGGAGTGCTGAAAAGCCTATAAAAATATGTTTGATGGTGATTGCCATGTGCGTGTTCACATATGTATGGAGGTGAAAGCAGCGCATAAGAATTTTCCAATGTGCTCCATGCATGATGAATCTGCAAATTAGAGGCAAGTTACTTAATTGAATTGTATAGCCAATTTGTATAGCTTTGAAAAAAGCTGTAAGTTAGAAAGGGTATGTTGAATTTTATACAGCTTAAGATCACTGAAGAGCATTCTGTTTATGTGACATCTTCAAGTATTAAGTCCAAGGTACTCGTCATCTGAGTGCCAAACATAAAATGCTAAGACAGCTATTAGGCATGTTGGCCTGTTATATGTACTTTTTCTAAAATTTAAGTGAGAATACATCTTAGATTTTTAAAGGTTTCCTTTCATTTTATAGTCAAGGTTTGCTGGTGATTATATTTGGAATGTTTGTGTAGGTGTACACAGACACACACCCTTAGACTTACGTGTAAAATAATGAGGTAACAGTTTATACAATAGTGAGCTATTTATGCTTAAATGTTGGTTATAGATTCATTATGCTGTTTTTCATTCTAAGCATTTCTTAAGATGATTGTACAGGATTGTACTCCCCCATTTGCCTTATTTTTCTTTGGGAAAGGAAATTTAAAAAGGAGTGAGCAAACACATACCACCTTCCATTAGGAAGATAAGTAAAAGGCACGTGTTCACAGGATGGGTTACAAAGACAATTCTGGCAAGATAGATAGTGCAAGTTGCAGTCACGTTCCCTGTATGGCATATGAAGAATTATTCTGGCACCTATAGTTCCTGTATTAAGAGAAGAAGCTCCTCCAGTAATGAACTCTGTTATTTTTATTTATTTTTATTGTTATCATCCACAAGGAGAAATATTGAGGCCAGTCCCCATTTACTTTCCTGCTCATAGTACCGTAGTTCAGTGCAAGAGCACTGCTCAAAAGCATATGGAGAAGTTTAATCCCACAGTCATGCAAGTTACTGCTCTAGAACATGATGTATAGTCTATTTCAATGCATATGGAAAACATGAGTTAGTCTTATATTCAACTATGTCTGTGATTAATACTGTGTGTTGCTATAGATGTATAACATTTTAACAGAAAGAGAAGCTGTTGTGGCAATCTAGGAAACATAATTTTCCTCAAATTTTTTTCAGCTGTTCCTCACCAATGGACTTGGCATTGGACCTTAAAACCTTCCTTTCTGATATAGAAAGTGTAGGGGGAAACGGAATCTGTCGAATAATCTGGCTGATAAATTCGTTAAGAAAACAATAGTTTTCCTTTTTTTCATTAATATCACCCCGTTCATTCTGCAGACCATGTATTTTTTTTTTCATTTTGCTGCTCTTGACTGAAATCAATTCCTCTATTTTTTTCTTGGAAGAAATTCTGTGGTCATGTTATTTTTTTCCCACCATTCCTCCTGTTAACTCTTAACTTTGCCTTCATGTATATTAGAGAGCACCCCAGAGGTCCTGACTAATTTCAATAGCTAAAGGATTTCTGAGGTGGCAGCAGCATTTCTTTGTGTTATATAATGATCCTGAGAAACATGATTAACTTTAGTGCAATGATTATATAGGAACCCATTCGCTGTCATGAATAGATCATATTTAAATTGTAGAAGCATTTTACATTACAGATTTATATTAACAAAGTCCAGGATGAAGAAATAAATTAAAAATCTGCTTCTCAAGCCTGGAAGCATGTATTTCAGCCTTACCTGAGGAGAGAAAGAAGCTGCCACAGAAACTAACTTTATTCATGTGATAGTGAGTGACATTGCACCAGAGGAAAAGGGTCATCACTCCTGAGCTTTAAACAGTCTTTTAAACATCCTACACCCAGATCTTTAAGTGATTTGGAGCTAAGGCTGCAGAACTGACCTTAATGTAATATTCTGGAGGGAACTGGCATAGCTAGTGGTGATAGATTTGACATATTCTTGGCAGTATTTCCAACCTTTTGGCTGCAGTAGCCTATAGAGGCCCTTCAGGAAGTGTTTGGTGGCCCCCTGTCCTGTTGTCTGACTACAGATGTGGGGCTCTTGTGATCCAGGTAAAGCAAGAATCAAGCATATGGCAGCCACACGCCTGTCATCTATGCCTCCTGAGCCATGACGGGACATGTAAGCAACCTCCGTGTTGTCACGAAGGGCATGAGCACTCGCAGCATGTGACAGACAGGAGAGTGTGGAGCTCCAGAAAGCGGGAGAAGACAGTGAGGCAGTTCCAGGAGGCAGAGCTGGCCTCTGGGCTGGGCCTGGGCAGTCTTTGCTTCAGAGTATCTCTTCGAATTAGACAGCATTCTGCCATAGTCACTGTTGTGGTTTCTTTCAATGTGATGTATAAAGCTGAGGCAAGCTGCAGTGTTAACAGGCTGGTCAGATGTTTGTTTCAGCTGCAGATAGGCATATTAATTTAGTTACCTACTTTCAGAAATATCCTTGTTATCAGTTCATAGTGGTTGCCTCCTGGGTGAGTACAGTTTGCCAGTAAAGATCTTAAAGGGTCCAGGAAAAATTGAGTCCAGTGGTGCAGAAGATCTTCCAAAACTTTTTCCACAGACACGTATTAACTACTGAATTTAGGCTTACAGCTATAGATCTCCCAGTGAAAGTAAGTTGACTTACTTTCTAGCAATAGCAAGCTGAATAACCCTGCTAGAGCACAATGCTCAGAGTCTCTAATCAAGTCTCTAACCAGCCTGGAAAATGTGTTATCTATTTGAAGCAAAGAATATATTTGTCATTTTTTATTTTTCTGCCTAGTACTTATAATAGCTTTTTCTTGATATGCTCCATCTTCTATGATAAGCCTGATATATTCTCACAAATCTGTCCTTTCCCACTACTTTTGCTGTATTATGAAGATGCAAGAATTCTGAGTTTGTTAAGATAGTTATTTTTAAGACACAAGTTCATATAAGGATGTTTTTTTCCTGCAACACGTTATATTCTAAGGCTCAATACCAAATATATGATAAATTACCTTTTATCTTACAACCATTTCACTGCTGGTTAATAGATGTGGTTTTTTGTGCTTTAGTTGATTTCTTCCATGTAAGTGGTCTTTATTTCACAAGTTGCTCCAAAATAGAATTTCTTTAATGACAGAGGTAATTTACTACCATCTCATTTTGTCTGACCTTTAAATTAGTTTTAAGTAATCACAGTATTACAACATTTAAACAAATACAACCTAGGTTTATCAAAGTTATTATCCCAAACCACAGTGATACCTAGATGCAGGAAATGTGGATATTATTTGGAGCTCAGCATTTGATACAGGGTCACACATGGGAAATTAATAGTCCAGTTCAACGTGGTGGAAGTTAGTAGAAGTACTGTAGAACAGAGTGGAGCTCAGTAAAAAAGAGATGACAAGAGGTGATGTTAAATGGAGAACTGTCACACTGGAAGGAAGACATCAGCAGAATTTTTGGAGGATCAATCTAGAGGACTTACTTAACATCTTAATTAATGATGTTGGCACAAAATGTAGAAGTGGAGGAATAGAATTTGGTGGTGACAAAATATTGTGAGGCATTATTAATATATGAGATGATCAGAATATTACACGGGAAGAATGTTCTGACCTTGAAGCCTCACGTAATAGAAATGAGATGAAATTTAAGAGTACAGATGGCACTTAAGGCCTGCTAAAAAGAATTTCTGCTAGAGACTTATCAGCTGAAAATGACAGAGGAGGCAAAAGACCTGTGTGCAACAATCATTCATAGAATAACTATGAGTCATCAATGTGATACAGCTGTGAAGAAAGTGATGTGATCCTAGAAAGTATCGAAAGTGGAGACAGGGAAATGGAGATGTTGCAGCAGCACTACAACAGAGAGTTCACTTTTGGAAAACTGGACTCATGGTTTTGAGAAAGACGAAAGCCAATTGTGGCAAGTGTTAGAAAGGGTTATAACGATGATTAGGATGATATAGAAGCTTATGTTGTGTATACAAAGTAAAAGATTGGGGCTTGTTTAGTCCAATAATACAAGGTGAAGAGAAGACTGGAGTGCTGTCCACATGCTCTTCAGAGGGGCAAACAGCAGCATGAGAAAAAAAATGGCAACAAATGTTAACAAAAAAAGTTAACAAAAAGTTAAATAAATGGGTATGAGTGAATATAGGTTGGAAATTGGAAGAACGTTTCTAGTCGTCAGATAGTATGGGCCTGAATCGGTAGCAGCAGTGGAAGAAGAGAAGGATTGGTTTTAAGACAGAGCTCAGTAAGCTCATGGAAAAGATTGTATGATGCGATTTGCTGAGCTAGTGGGAGACTAAGTCTGCAGATTTAAGAGGTCTTATGTTCTTTGTTGCTGTTAATCACCTATGTATGTATCATACATGGCACAGCTTGCATAGACCATGCTAGCTTATTTTTCTTCAAGTTGATATTGAACAGAAGATGGAATCTTTCTTGACAAGTATCCTCATTCATACTTAAACCATTTCTTGAAAGTACCCAGACTCACAAGATTTATGCATTTATTAGAGGTATTTTAGATTGTGCAAAAGCTGGATTGTAGTCTAAAATTTAGTATGATATTCTCATTTATGTAAAGGTAATATTACATAATTTTGGCAAAGGAAACACAAAGTGGGAGCAAATAAAACTGCTGTGCTGCTGAGAGGACATAAAATACCTTTAATACCAGTAAAACTCAGATCTTCTTTGTTGACATGACTGGAAAGCTTAAAAAATATGAACAATATGGTGTCTACATTATCTGTTGTATGTTCACTTCCACAGCTAATTCACTGGAATAGTGTGGTAGTGACTTTTATTGGCATAAGAAGCTGAATTTGACTCAGAATATAAAAGAAACTTCTTGGAGGTTACAGTCCTTGTGATGTGAATTCCACCTGTAGAAATTCAAATGCACATTATTTCTAGCAGTTTAATAAACATGAAGGTTCAGGGCAGCTAAAAATGTTGATCTTTAGGTGCCTGTCAGTCACAATTAACTATACAGGAAAACTTTCCTATTAAAAATATTTGCAGTGGGCTAAATAATTCTTTTATTTTATTTTAGGAAATAAAAATATTTTTTTAAATACATGCAGTAAAAGAAAGGGACTCTAGCAAACAAAACAAGCCCAGGTTATCTAATTTCAAATGTGAAGTGGTTCTTCACGTTACTCCCCTACAGTAATGTATTTGGGAGAAAGTATGTTTTAATGGAGCACTTTAAATGACAAGAGTTGTTATTAAAAGAAAGAAGCAGAATATTCTTAGGGAGAAGCATCTTAGGTTTACCTGGCTCACACTACTGGAGAACACTTATTGAAAAATATTTTAGGATGACAATTACAGAATCCTCTGGGTTATCTTCGTCACAAAGTAGCTGCTGCTTTACCATTATGACATTGTAGCAAGTTGTGCAGAGAGTTCTGCAAAAAAACCCAATTCTTCTAGTATAAACATTCTTCTTGCAGAAAGTCAAAACACACACACACAAAAAAAAGCAGTACACTGACATGTTGCTTAGCAGCAAAAAGGACATATGTCAAGAACCATCTATATCTTTTGTATTACTACACTTCCTCACACCTTCAACACACGCTATTGTGATTCCTGTGTACCCATAATATGGAGAGAAAATGGCACAGAAGCTAGTTTTAACTCCATTTCTTCTCAATTTCCTTTTAAAAAGATCTAGTGTTGAAGACAGGTCCCTGGTGGGTCTAAGCTGGTGGAGATATTACTAGTTTCAGGTTGGTCCGGGGCTTTAGGCATTTTCAGTGTAGCTTATTAATTCATTAGTTGATTAACATCATACTGAAGTCTTCTAGGCCTGGGTTACTTTCAGAAATGAAAGGAAAATCTCCCCAAAAGAGAAACTGTTAACCTTAGAAATAAAATTGGCCTCTCTCTCTGTGAGGATGTCAGCAATATTCTGCTGTTTTGCTTTGACTGGGATAGTTAAGACGTGCAAAATGATAGATGCCATAAAAGAGGCAAATTTGAAAACATTACCAAGTAGGAGCTTTGAAATTGCTTGCACTGACCATTCATTCATGTTTCTTACCACATCTCTCATTCATTGGAATAGGTGTAGTTGTTTCCTAGCAAGTTTTCACTGAAAAAGCATTAAAGTCTCCCTCTTGGTCTCCGACAAACATTTATTTGTGTGAGTAGTTTCAGTGACATATATTTGCAAAGTGTCTTGTGTTAAAGACCTTTTGCTAGTTGATTATATTTTTTGCAAGGATCGCATTCCCTAGTTTTAAAAGCATATATTAACGGAGAAACTCTTATAAAGCACTTTCAGGACACACTATCTTCATGATAACAAATGTCTCCTGAAATAATAGGTTTTCTTAATTTAAAATGTCA
Organism: Urocolius indicus; assembly: GCA_013401255.1. NCBI lineage: Eukaryota > Metazoa > Chordata > Aves > Coliiformes > Coliidae > Urocolius > Urocolius indicus. The sequence goes on along the minus strand of WBNH01000215.1, from coordinate 121,480 downwards.
GTATTGGGATTTTAATTATTACAGCTATTCAATAATCTCTTCCAAGTAGTTTAATATTTTCAAGGTCAAGATTTTTTGGAAGAGCTAATGGGACCCAAATTTCTTTTCACTTCTGTCAGACCAACTGTGATGAAGTAATGATGTTCTGCAAGTTGGCATTGGAACAACAAATTATACATCAGCCAGGACTCATCAGCCAGGGCACATACCTTTTTCCCTGTGTACCCTATGACTATATGACTAATAAAATGCCTATTTTTTATTGTGTGTGGTCGAGCTTCAGAATAATAATCATCCTTGAAGATTAAATTAATGAAAAATCAATTTAACAATCAAATATTTCAGCCATAGTAGGTGGCTGAGTTAAGAAAGTATTATAATCACAATATAATTTCTTCAGCCATATAGCCAGTTGTTGATTTTCTTATTTGGCCATCAATTACTGCAAAATGGTTAGCTGAAATTACAATTAAGTAACGGTTGCAAACCTACTGTTAGGGAACATGTAGAATCAGCTGTAGTTGTTTTGAAAGGGACCATTCCTGCTGCTTGCTGCTGCTCTTGCTCTGGAGGTGGCTAACCTTGAAGGGGGACTTTGATCACATTTTGCTTTGCCAAATCAGCTTCAGACACCACCAAGCCCTCCCTTAGAGCAGGAGCCTTCACAAGGGCTGTTGTGGTGACTCCCCATGGGCTTGTAAGTCCCAGCAGGATGACAGCAAGTAGATAAGATTAGTCACATCTTGCATTGCTCCCGCTCTTTCTAAGGCATGGGTTAGCCTGTAAGCATGGACATTTGCACATGTGAAGAAATCATCCTTAACTCCTTTTGTGATGATGATTTATGAGGGCATGCATCATGCCTGCAAAGAGGAATAAGCTCTACCTGAACACTATCTGTTTACCCACTACTACTGTGACTGGTCATGGAATGTTGCTGCTCTGAGTGTTTCAATAATCACAGAAACACAGAATGGTAGGGATTGGAAGGGATCTCTGGAGATCACCTAGTCCAAACCCCCTGCTAAAGCAAGTTCACCTTGATCAGGTCATACAGGAACGTGTCCAGGCAGGTTTTGAAAACGTCCAGAGACGGAGATTCCCCACGCTCCCTGGGCAGTGTGTGCAAGGACTCCATCACCTGAACAGGAAAAAAGTTTCTCAGGTGGAACTTCATGGTTTTCAGCTTGTGCTCATTATCCCTTGTACTATCACTGGGCACCACAGAAAAAAAGACTGGCCTCATCCTCTTGACACCTGCCCTTGAAGTATTTGTAAGCATTAATAAGGTCACCTCTCAGTCTTTTGTTTTCTAGGCTGAACAGTCTCCAGTCCTGTAGCCTTTCCTCATAAAAAACATGCTGCAGTCCCCTCATCATGTTGGTAACCTTCCTCTGGAGTCTCTGCAGAACTTTCCTGTCCCTCTTGTGCTGGGGAGCCAAAAACTGGACGCAGCACGCCAGATGGGACCTCACCAGGACAGAGTAGAGGGGGAGCAGAACCTCCCTTGACCTACTGGCCACACTCTTCTTGATGCATCTCAGGATGCCATTGGCCTTATTGGCCACGAGGGTACATTGCTGGCTCATTTTTAATTCATTATCAACCAAGACCCCCAGATCTTTCTCCACAGAGCTGCTCTCCAGCAGGTCAGCCCCCAGCGTGTGCTGGTACATGGAGTACATGGAGTTGTTCCTTCGAGGTGCAGAAAACATTATTTGCTGTCCTAAAATTGTATATCTATCAAACTCTGTGCAGATTGGAAACTAGGTTGTAAGAGTAACGTTTTCAGTGAAAATGTTTGCTGTAACTTTCTATTTCAATTTCCCACATGTTCAGTACCCAACTTTATGACATGAGTGAAAATAATGAATTACTTCTTGATGAAATAATCGGCCCCAGCTTACTGTACACCATTGGACATTACAGAAGACGTAAGACAGGCTTTGAAATTTCCTCTCAAGTTTTTCAAAGGAAAATTATGATAAATTCAGGAAAGCTTTGGGCTTCATCATGAGTGTGTGATTTCATTTTAGAGCTCAACTTCTCAAAGAAAAGCAGTGACATATTAATGCAGGCCAACTGTCTATTAATAGTACAAGTTTTTTTTAGTACTTACTGTCTCTTGTGGAATGATATATGCTCACTTACGCATTCAGGGGGAAAGGTTGTTCTCTGTAAGCTTATCTGTTGCAATATTTCTGGCTATCCTGCTTTAAAGCATTCACTCATAGGCATGCATATGCAATACACCATGAACAAATGCCCCAGAAAATCCCATAAAAACTTATTCTGTGTCTTGAAAGAGGATGTGGGTTCAGATGTGCTCCAACACTGCACCACTACCGTCTCTTTTTAGTACTTTTACATGTAGGCGTTTGCTATTAGGTGTTTGCTATTGTTAAAAGTGACAGCTACATCACCCTCTTTAGGCAAGCCTTTTTAAAGTAAGTGTGATTTGCATGTACTTTGCATATTTTAATTTGTAATTTGCATATGCTAATTGACAGAGCATTGCAGCAACAAATGGTATTGCATGTAGTCAGCCTAGATTGTAAAGAATTACAGGAAAGTTTGTCTCCTCAAAGGCAAGTTCCCTTCTGCATCCTAGCAAAGACTGAAATCTCTCCAGTGATGCTGAGAGGTGCTCTGTGTTGCACGTTTCCAAAGCATAAGTAAACAAACACAATGGTCTGTCGCCTATTTTCAAAATATATCTTGTAAATCTGGAAGGGAATCATCCTTTGTTCTTAGTGTCTTTCATAGCAGTAACTTTGTGCCAGATCATATAGAGATCTGCTCTTAAATTGAGCCTACATTTCTGAAACTTTTTCAGGTAATGAGGATCTTAACTGTGCCAGAAAAATCATATATGAAGTAAATGTCTGATGTAACCATGCAGAGGAGACAGGGAGTAGAACAGTAGTGTAGAGCGAACCACATGAACATGCCACTGCAGATCACCAGGGTGTTTTCCAAGAAAAAGCAAGATCAGTGGGATTCTCAAAAATATGTGTTGGAGGCAACACCCAAGTTTTCCCTCAAAAAGGTGTTAGATAGAAACAGTACCCTTAAATGGTATTTAGGTTGCTGAATATTGCACGAGTTGACCCATACTGGAATAATCTTATAAAGGGAGCCCACTGGGATGCTTCTGCTCTGTAGCAGACACACAGACATCAGTTTCTATCTTTTCTATGCCACTGCATTTCAAACAGTAACAGTTTTATATTCCTGTTGCCCATGATATGTTGAGAAAAAAATAGTGAAAAAGACAAAAAGAAATGTGGTGTCAATAACGTGGACCATCCATCTTTCAGTAGTGTATTCATATGGCTAACAGATATGCAAGTGGCTGATGACTCTTCCCTTCAACATACCTAGTGTTGCTGGCAGTACAGATTTATTTGATGTTTCAGCAAGGCACCTGCTTAATATCACATTTAATAAAGACAACATAGTAATTCCTGGTGGATCTGGAAGAATGATTCATAGATGGATAGGTAAAAATGGAAAAATCCCCCATAGCTGTCATCTCACTCTGCCCGTTAAGAAACATCCAGTGGCATCATCTCTTGGGACTAGTTTGCAAACTTGGCAGAGAGTAGTGCTATATTTGCCCAAGATGCATCAACTCAACATACCAGGGTCAATATAGAAAGTATGGCATATGAGAAGCTCATTATTGCACATCAGTCAGATAGATAGGTAAATGTTTTTTGTTTCAAATAAATCACTATAGAATATACCAAAATATTCTTAATTTTTAGCATCACTGGGGGGACAAAAAAGACACCCACAACATAGATATTGTCATTTTTTTTATGATACAGGTGATTAAATATAGAAATTTATCTGAAAAAAATAAGAATTTTTCTTGGCTTCTCCTCACATTTGGGGTAAAATTTACTCCTCATAAAGTTAACACCACTTTTTCTTGACACTGTTAAGAATGTCATTCCTCAAGTGTAACTTGTAGCTCTGATGCAGTAAACAAAAATGTTGTTTTGTTAGTACTACCATTTGCTCTTCACTCTTCTCACAGTTGCATGAAAACGTGTGTTCTGAAATTCAACCATTCCCACCACCTTTCTTGAGATTCTGCAGTTTTGGGTGCATTTATCACTACTCAAAACATACAGAGCACTGATAACTTCACAAACAAGTGGCAAACACAAATTCTTCAATGGAAAGGTTTTGGGTGACCTTCCTGTGAGTGACTTCCATGTGAGTATCTCTCTGAAGGACATTGAATGGAGCAGACGGTGTATGACCTGGGAGAGTAAACGTGAATGGGATGACATACAAGTGATGAAACTCAGGGGGGTAAAAGCAGGTGGAAATAACAGAGAAGGAGTGAAAGTTCAGCTCCCCTACACAGCATCCCCACGCAGAGCAAAAGCTTCCTATGAAGTTGCTTCTTTGGGGGCGTAGCCTGCCATCTGCCTCAGAAATAACGGAGTTTTATGAGAAATTAAAGGTGAGAAATGTCACTCAGAGCCTCTGCTTGTGACTGTGCTGCACATCACCTCATGGGAATAGCTCTGGGAAATCAAACTCATGCCACTTTGCTGGTGCAATGCGTGTATGGTTAGAAGTTTCTGTTACACCCCAGTAGGTAACAGTACTATGTGTGTGCATAGGCATAAAGAATTAGCCAGGAGAAATTCAGAGTCACTTTGCTAAATGTTTATTTTGCTGCCGGAGGGGGCATGCTACCTAGACACAAAGCACATATTCTATGAGGGTCTTATACTTCTTTCAGAAGTATACATCCCTATATACTGATAGGAGTTTCATCTGCAGTGGCAGGTGAGGCTCAGGTCCAGTGTGGTAAAACCAAACCACCCCATGAATCTTTGCTGCAGTTATGCTGCATTGTATTATGTTGTGCAGCCGGTGTGGGCACCTAATGAGTACAAAGCCCAGGGGAGAAGGGTCGTTAGTATCATGTTGGTTGCTGTGAATTGTTTTCTATGTTAACTTTCAATCATGCAAATATTTATTATTTATAGTTTCTAAGCCATAGCTCAGACCATCAAAGTAATTTCACTCTTTTCCAATGGCAAGCTAACTAGCTATCCATTTTTAAGAAGCGCTTGCCTCTGAGGTTCTTGCAAAGACAGGAAACAACAAGAATTTCAAGCTCAAAAACCTCTGAGAATAAACTCCTTCATGCGAATTTTAACACTTCTTAACTCTAACCAGATGTGAGGTATGCAAGAAAAACCTTTTAATTTACATTTCTAGCTGTGCTGGTTCTAGGAACAGGAGGATAGGAGGAATGTGGATAAAGTGCTGTATAAAATATGAGAGTGCTGATCCAAAAAATTTCAAATGTCATGTTCAGTCCAAGGTTTGTGCAGAGGCCTGAACAGCTCTTATTTGTCTAAATTGCTTCATGCCCCTCTGTAGGCAATTTTTCGTCCTTTTCTATTTTCTTTTTGAAGCAAAACAATATTCTAGTTATTAATTAATCCACAGTATGGCTGAAAAATAAAAAGACTATTTGGAAGTCTGTTTGTATTACTGAGTAGTTGCAGAGCAAAGCTCAGGAATTCAGGTTGCATGCAGTATGCCTTACTGACATGAGCCAGACACAAGAAGGAGAAATACTGCAGCGACCTGTTTTGCACCAGAGCATGGCACTCCTCCTCTGCCCTTACCTCTTACATGATTAGCTTCACAAAAATTAACATAATTTTCTTCAATTTGTCTTATTGTTATGCAAGCCAAATTCCTGCTGTTTAAGTGGAGATCCTTGTGGGACCAGGGTTTGTCCTTTAATAATGTCTGAAGTAAGACCAGGATTATCAGGGGGGAAAATCATTTGAAAATATTCATGTATGAGTGTAGTGAAGGAGGGCTGACTTTAGGCAGATATTTCTCTATAGTTATGGTGAAAAAAATGACTTTGTAGGAATGTTACTTTCTATTACTCTGCTGTGTATTGGATGCCGACAACATAACAACTTTGGACTGGCATTTTCTGCATTTTATTCCAGTGCCATTTTCATTTGTCTTGTAGCAAAAGTATCAATTGCTTCCTGCCAAGCTTACTCTTACATGGTGTTAGGTTTTGTAAATGAAAGTCAGCTAACTATTCACTGCAGTAATTGGCAGACAAATTTGTTTCCAGATCCTGAGTTGAGTTTTCAGCGCTGCTGTTAAAGAAAAATATTCTTTGTTGTGAAATATGTACAAATTATTTGAAAGCTGGGGGATACTTCTAATATATATGTGTGTATAAAGTATCATATTTGCATGTTTATATTGCAAGGTGGCATGTCTTTAGGCTTTTTTTTGAGTCCTGTTTGACCAAAATGAATGTGAAAGTAACCAAATTAAACTGAGTTTCCCACGTTAGGTGATTTCTATACATTTTGTTAAAATATAGTAGATTATGAAAGAATATATTTAATTTGTCAAAGAAGTGTTTTGAGTGAGATAGTCATATGCATGCTAAAGATATCTGAACATCAAGTTGTCAATCTGGGTCATTCTCTCTCATGTCAACAGGGATGCTTATTCACAGCATTGCACTGAAACTCCGTCAACACTGCTGAAAGATAAATGTTAAAGCTAAAACTTTAAAGAAAAACTTCCCACCTTGGATTACTTCAGTCCTGTGAGAAAACATGTTCTAGGAGACTTTTAAAAATATATTTCCAGTCTGGGATCATAAGTTTGTTTATATTTTTCTGTAATTAAATTAAGAGTTTTTAGGCTGACATTTGAACCATGGAATTCCCGGTGATCTCACTGTACTTGGTTGTTAATAGCTTTTGTTAACCATGACTTCCATGTGTAATTGAATGCAACCAGCACTTTTGTAGCTTTCCACCTGTTCATTTTTAGAAGCTGGTATAGTAGACCAAGACAAGGATGATGTCACACTTGTCCTTTTTTTTTTCCTCCCTTTTTTTTTCTTAGGTTTTTGTTTTGACTGTCATCAGGCACAGGTGTTGGCCTGGGTGGACATTTGGGTTGATCCTGTGCACTGGTTGTTGTGTTTTATGTTCAAGGGGCCCCTGAAGCTGTCCTGACAGTGGCAGTTCAGCATTGTCACAAGAACTGTGTCTTACCTGTAGTGGTTCCTGAAATCACAATGAGTCATTGTAGCAAAACTATATCAAGAAGATGGCATAATGACTCTCTGTGAAATGTGGAAAAGGCCTATCATACAGCTAAAAGGATGGAACACATTGGAGGAGGCTATTTCAACTTCAGCACAAAGTGTTACAGCACTTGTTACTGATGTTATCTTTTTCAAGTTAAGAGCATTCTACTTGCTGCATAAAATTTTATTAAAAACTACATATGACGTGTTCTGACTGAGGCTTATAAACCTCTTACATTGCTTACCCTTTTCTGAAAGCGGTTCTTTATTATTTGATGTTATTTTGTCAGACAGCTGATTTGTATAGCTGAACAAAGGGCACTTACCTTCATTGTAAGGGTAATAAACAAGCTGCACTTTTAAAACCAACAAAACATTTTTAAACAGTAGAATATTTTCCTAATTATTTTGTCTCGTGTGTTGAATATCTTTTTACTTTCTCTGCAGTTAGCTTCTGTGAGCTTGAAAGAGAGAGTGGGAAAGCAAGCTTTGCTGCAGAAAAAAAAAGAAATCAAAGCCAACCACCAACGGCTTTTTGAAAAAGAGTGTTCTGGTTGTTATAAAACATGTATATAACCGACAACTGATATTATCCACTGGTGAGATATTGTTCATACATCCACAGCATAAAATTACCAGAAAAATCATGCTGGTTATCAATCCACGTGTGTTCAATGCAGTTTGAGGATTTTGAGAATGCCATGTGTATCTTTTATCATATAACCGTAACCCCTCACCTCCCACCAGTTCTCCAGACACACTCCCCACTACGTTCTGTCCCTTTTTATGTGCGTATCAACACATTTCACCTCTGTTATTTTTCACCTGAATGTGGACCGTGCTGTGAAGCTTGACTGACAGTGCTTGAGCATGAAGTCCTGTGTTTAGGGAAAAGATTATCTTTCTCCTTCACATTGCTTACCCGTGGGCTTCAGTCATGCTATGAAATCTTCCAATGTTGAGGACGTCAGCTATGCCTATATGGCGAATGCCTATATGAGCCCACTGTGGCCACACACCAAGCTGACCTGTTACTATGTGGCCATTTTCATCTGGCTCAAAGCCCAAACAAAAAAATCCCACGGGGTTTACTTGCTCAGACGTGATGCCACACTATGTAGCTTTTGGGTGACTTGGAGTGTTAGCAGAGCAAGTTGGTGTCTGCCTACAATATGTTTTATAGACACATTCATGACTATGTTTACACTGTACTAACCTGCATGCTCCACCAACAGTGAAGGAGTTACTTTAACTAACTTAAACTAGCTGCCATAGGTAGCCTTGTGAATTTCTGGCAGCCCGTGCTTGTCTTCAGGATTTGCATTCAGGAATGGTGTCCTCAGACTTCTAATTAGGCTTCTTGTCAGACACAGTGATGGTTGTGGTGGTGGTGGTGTGAGGAGCTATTCTGGCAGATGCAGACTGGACTGAACCCAAAAATAGGATTTATCAGAGTTGCAGCTAATCAAAGTTGTATGTTGCTGCCGATTTTTCCTAGATGTAAATCAGGAGCTTGAGACACACAGTACTCTGTCTCAGTCACTCACAGCTCCTCTTTTAATGTTTTTAAGGGTGAAAGGGACCTATGCATTATTCAAATCAATACTTTGTCAGTTGTTTACTCATTCCTTATATAGGCTGTAAATGTTTAATAGTATTTCTAAAATCCATGTAACTATGTAAGTTGGGGTGGTTTTTTTGTTGTGTTGGGTTTTTGGGTTTTTTTTGACTCAGCTTCCCATCTCAACATGGTTCAGAGGAGAGAGTGGAGATCAGAAACTAGTAGAATTATGTTTGTAGACATGTGTCTTCAGAACAGCTTTGCACCAGAAAATATAGCACAACAGATCTTCCTACATGCTTTCATAGCGATAACTTGCATATTTATACACTCTTTAGAGGGTGAAGATCACCAGCAAAGTTGACAATTTTTTTGCAGGTGGTCATTGGTGTGGCTCCGGTGACTTGCTTAATTTTCATGGAACTGTTTGGATTCAGATCAGCAAGAGATGAATCAAGTCGATTACCGTGTGTGGGTTGGTCAGTTAACCCACCACCAGCATGAACACACCACAGGAAGGCAGATACACGTTTTCTGCACTAAGCTTCAGTTTGGAACCCTCCATCTATGTTCTGCCACAGACCAGCTTAGATAACTTGCATAAAAGAATTGTGACAATATGTGAGGGTGTAGCCAATATCACTTTATCTAAATGTCATTTCGGTTGTGCTTTTACATAATTCCTTTGGTTTATGCCATGTTTAGTATTCTGCTGGGTCAGATGAAGTCAGGGGTCAGGAGTGTGCTTGATTTAATACAACTGGATGGTTTGCCTGTTTTTTTTATCTGTTTCTTTTGGTGTCCTGTCATTTGAATTTTATGTTTTTGCCTTTATTTCTTGAGATGACTTTTCTGGGTATCATTTTCTGTGCTATGTTGGTCCTTTATGCTGGTACAGATTGCATTTGTTCATCTAAAATGCCTGTCCTGCACAATTTCCATCATTTTTATGATCTTACATTTTGTCATTTTCTGCTTGAGTTTGGTCGCGGTTTGTTATGTTTTGACAGTGTTTTGTCATACAGCTGTGAATAACCTCTTTGGCTTGCCTTTAAAACTTTCTTCTTTGCAGTTGTTGTACAAAGTTAACAAATACTTCAAAGAGAATGATTAGCACAGACAGAAGTGCAAGTGGCTGTATACCGCAACCAGGCAAACCATTTGTTCTGTTTTTATTCACAAAGTGCAGATTTTTTAATGCAAATATATTCTCTTTGCTTAAATGTTTGTGTATAGACCTTTGCTAGTGAATGATGGTTTTGATTTATAAGATGTGGAAGTTTTACAGCGTAAACTGGAGTCTTTTGTCTGTGGAAAAGTGACACTGTCTAGGCAAGCCACTACAGGTGGCCCTGCTCTGAGTGAGGGGTTGGACCAGACAGTTCTCAGCTGCCATCCTGTGAAAGGGATCTTAGACTCTGCTGCTTGCTCTCCACATCCCCTGTCCACACTGTCTTAGCCTAAGGCTGAAATGCTCGAGATTGGAAGACTGAATATTGTAGTGAGCAATTACTTAAAAATTGGTACTGTGCTGCCAGTATAATAAGGAAAGGGTTAGAAGGAAGGAAATGTTATTGGAATAGCTAGGCTGGCTGAGCCTAAATGAAAAACTGTGCTGATAAAGTTTAGCTTTATACTGAGACATATAAAGCTTTTTATAATTGTTTTCTGATTGTTTTTACCAAAACAAATTGTAGTAAAATACTTTCTCTATTCAGAGAGTTGATAGATTAAGACTGACTTGCAGATTATGTGTCTATGAGAATAAGGGTCATAAGGTGTGAGGAGTTAAGCTGAGGTCTTATTGTCATGAAGTTTCTGTTACGTGTTCTTGACTCAAGTGTGGTTTAGAGGATAGAAGTGCTGGTTACAGACTTGTGAGAAAAGGAAATACACTGTCAATGGAATTAAAATTATATAGACAAATCCTCAACAGGGTAAAATGTTAGAAAATACTTATGGAGTCAAATCTTACCTAGTGATTGAATTACACAGGATACACAGGAAGGAACTGGGGAGGGAAATCTAGATATTTACAATTGTATAGGCATTAGTATCTGGGCTTATAGCTTTTAACTGTAGGCATTATTATTAACATAAAATAAATAAGATATTGCAGATACCATGACTAGTATTATGGATCAAAACAAAAACACCACCAAAGCATTAGGTTCTGGATATGGCAAAGATTCAAGTCACTTAGTCACAGTGCTAAATCCATGCTACGCACCCCACTTCACATTTCTGTTACAAAATTGGGAACAAAGGCAAAATGGTTGGAAAACTTAGATTTCCATGAACTATTAAGTAGATTATTAAAGATTAAAATAATGTTCTATTGCTAATATTACTCTTTAAAAAGCTGTGCTTTATTAGCAATGTGGAGGTAGTACTTCCACTGTCTTCTGAACCTCATAGAGATTAAAACCTGTAGATTATACAGATGTTTATGAATTTTTAAAGACAATGTAGTTTATTACTATTAATAGTGTATTGGTATACTGTAGTATATTATTAGTATTACTGTAATAGGTTTTAAATCATTCGTCTAGTTTTACTTAATGTTTAATTTGTATAAATAACTTAAATTTTCCTATAAGTGGAAATTAATCATACATTATAACTTTTATTCTGTGTGCAGTAAAAATGATAGGAGCTTAATCTTACCAATAGATAATAAGAAAAAAAAAGGACAGGTCTGTGTGTGCCAGATTCTGCGTTGGATACATGTGGGTGGTTTAATCAACATGGCCCACACATCTCTTGAGTTAGAATTTGGACTATTAGATTGTCTTTTTACTGCCTTTCATGCCATCAAATCTGACAGTAGCTTTTCCTGGGAACTGATAGATTGTTTGGGTTTGAATCCACTCACCAGAAAAGGTCTTTCAAAGGTGGGAAGATGTTCCCACAAGCAGCCTGCCTTGCAGCTCTTCCAGAGAGCAGGTCTCAGCACTGAAAACTGGGGATTCACTGTTTTCCAGCTTCATGGAGATATCCCTCCCTCCATGTCTCAGCCATATGGACTGTGTCTGGGAGGGAGGACACCTGACACGCTCTTTCATGGTGACAAATTTGGGCAAATAGAAATGTAGGCAGAATAACAGCAATGGCATCACTATGTAGCTTCACAGAGTTTTGCTTTATGTGTACTGATTTGTTTATTTCAGTTAGAAAAACAAATGTAAATAAACATGCCAGGCTCTGGCCTATAGAGATGTCAATTAGCCATGCCTAGAGATGTCAATTATCAATTAACAGAAGGCTCAGGCTTTCTTCTGTGGTGCTTGGGAAAGCTTATTTGCAATCAATGGGAAGTAGTCTCCTGGCTTCCCTAGCCCTTACGTCTAACCAAGGGAGAGTTAGTCTTAACATCTCCATTTAATTACTGAGATCCAACTGTGGTAACCTCTCAAGAGACTTTGATGGTCTGCCTAGAGCTTTACGGGACAGCTCAACATTTTGGTTTAGGAGCCAAAAAAACCCCACAGCCTGAACCAGTGCTGTTCCTCAAACCCAACTATTGCATGTTGATGAGATAATTAGCTGCAGTCTGCACCAGAGCTTCCAACAGAGCTGCATTAAGCTGTGGGCACAGGGTTGCATCTTCCTTATGTTGCTGATTCTGTAGAAGTTTTAAAGGCTTTTTTATATTTTATGGTTTTATTTGTGTCTGTTTCATACCTTATTTTATATCCTAGCTCTAATTGAAGACATGAGACTTGACAGGATCGAGAGCTGCAAAAACCAGCCTGGAAGCAATAAACCCAATATTTTTATTTCACTGATTAACACTTCCATTGTTTCACTTCTATACCAGCTTGGCAGTCATATGACATGTTGTGTATGTATATGCTAAATCCAGGTCTCTGCCCCTGAGAGCTCCTACTGTAGCAGTTCAGTGAGCGAGGAGGCGTTTGCTATGAAGACCTGCTTCTGCAAAGAGGCTGTGAACCTTCTTTCTGTGGAGAAGGCACCAAGATTTTGACAGCCTATCTTTGGGACGCAAAGGGAGGAAGTGTTCTTCTATTCCTAGCCCATAAATAATATTGGTTTCCCGTTAACTAGAAAAACATGTTTACTCCCTATTTTATTCAGATCTTCCTTGGAAAAAACAAACAAACAAACAAACCAATGGTACCATCACCACCCAAAATCATATTACCAACTATTTTTTTTAATCTGTCTTTCTGTCCATAGCTAGTCTGAGGCTTGCAACCATCCTGAAGTTGTGGCCATTCTCATCTACAGATCATTGGACTTCGTGGTTGAATTTGGAATGGAAAAATAATTTTAGACTTAAGCATATTCCTGAGAGAAAAAGGAATTTTACACTCAAGCAAATGTGTTTAAAATATGAAATAAAAAGACAGCATGAAAATAACAATTGCTAGGATCAGGATGACAGAGGGGCACCTAATTATTATTGCTGCATGATTGCAGGCCAAGAAGTGGGAGCGGGATTTGTGTTCCTCACCAAGAGGCAAGTGTTGGAGCATTTAATATGTAAAATGGTTTCATTCTTTTCTTTAGAGTTCCCCAAGAATGGTGCTTAAGAAGTTGTATGTAGTATAATTGTTACTGACCTATAAAACTTCTTGCTTATGTTCATGGATTTAATGAATTGATTTCTGGACTTGTATTTGGGGTAGTGTCACAAATCTACTTCAGTTGCAAGATCATGTTTAGGTCTCTGGTCTACCAGAAAGGTATACAAAGTCATGTGGAGCCAAGTCATTACATCACTGAACCAGTTAAAGTACGTCATTCCAGCAGATGACAGCACTACATTTTGTGCAAAGTAGTCACTTCAGATATGTCTTTTTTACAGACATTTTCATATAACTATTACCTGTTGCTAAATCCAGCTGATCTTTGTCAGTTTGCTTTGCTATCTGGGGATTTGCTAACACAAATGAAGCAAACATTAAGGGGCAGTGCCTGCCTCTCATGGGAAATAGCGTATCCTCAGATACTCAGCTAGGGATTCAAGATGCTGCCTGGAACAAAATGATAATTTAAAGCAGTATTCCAGTGATCTGGAATTAATGCCAAAATGCTGAGAGGCAGGTGAGTTTTCCTTCTAGTATATCTGGTATCTTACAATGCAGGGTGTCACATTTCATGCTATTAAAAGGTCTTTTGTGGGTCATGTGACTATAAGAGCCTGTTAGTATTTGTACAAATGCAGGTATGAACCTATGTCTGCTTTTCTAAGCCCAAGTATTGGGCTCAAAGCCTCAGCATCTGCAGTCATGGCTATTTGAAGGTATTCTTGCAGGCAGGTGATACAGAAACTATTATAAATACTGTTTGATAAGTTCCATTAGAAGGCTGTCTTTCTACTTATTTGTTATTTGCCAAAGTTGACCCAATAAAGCTGAAATAGTTTTTACCTTTAGCTAGATCATTTTTTATTTCTTCTTTCCCTCAAAATGTAAAAATACCGTTTTGTTCATGTTTCAAAAGTCTTTGTCAACTTTGTTTTCTAAATACCAAAGAATCTGGAGTAGAGTTGCTCACCTTTGCAGCAGAGGTCTCCCTTTCATCCTCTTTTAGCAATCTGAATTTACCACATTTGTAAATCTTGAGGAAAAAAAAAAAAAAAAAAAGAACCTATTCTGAAATACTCAGTGCAGGCTTTACTGGACTGTAACAGCTAACATTTCCAAGGACACTCTTTCCTAGGAACATAGTGAGGATCCTTGTAGGAGCTCAGTAGGGTCATCCACATGCCAACTACCAAGAGTAAATAGACACGTTGCATCTGAAGGCTGTGTGGAATCATGGATATTTCCACTGCAGTGTCCACAGAGAAGGCTCAGCCAGTACTGCGTTCAAGAGCAGGAAGCTCCTTCTTCTCCTGCACTGACAGTGGATGCACCTGGGATCCAGGTGGCCCCAGAAAGAAAGTAACTTTGCCTGAATGTGGAGGAAAGAAGAGGAGGAAAAATGAGAAGGGAAAAAATCAAGGCAAGAAGACATTGATGTGAGAGAGGGAAGAGAAGTACTAGCTGGGAGATGATGGGAGGATGATGGAGTAAAGGAGAGTTAAAAGTCAATGAGAAAAACACAGGGAATGGGGAGATGTTTGGCTGGGTGCGGGACACAGAGGGAAGAAGTCCTCTTGTCTAGTCTCTGACTGGATGAGAAGATGAAGGAAGGAAGGAGAGATGGAGTTCATTTGGAGAAAGAATGTGGTGTTAGGGAGAGGCAGAGTGGGGAAAAGAGCAGAGAAAGAATCATTAGCAGGAGGTGAGGGTGGAGGGAAATGCAAAATCAACAACCAGACAGCATAGACTGCTGAGGCAAGGAGCCTGGGACGAGGAGTTGGGGCAGCCTGTCTGGGTAGGGTTGAAAAGGTCAAGTTGGTATTCTGGAAGAGAGTAAGGAGACTGAGACTAGAGAGCTGGGCCTCCTTAAGTAAGGAGAATGAGGGGAAAAATCCAGGGAAGGTCCTTTGCACTTAAAATTCACAAAGTTTGTGATGATCCCTAGGCTTTATAAGAGCTGTTCCACAGCCTTTTATTGTTCTTGGAAATACCATCTCCTGCATAAATAAGCTTTGTTACCACTGTAGAGTTTTGTGTTTATCCTAGAAAGTAAATGATTTTTTTAAGCCATTGAGGGCTTCAGGAAGAGAATCAAAACCTTGAACCTGGCAAGGCAACACAGTGAGCTGAGGGCAGGTCTGCTCTACTAATACAGGTTTCCATTAATGTTTCTTCTGGAGCTGAATACTAGCTGTAATCATTTATATTGGACATTCGCTCTAGCTATTTTTGAATATACAGACAGGCAGGGTCTGCATGAGCATCTGTCATTGAAAGTCAGGTTCCATGGGGCATATCCTTGTGTGCACCTCCACTCCTCTTCATCCTTTTGGTCCCCCACTTTGTTAACAGTAGCATATCCCCATGGCAAACACTGATAGTGCTTACTAGAAAAAAAAGTTATAAGAATAAAGTATTTAATAGATTTCAATCCTTCTTTATTGTGCTGTAGCTGTGAATTCACGGCAAAAAGCAGCACCATATGACCATGCTACTTTGGGAATGGTCGATAAACTACAGTTAAAATAGTTTCACAATGTGTATGCAGTGCAGAAGTCACATGAATAGAGGTTTATCACAATCAGTAGGAATGCTGGGTTTTCATATCACACATTCACTGCTTAGGATGATTAGCAGGAAATTTAATTTGCACTAATTAGCCTTAGGGGAGCAAGAAATTAACTTGATGGGTAAATTTTGCATTTTACTATATACCATACCAACATGGAGAAATTCGAGTTAAACCCTGAGTTGAGTGCTGATGTACTGGACTTCAGTTTTGCTAAATTAAATTAAAAGACTGTAGAAAATTAATATATGCATGGTGAGTGGGTGGGTTTTTTTAGGAGCCAGAGTCATAGAATAGTCATTCAACGAGTTCTTTGAATTGTCAGCCACTTCCAGAGAGTGTGGTATTTTTCTGTACATTAAACAACATTAATACCTAATATTACAGGAAAAGCTCTAACAATTTTCTATATTTGTATATATTTTCATTATATAATGTGTGTTATGACTGCACATGCAATATTCCACGTTGTAATGCATAGAGCAGGAACAGTTTTCACAGAACTACTGTGAAAACGCCATACTTTTTAATTTACAACACCCACTTGCAAATACATTTTTAGGGTCAGGAGCCTTTTGTTCGTGTGCTGGCAAAAATCCTATGAAAATAATTTTTTTTTTAGAAATTACTCTCAAAAGTATGCAGCAAATGAGGGAGGCATGAGTCACCACATAGCCCTAATAAACAAATAAGAGTTAGGAACTAATAAACTCTCATCTTGCCTGTTGGTGGTGGTTTTTCTGTCTCAACCCTCTAAAACACAGTTTAGATTGCTTGGTTTTTCCCTCTGTAAAATGGAGGCATTTTTATGTATCCACCACTTAGAGTTACTGTGGACTGATTAATGCAAAGCAATGAGTCATTCGGTATGGAAGTATCGGTCTATTATAAGCTGAAGTATTCTGTCATACCGGGCTTGTGGTTGCGTCCAAACTTATCTGTAAAAGAGGAGATGGAAAGGCATCAGTTGCATACGAGATAATTGCCTTTGATGTCAGTGCTTCTGTTAGTTTGTGCATCTGAAGTACACTCACAAGCTCACTATTACTGTTACATATTTGTAATTACACCTTGTCTGATTTACCTGAAAATGGTATTGAAGGGAGAGGTGAGACCTCAGTGAGAGTTATGCCTGAGTAAGTATTGCACAGTTGGGTACCTTGAGTCCATAGTCTGGGGTTTAATTGATGCATGTAAGATAGCTCAGGCATCTGATCAGACTTTCTAGCCTGTGACATAACATTTCTGGTCTAAAGAGAGATCTCAGACAGTCATATATATCGTGTAAGATATCATATTGCATTTTCAGGTCCTTCTTCAATTCCCAGGACTGACTTCCCAGCAGTAGCCTTCCTATTCAATCAAGAGTGTGTGTGCATGTGCATGTGTGTATGTGTGGGTGGGTATATATAAATACACACGTGCCCACACACAGACAAACATATATATGTACACAGCTCCCCTCTAAAAATGTGCCTTACCTTTTTGAGTGTATGAGTATATTTCTGTAAATGCTCACCACTTGTATTTATACGTTTATGAGTAATATCCAACTTTCAGTCATAATTGACACCATGTGGCTTTCTGTATATTAATTACTTTGGGACAAAAAACCTTGCAGATGGTTTCAAGAGTAACTCAAACTCACCATCAATGTAAAAAGATTAAATAAGATGAGTCCTCTCCCTCTGAATGGAGGAGGCCAATGATTTCAATGGAAGCGGACGCATCTTCATTTCTACAGCAGAGAACATGCATTATATTTGTTAAATGAAAGTTTGATTTCATTGCACTTAAAATTATTCATGTTCTGTTAGCAAATGGTTTGAGATTTTATAACCTAGAGCATTTGCTGAATTCTGCTTTGTATTTTCCTCACAGCAATTGGAAGGACCCTCATTCCTCGTTATTTTAGCACTGTCTTTGAAGGAGGTGTAACAGACCTGTATTACATTCTCAAGCACTCAAAAGAGTCATACCACAACTCATCCATCACAGTGGACTGTGATCAATGCACCATGGTCACTCAGCATGGAAAACCCATGTTTACCAAGGTAACAGGGAAGACTCAATAAAGCATGTTGTTGGATTTTTATTTTGTTTTTCTTTATTTTTTTTTTTCAGTGTGAATAAGGGTGAAAAATATTGGCTGTTGCATTTTTCTGGTAGACTGAGATTATTTCTAATACTGAAAACCCTTGAAGCCATTTAATTACTATTTTCTATATTCATTACGTGACTGGAAATTTCTGTGGACACCCTGTGCAATTCTCCCAGAAAGATTACAAGAGGAGTGCATAATGCCAGGTTGCCAGAACCATCAGTTGTATGTGAATTAAAATCATCCTGCCCATCTCCTTTTCTCGGGGCTTGTTTTTAAAGCAACAATGAGATTGCCCATTGCTGGTACCTACCAACTGGGGTGGTATGCATTACATTTGATACTTACCCAGTCCAAGGACTATAAATCTCTAGGAAGACAGTGATTTAATACAGTAGCATGCCAGTACAAAGGGCAGTGAAGTCAATCGAAGGAGTCAATTGATTTAAACATGCTCTGGATCAGGCGTTTACTGAATATTCAATATTTGTAATTGATACTGAATAATCTTAATACACTGCCCACTTCTAGTCCTGTAATTAAACTGAGTGCCATATATTTGTAAAAAACAGTACAAAAAAGGTGGAAAATACAAATTAAACCCAAAATTTTCTTACATTAAAAAGATCAGTAGACTCGTTTTCAAAATGGAAATATCTCCTTTGAGAAATTAACATGAAACAATGATTTTCCACCTTTTACTTGTTCATCTGCATGAATTTTAGTCTTTGCATGGAGAAAGGCACAAAAGGAGAAGGGGCAGCAGGAGGAGATAACCCATCCCTGTTGCCCATGGCCTGCAGGACTGCGGAGGTTTTAGAGTCAAAAAGGCACAGGCTACTGACAGGACTCACATGGCTTACATTGTTTTAGCATGTGTATGACTCACATCCTGTCACAGAGTCTTGCTGCCATCTTCACGGCTGTTGGAATCAGGGAGGGGAGGAAGCCGCTGGTATGAAGAGCACTGATGTGCTGGAAGGTGTGTGTTTAATGGAGTCCTCATTCCAGATCTCTCACCCAAGCCTGGGACTTCCATAGTCACAAAGAGAGAGAAAGTGAGATGCAAAGAGACCGAGTATTCCTGTGTAGCAGGTCTTTGCCTTTGCACCTCACTGCATATGTAGGCTGGCAAACACAACATGCTTTTCTCAATTCACTTAGTTGGCTTTACTTATCACAGTGGCACATTACAGCATTGTTGCTCTGGCAAGGAGGCTAGTATCCAAGCAAGCCAAAGTCAGACCTGCAGCAGGGATGGGGCTGGGTGTATGCCTTGTGGGAAGAAGAGCACTGTTGCCTCCCCAGCACATCCTGTTGTGTGCAGTGGGGTTCTCCCACGGCTACAGCGCATGGCCTACTTCAGCCCTGATGTTTCTGATGCAGATTCCAATATAAACCTGTGTATCTCAGTAGAAGAGTTGAGGTGAGGATATGATTTGGATTCTAGGAGAAAAATCAGATGTTTTTAATGGCTGTATGTTTAAAATATGACTGTGTTACAACAAATTTGGAAAGAATGCAGTACTTGGTGGCATAAGGAAGAAAGTAATACAGTACTCTTTCAGATGTAAGTTAGAGCCAAACGTTGGCTCTGTGTGTATAACTTCTAGTAGAGAAACCGAAAGCTCAGATCTTGCACTCAGAGGTAAACTCCTACTCTCACAGTATCAAGGATAAAACAAAGCAGACCTCTCATAATAAGCAGCACTCCAATGGACTGTGTAGCTCCTCAGATCATATCTGAATTTCTTCCAGTGAAACTACTACAAAGGGGTTTTTTGATGCAAAAATACAAACTAACTGTATTTGTTAATAGCTGTTTCAGTTTCACAAACAGCTTCTAAGCTGAAATTTCACTAACTTCTAATATAATGGGCTGAAACAGCTCTCATCATGTATTGAATCAGGAATCCACAGCTGCGTTTTATTCATTTCAACATTTTCGTAGTTAGAGCAACTCACTGCACACTGCAATACTGGACATATATATAAAATGGCATTGCCATATTTTTTCTAACAAATATGGCTAGAACATGCCCAACAGTAAGAATATGAATAGTCCAGCTTGTCTCCAGAGGGCAAGGGGTCCTTGCAAAGTGTCACATGCTTAAAAAGTGTTTTATCGAGGTGTAAATAAATATTGTAAAGAATTCAATACAGTTCAAGGAATTATATGTGGTGAAAGAAGAAGCTGAAGCCCTGACTGTCATGTTTGTTTACATGGCAGATGCTTCTTTTTTTTTTTCTCCAAGTAAAAGAAAGATTTAGGAGTCCTCATAAGTCTCAGTTTTCACTGAGCTTACTGACAGTCCAACTTTACGCGTAGGTAAACTGTTTTTCTGCAGCTGGGGACGTTTACATGACTGGAGTAGACTGGAGTATGACTGAGTACCCCTGGAGTAGTGAGAACTCCTTGGTGAAATCATTTTCTTCCTGCCCCCAACCATAGGGCCATCAGCTGGATTTTATAGGTGAAGCACTTGAAACTCAGTAATTTTAATCCTTACAAACAATCTCAGGCATTTCCCAGATTTGCATAAGCTTTAGGTTTTTCAAGCAAAACCTCAGGTTTTAGAAATGGTAGTTAGTAAAAGGGGAAGACTTCTAAAAGACGCCCAGTGTTAAGAAAGCAAAACCCCAAGCAACCAGATACAGGAACAAAAGTTGGTTTTTATATGTGCAAGCAGTTGAAATTCCTACAATTAATAAGTGCAGTGAAGGGGTTAAAAAGCTATTGGTTAGTTTGAGAAATGTTCTTTTTTAGTTTTTTCCTGGCCTAGTCTAGAGCAACCACGTGATATACTGAATGCCTGCCAGCCTCTTTCTTGTTGATCCTCCGGAGACCATCTGTGCTGGGGGCATTGATTAGAGTGTGTCTGCTGGGATTACATCTTTTCTGTTGCCATGCCAACTAATCAGCTGATTTTGGTTACCACAGAAACAAAATGTCAGAGCTCACAGTACGGTAACATGAATTCAGCACAACAGAAAATGTTTTCTTAATTGGAGACCCGTTTGATTTTTTGGATTCTATGTAAAAGACAGTTCAAAAAAAAAAAAGAAAAAAAAGGAAAAAAAAAAAACAGAGGCCCATTTACAATAAGAACTGAGCCAATTTTATTGATTAAAAGCAATGCATAAAATTCTGCTCTACATAAGAACATTAAATCCCTTTATAAGATGTATAAATTTTTACCACTGTGATATGAGGAATGTGTTTAAGTTTTTCTATTAAAATTTCTTAATGCCAGTGCATAAAATAGATCTGTTAAGAGCTGTGGGGTTCTGAAACATTTGAGAAGCCACAGGTATTATTATTAAAAAATATTTGTAATGTGAAATAGTTTCATTGGAACTGGTTGGTAATCAGGATTGTTGCTCTCAACATAGTAATATTAATATAAAATATTTTTTCTTCTTGTATGAATCCTTATGTATGTGCATGTGTACCCCTGTGTAATCTCTCATCATAATGTATGTCATGTGAAAATCAAAATCAGAGTCAAATGACAAAGTAAGTCACTTCAAAACTTGAAGACATCACTAAGATGTGTTGAAAAGGACAGGTGAGAACCTGTTGCAAGATTCTTCTTCATAGATCTGCAGTAATTTGTCTATATAGTATGTCTGTTAAAATTACCTACATATTTTTGCAGAACCAACCAGGAGGAAAAACTATGAGGATGTCAAGTGAACTGCTAACCAGACCCAAGTGGGAGATAGCCAAGTCTGAATTGGGGCTTGTAAAAAGGCTCAAGTCTCAACAGAATGTAGAAAGGCTAGGTGTTCAGTCAAAAACTACTTGTATTAAAATTTAATTTGCAGAAACCTTTTCTTTCAAAAGCCATTGCACCCTATTTTTAAAACATCTCTGTAGTCTGCACTTGCAAGTTTACTTTGAACAGGAGTTATAAGTCTAAACATCTGATTTTTAAAAAAACCATCAGAGACAGAGGTTGTTAATTTTCAGATTTGGCACCATTTAAAATACTCCATGATACCCAAGGTGCCAGTTGTGTATTCTGCACCTTAAAGAAGAACACAGCCACACATTTTTTCCACATAAAGTTGTGGACGGTTGTTTAAAGTTCTCCAGTAATTTATTTTGAAATTCATTTCCAAGTAGTACACCTTATTTTTTCATTATTTTCTCTCCTTTCTTAGAGAAGACTCCTCTCAAAGCTGTATGAGCCACTTTCTGTGGAAGCAGCTGCATTGCCCATGTCTACAGCCTCACCTTTGCTCCCCTGGCTCTCAAACCTGCCATGGCAAGGCAGCTCATCCAGCCCAATTGCAAACACCCTGTCTGTCATTCCTTGGAAGTGGAAATTAATGACAGCAGACAAGAAATGAAAGAAAATTAAAATCGGGATGACTGGTTCGGGAACTTGACATCAAATGTCTGCAGTTGCACCACAGCCACCTCCACTGTGAGGTCCACTCATTAATTAGCAGTAGTGAACTGTGAGGGAAACAGAAGTGATGCAATAAGACTTAGCACACACAATATTCTATATTTGTAAATTGCTGTAAAATCTGTAGCATTATGTTACTGTCTCCGCAGTAAGGCCTATGAAGTCATTTTCCCACATTCTTTTTTTTTCTCCCCGAGTGAATGAATAACAATTAATCTAGCAGAGATGAACAATAGTATACTGCTCTGATACTTTTGAATGTTGTTTAATCAATGATACAATACCAAACAAAATTCCTGGGCATTTATTGCATGCATTTTATGTATTCTAGGTGTGCACAGAAGGACGTCTTATCTTGGAGTTTACTTTTGATGATCTTATGAGAATAAAAACGTGGCACTTTACTATTAGACAGTACAGAGAATTAGTCCCACGCAGCATTCTAGCCATGCATGTAAGTAATCCTTTTTTCACTTGACCTAATACTAAGAGATGAGATTAGGTTTAAAAAGAACTCCAGCAAATTTCACACTCAAGGCAATTAACTATAAATATTTTTGTTTGCCTGCAACTACATGCATTTACAAGTTTTTTCATCACTCCCTTGTTTCCAAATGCTCTATTGTTGCTGCTCTTGCTCTGTTTTCATTTTGGTTTAGCCCATAGTTTTCCTTTTAATCCCATTGGGTGGTTTGTATGACTTGGGCCCAAAATCAGTTCTTATTGAAATGAACTACTCTAAAGTCAATGAATTTTCATCATTGTAGGTACAAATTATATTTAGTCCTTAAATGAAGCTAACTAATGTTAACCTCGCATGAGACAGAAAATAAGTAATTACTATATATTAACTAAGAAACCTTTAGAATCTTAGTCTAGATTTTTTTTTTCACATTTCAAGACTTTTCTTTTGTAACTGAATGAAAACACACAGTACAACATTAAGATATTAAATGTTCTACAAGTTGAAGTAAAAATATTACAGGGTAAATCATTACAGACAATCAAAAGATGGACTCTTACTGCTGCTCTTGGTTCTGCACTGTAAAAGCATTCTGACTAGTAGTGCTCCATCTATAAAATTAATTGCAGGAATGTGTTTTTATGGTGGATAAGAACAGATGTCCAGAAATGTACCAGTATTTTGACATTGAGTTAGTTAGATATCCACAGATAAAGATATATTCTTAGTGAGAAATTTAAAAAAGCTATTACAGGCCTGAAGAAAATGCCTTTGAAAGTCTACCCCACCATTTCTGTCCCAGGGTTATCTTTTATTTTAGAGGGATGATCTTCTGAACTCTTCAACAGTATCCCATTAAAAGACAACGAGGATAGCCATGAGCTACATTATGTATTTAGGAGGCTGCTGCAATTCAAAGAGAGTGGAAGCAGGTTAGCCTGCAACCAGCAGGTATTAATTTTAGTAATGAGATTGATCTCGTTTTACAGAGGTGGCTGGTCTCATAGGTAAAGCTCCTGGCTAGGGTCAGAGAAGGACTGTACTTGCATTTTTTCTGTTTAATTCTGGGAAAATAACTTAGACCAGAAGGGTTTTCCAGCCTCCGCTTAATGCCATTTATGTGACCAGCTCTTCTGAAGGTGCCTTGATGAGTTCTCTCTGCTTCAATTTCTTATCTAAGAACTAAGTTATACCTTATGTAGTCCTGCCTTTATCTGCCTAGTTTCCTGGGACTCCCAGCCAACAAATGGAAGGCTCAAACTGTGCTGTGATCCTTCAAGAAGTTCTTTTGGTTGGGTCCAGCCCACTTGTATTCTTGTGTATAACTGGACCTCTTAGATCTATCTTTTGAATGGGCAGAAATAGGATTAAGATATTGGGAGTAGACTTCATTCTACTTCTATCTCATAACATTTTACATTTTCCCATGCAATCAGAACTGTGGCTTTTTACATAAGTTTTGCATCAAAGAGTAATTTTTCCATTGGAATGACATCTCTTTTCAGAGAATCTTTCCTGCACTCCACCAAGCACATAGAGCAAAACCAAATAGACAAAAAGCAAAGTGAGAATTCTTTTTTTTCCTCTGTTGTTTAGGCACAAGACCCTCAGGTGCTGGAGCAGCTGTCCAAAAACATCACTCGAATGGGTCTGACAAACTTCACCCTCAACTACCTCAGGGTAAGCATATGAGAGCTGATGATTATTGTGAGCAGTTTTTAAAAGTTACTGTTAGCTTTGAGTCAAAATAATAAGAGCAGACCTTGTGTTAGGTAAGAAATGGACCTAACCCTTCATGAGGGTGAATGAGAAGCACAGAGTGTAATAAAGATGTAGCTGCTAGTGTAATTGGAGCAACGTATAAGTATTTCCTGTTTTTAATTGTCTTTCTTCTCAGTTTTAAGTAATGGCTTTAGTTTTTGTAAGCAAGAAGCTACTCACCATTTTTCTTCTCTAATTCCCTTTTCTTGAGAAGATGGCAGCTCATTTCTATAAGAGCTGCTTGTCTTTTCTAGTTCTTCGACCTTCCCACCTCTCCCAAGCAGCAGCAGGGCTGAGGGAAAGCTCAGCTCCAGCCTTTTTTGCAGCAATCCCTCAAAGCAGTCCTTACTTCACTTGCCTCTGGGAGCCTGAGCTTCCTTCTCGGCCTCACACTGAATCGAGTGGGGTTTTTATGATTAAATAATGTATTTGTTCCCATTGCTTTTTGACCCTTAAAGTGCATTGAAAGTTTAGCAGTTTATTTTTATTTTTAAAAGTATTCCCTGGTGTTAGGCTTACAATGTATACACTGAAATATGAGTTTGTAGAGTTCATATTTCAAGGTTAAAATTCATATTTTTCTTATTTCTAGATGTACCATTAGTAGATAAAATGAAGCAAATTGCTCAATGAAGCGCCAAACCAACTTGCCCAAGAATATATTATTTTATTCCTTTTAACTGTGCAAGTAATTATTCAAGATGCTTTTTTGAGATAACACAAACACTAGAAAATGCAGTTACTTCCAGCTTATCATATCTGACAAATCTATATTTTAGCTGCGCTTCATTCAAGTCTGTGAACTTTGTAATACTTTCCCAATGGATAGAGTCCTTCGCCTAGAGTGAAATCCAGGGTGGACAGTGTGCAGGACTGAGATATGTGGCGAGATGTCTCTCACTGTATCTCTACAGTTTCTAGACGGCCTATAGTTGTACTTAATCTCCCAGTATGACAAGGCATTGCTGATTGTTGCTTATGTGATGTTAGCATAAAAGTTACTGTTCAGATTGTTCAGTTACTGTTCAAAAGCCCAAGTTGTAAAGGACAGGTCTGATGTAGTGCAACTGAAATAATATGATGTAAAACCTCAGAGAAATAATTTCCTTCTATAAATTCAGGAATGATACATCTCTTTTGTGTGTATTGTATTCTCATGGTTAGTTCAGTCTGTGGTTTGGTGCTTTGCCAACATCCCCGTAGCCCTGCCATAATAGTCTTTCAGTGAGACATCCTGGAGCACCTTGTCCAGAAATCCCCCCTGGGCATTCTTCCTCAGTCACACAGAGTTATGTGGCAAACTAAGCAGCAAGTGGCTGGCTTAGGTAGGTTCTTCCCATGTTTTCGTTCCAACTTGTCCTATGGCACTATACGCTGCCTTGCTTCTTAGGCCTTTGATGACTTTGGTCCAACAGGACAATCTGACAGGCACCTGGGCTGCTGCTTTGCAAGACTTGGATAAAGTTGCAGTGCTGCCTCTATTACCAGCACCTTCTGGGTCCTTTGTAGTATATTCTGTAATTGCTGAATGTGACAATGCAAATGAGAAAGGCAGGGTCCCTGTTAGGACACAGCTAGCATAAGGCACTCATGCTGCTCTCCCTGTTACCAACAAAAAAAAAAAAGCAAGAAAGAAAGGAGAGGAGGGAGGAAAAAAATCCTCACAAAAAAAAAACCACCCTAGGATCGAGACAAGCACTAGGGAGATGAGTGGTGAAGTGGAAGGGGATGAAAAGATGAAGTCTTACTCTTTTTTTTCTCCTTCCAGACTAGTTTTGTTAGCTTAACAGACAACATGAAGTCTCTGGGTGCAAAGCTTCCTCTGTCTCCCGCTGTGGTGATTCCAAAAGCCAATCTTTTTTTTTTTTTTTTTTTTTTTCCCAGCCAATCTTTGTGTCTCTCTTTCTTGTGGTGAGGAATTGATCATTCTGCTCCTTTTTTTCCTGACGTTCCGCTCATCATGGGAGCTCTTATTATAACGTATATTTCCATTTTGACTTATTTCTTTCCCAATTACTTTCTTCTGTTAGTTTTAACATGAAAATATTTTCTGAACTCAGAATTGTAAAAGCATGCACTAAAAAAGCATGTGGCAAATGCACTTAGATTTAAGGTGTCTTGTTTGTATTGGGGTTTTTTTAAGTCAGCAGTTTATGGTATTTTATTCAGTCTTCCTAGTGTTTAGTAATTAGCACTGTTACATAGTTTTGAATAAGGATTTGAAACTAAGAATAAAAATTATTTTAATTTTTTTCTGCTGCACACAGCAAAGGCTTGTGATACTCATAAGCAAAAACTTCACTGATGGGCAGAATTAATCATTTTTATTCTCCAACATACACACAGCAGCAAGCTGTGCTGCAGTCTCTTTAAAGGCTGAATTTAAACATGTTTTTCAGATGATTGTGATATAAAGGTATAGCCAGGGTTTTTTACACTCTAGACATCACAAAATGCTAAATCATTGCTAGTTGGGATAATTACAGTTGCTGGCATGTAAACCTCCGTTCCAGAGTGCCACATGCCTGCAGAGCCACAGCTTTGGATGCATGCCCTGGTTTGTCTTCATTCACTCTGAGTAAAGCTGTCCAGCATAGAATAATATTGATTTTGTAAATCATATTTAATACAAATTTAAAATATATCTTCTTGGAACCTGGAAATGAAATGTTTTGTCCTGTGTCATTTGCCAAATGCTCTTTCTCTGTGTTTTCTCTGGCTTAGTATAAAACCATAGACTTCCTTTCTTTCTAGTTACTAGTTTGTTTTGTTTCAACATAATTGATTACCTCATCAATGGGGCCAGCATACTTTGCTGTAGCTGCTGACTAGTAGTTGAATAGGCTATCTCAGAAATAAAGAGCAAAACCTTGTATGTTTTAAATTAATATCAACCTTTAAAAATTGTAATTTCTCATCACGTCATCAAGTCGTAGATACTGCAAACTGTAAGATAAAAAGGCCAAGACCTGTATCCAAGTCTCAGTCAGTATGAGTCTGGAAGCAACAAGGGTTTGAAAGTGGACATAACACATAAGAAAAGTTTCCACTAAGCTACAATAATTAGTCACTACACATTACCTTATTTTTTTTTTTTCCCTATGTAATTTTATCATTGCTCAGTTAACTTCTTTAGATCTTCAATTTGGAGCCCAAATGCCTCTTGCTGCCTTCTGTAAGACAATTTATTCTCTCAAAACTTAAGACATTATAAAAAACCCAGCCCCTACTGTCAGTTAAGCAGGACTGTCTGGCCTGAGTCTTGAAACATAGATATATCTTGCCCAGTTGGTTTTCAAAATTTCTCTGCTTTCATGCACAGGCTGTGTTGCAGTGATTTCTCAGAGCTCTTCCCCCAAGTGTAGCTATTGCATCCTCCCCATGCTGTGGTCTGCTCTAGTAGCCAGTTTATTGCTGTTAATAGAGCTGAATCTGCATCTGCGCTTTGCTAAGCAAGAGTGAGCGTGGCAGAGCCCTCCTGCTCTGTCAGGAGAGGTATCTAGGCAGGGGAATGCACCCTCTCATTTCCCCTCACATCCTATGGCTTTATTAACCAAGGCTTAGCTGAGGTACGAATTATCCATTTTGTTTGTCTTCTGTATAAACCAATAATGTAGTGTTGCTATTGCAACATAGAGGACAGTATTTTCCGAATTCTCACTTTCACTAATTTAGTTCCTCACTGGACACTTTTGAATTTCTTCTGCTTGGAGTATAACATGAATTATTTAATGGGACAAAAATTTCTGAAGGCGATACTTATATTGTACTCAAAAGCCATTTTTTGTGTACTGGTTGTGTATGCAATTTGGTTTGGTTTTTTTTTTTTGCACATGCAAAGTAGACACCCGTGCAACAGCCTCCTTTAATGTGCAAGGAAATTTGCTTTTCTAAATATGGTTTCTTGCATGGAAAGGATATGAACTCAAATCATTTGGGGGCTATTTTCCTCCTAATATGTAACAGTTTGTGGCAGCTATCCCACAGTATTTTACAGCTGTTTGTGTATCTTCAGTGAGGAAGAAAGATTACATGCAAGCGTGTTAAGGATGCAAAGTCAGGTACCTGGGGAAAAGAAATGCAATGTTTATAGTCACCCGTGCAACATGCATTTGTTTCCCTTTGTGAGTAACGTTATGTCCTCATCTTCTAACTGCATCATCACGCCTCACGTTTCTCTGACACATGCAGTGCACAGCATGACTCGCCCTCACTCAGTAGCAAGTGCTGCTGTGCTACACTACTCCTTATAAGCTTTTTCTGCAGGGTCACTTGAGTATCTCAGATGCAAATGTTGATGTCTGCATATCTCCTACCAGCTGAAGAGACATTGTCACTGCCTGTGCACACTTGTGACACTGAGGTACATGGATGAGCACCAGGGGCTCCAAGGGGTCAGCTGAGAGGCAGTGGCCATTCTGAGACATCAGAGGCCTGATTTTGCACAGCACTTGGAATTTCATCTCACTTCATATACTAATAACAAAGCTATTGCCATTGGATGCAGCCTGTTGTCTCAGTCTAGCTATATAGCTGAAAAAGGAGCAGATGGTATTTCTGGGAATACACTAGTGAAAATGCTTTTTCATAGAATCATTGCAGTTGGAAAAGATCTATAAGATCATCAAGTCCAACCACTAACCTCACACTGCCAAGCCCATCACTAAACTGAACCATATTTCTCAGCATGTCATCTACAGACCGTTTGAATATCCCCAGGGATGGTGACTCCACCACCTCCTTGGGCAGCCTATTCCAATGCTTAATAACCCTCTCGGTAAAAAAATTTCTTCCTAATGTTCAATCTAAACCTCCCCAGGTGCACTGTATACCCCTTTCCTCATGTTCTGTCATTTTTTACTGGAGAGAAGAGATTGACTCCCACCTTATTTCCCTTCAGCTAGTTGTACAATGACAGTACCACAGAAGAGCTTTGGGGCAGGGGTTGCCTGTTAAAGCAGCATTGGGTTACTCTAAGCTTATCCTTTCCTGTTCTGCAGTTCCCTGCTTCATGCTTCTGCCATATTTCCATGTATCCATACAGATACAAACAAAGTCCTGTACATTGTAACATCATTTACTCTGTGCTGTGCACTGAATGGGGGGTGTAAGGAAACAGATCAAGTAGCAAGATGCTGGATCCTAATGGCTATAAATAATAAGTCTATTAAAGGTTCACAAACACTCAAAGGAGGAGGTTTGGATCATTTAATCATTCTGGAGCTTTCCTATGAAAGCTGTCAAAATTGTAAAGAGTCCATGGAACTGAAGTTGCTGAAAGCAGACACAACATTTTGTAGACTTTATTCCTATAAATGATGGAATTTTTCAACCTAAAGCAATTCAGCTCAGGGCAGCTCTCCCCAGGAAAATGCAGTACAAATCAGAGAGTTTGCACAGAAGTATTCAGATGACTATCCATCGTCTATGTGTGCCAACTACAATTATCTGATTCTGCCAAGGTTTTCGGGTAATGTAATTTCTTAGCATTTATTTTAGTAATGATCACAGTGGTTTCTGTTCCTCCCTTTTATGGATCTAATGCTTTATAGACAATGTTAGATGTTACTTACAGAATAAAAAATGAGAAGAAATGTCTTCTTTGCAATAGCTCATACAGTCAGATTTTCACTTTACTAGAAAATATACAACATCACAGAATGGTTATATGAAGAGTTATATGAATGCTTATAATATTCCATCATAAGCAGGAAAGATCATAGAAAACAATACTTTTTTTTTTTTAAGAAGTGGTCAGGTTGGGGTGGGTGGGACAAGGAAAAAAGGATGGGAGAGTTGCAGAAGATGGGACAAATCGAGAATGAAACACCACTTTAGTCATGTTCTGAAAAGCGGATGGAATCTGAACCAATCTGTAGATGGAGCATGTATTGGAAAGATAACATTCATACTGTTAGCAATAGTAGTTGTGTGGTTTTCATCCATTGAAGTGTTTTATAGATGGGAAAATTGTGGCCTAGGAGAAGACAAAAAAAATTGAAGCAAGCTCACTAGCATTTTAAAAAATCAGATGGCAATTTTAAACCAGACTTTGGAGGGTACAGGGAGCTGGTGCAGTAATGACCACTATTAGATATTTACAAGTATCTAAATGGTGGGTGTTGGGAGGTTGGGCCATCTCTTTTTTCTGTTGTATCTAGCAACAGGACGAGGGGTAATAGGATGAAGCTGGAAAACAAAAAGTTCCATTTAAACATAAGGAAAAACTATTTCACGGTTCAGGTGAGGGAGCCCTGGAACAGGCTGCCCAGGGAGGGTGTGGAAATCCTCAAGAACCTCCAGGACATGTTCCTGTGTGACTTGATCTAGATGAACCTGCTTCTGCAGAGGGTAGGACTAGATGATCTCTAAAGGTCCCTTCCAACCCCTACAGTCTATGAGTCTATGACTCTACTGCTTCTTATGGATCAGAAACCAATGTTAGTGTCTCGGAATAGCAGGAATTTCAGAAGTTAGCAAAAAATGAGGAATAGGAAAACAGTGCAAGTTATTAGAAAACAAATTGGGATTTTTAGCAGAAATGGCAAATTTTACCAGTATTCTGGAGATGATGGTGGACAGTCTTCATACACAGGGCACTACCAGGCTCGTGATTGTCAGTTAAGGAGAAAGATGTATTCTATATGAACACGAGCCAGCTACTGTGCCCACTGGACATACAGACCATATGACCTTTGAAATAAGATTAAGGCCTAGACTAATGAGAATGGAAGGATGATAATCAGCGATGTGAGCCTTTGAAGTATCTGTGAGTAAGAAATCAAAATGAAGTTAGACTGGAGCAGTTTAAAAATAAAAAAAGTTAGAAGGGTGAAAGAGAGAAAAAAAAGAGAGACAAAGATAAAGCCTTATAAAATCAAGCTATAAGATTTGAACTAATAATGTTATTTCAGAAAAGAAAAAAATTATGAGGAAAAAAAATCCAAGAACACAGCCAGAGGCTCTCTTTTTGTACTACCAAATTAAAGCTTGGACTAGTATGCAGTGCAGTCATAAATAATAATAACTATTAATTAAGTTTAGGAATGAGAGCTGCAGAGGTACAATTTGTATGAAGACCCGAAAACGCCAAAAACAGCTTCTTGTTCAAAGCGACGAAAACAGCAAAAATTTTAATTAGTTGTTTAATATTGAATATCCATGGGTGTTTGGTGCAAATTGTTATGCAGGAAGGTGTAGGTGCTCAGAAGAGGTCAAGAAATAGGCTTTAATGCAACACTGATGGTTCTTTGTTCAAGTCTTTGTTCTTGGAAGCAGAACCTGAGGTCTTCGTTGTGGAAAGCTTATGGCAGCCATATGGTCTGCTCCTGATTTGGAAAGTGAATCCTATACCACTCACCTTGTGTTTTTAATCTTCAGAGAGATTATTTCATGAGTCCGCTTATTGTGATATCATCAGCAACTAGGTCATCGAGTCTTTTTTAATCATTTTCTACATTTCTATACTCAATTAACTTCACTGGTTAGCCTGCTTGTCCCTCCTCTGCTGCTCTTTGCATAGGCAAAATGGCATTGCTGCTTACCCACCTCTGCCAGAAAGATCTTCTTTGATGCATCTCAATGTCAGATTTGACTTTTCCATGTTCACATATGTT
The DNA here is from genome assembly GCA_013401255.1 of Urocolius indicus. Taxonomy (NCBI): domain Eukaryota; kingdom Metazoa; phylum Chordata; class Aves; order Coliiformes; family Coliidae; genus Urocolius; species Urocolius indicus. The sequence goes on along the minus strand of WBNH01000215.1, from coordinate 89,318 downwards.
GGAGGTTTGTTCTGGGCTCTTGAGTTTGATCCTATTTCTAGTATGTTGCTGGAAAGCTCTCATCTTTCTTGTGTGATGCCCTGATCATTTCCGTATGGAGGATGCCTCCACACCTTGTCATTCACTCTGTCCCTGTACTCCCACTTTTCTTCTGTAACCTCATTGTTTTATAGTCACAACAGAAACCTCCAAATCCAAAACCTGCCTCTAACAGTACATTAAAGTGAGCATTTCAGAAGTAAATAATAGTCCTGGGTTGCTGTGTGTTTTGAGGAGTAGCACACACTAAATTTGTCTTAGTGTTGCCTCTCTTTTATTGGTGAAAGAACTGTCAGAGATGGGTCAGGAGATGGATCTGATGACAAAACTAGTCCTTTCCATGCAAATGACAACCATCCTTAATAAGTACCCTGAGTGCTGCTTGTGCTGGGCAGGGAAGAGAGCAGCAGTGTTCATTCACATCATCTGGCATCTGTCTGAAGCTGAATCTTATCTCAAATTTGCCAGCATTGAAAGAATACAACAAGAAAGTGCTGGGGAATCCCACAGAACCTAAGTTGTAAATTTCCCTTTCATACTTCTGGATCCGAGAGCATTACAGTGGTTGTGTCTGACCTATTATGGCCTCACACTCCTATTAATTTCTTCACTTAAGGAGAGTGACTATTGACTTTCCATGGTACAATTTAGAGCAGACTCTTGCCATAATTTACATAACTTGAACTGGAAAAAAAAAAAAAAAACCAAGCAGAAAGACAAAAGGTTGATTTATTGCACTGGTTCTGGGTGAAAAACAGAATTCTTATCTATACATATGTACATGTGGATATAAATGGAATGCACATTTTGTAGGTACCCTATGAACCATACTGTTTAGTAATTCACTGATTGATTGCAAATAACCTTCATTTGTACTAATCTATTAGAAAACTTCAGTAAACTTTTTCTTTGCTGTATATACACATGTATGAATGTCTAGTGGTCATTAATGTGCAAATTTGTGCATTGTTTTTCATTTGTAAGCATCTCTTTTGTACATGTTAAAATATCAACAAGAGTGTCAAATTAATAAACAGAAGCCTACAATTTTGTAGTTATGTTGCTTAAAATAGACCGATAGGATGTGAGAGAGAATCTACAGGCAGTACTGATGAGCAGAGGTGCTGATNTTCAATATTTACAAAACCTTAACTTGAAGAAAAAAAAAAAACAAGCAGAAAGACAAAAGGTTGATTTATTGCACTGGTTCTGGGTGAAAAACAGAATTCTTATCTATACATATGTACATGTGGATATAAATGGAATGCACATTTTGTAGGTACCCTATGAACCATACTGTTTAGTAATTCACTGATTGATTGCAAATAACCTTCATTTGTACTAATCTATTAGAAAACTTCAGTAAACTTTTTCTTTGCTGTATATACACATGTATGAATGTCTAGTGGTCATTAATGTGCAAATTTGTGCATTGTTTTTCATTTGTAAGCATCTCTTTTGTACATGTTAAAATATCAACAAGAGCGTCAAATTAATAAACAGAAGCCTACAATTTTGTAGTTATGTTGCTTAAGGTAGACTGATAGGATGTGAGAGAGAATCTACAGGCAGTACTGATGAGCAGAGGTGCTGATGGATACATCAGGCTTGTGTGCAGAACAGAGGCAGCAAACATTATCAAACTGGTAACACAGTTTTCCATCTGAATAGTATAATTTCTGGTAGTGTTCTGCATAACCAGAAAACTGTATTATGTTGAGTATTCCTCCCTACCCCAAATCACTTCCTTAATCCTGTGACGTGTTACCTTTTCAAGTTGGTGTTGCTGCCTCACCATTACTTCGGAATAAGCCAGTTTGTTCATCACAGATCCAGTTCCACATGTGTTAAAGTCAATAGGTATATCTCCTTTGATCCAAATGTTATATCATAGTTTTTCATTTATTCAGAGGCCTTTTATACCCATAAAATCCAATTTATTGAAATTAATTTTTCCATTCCCTTGGGCACTTTTGGCCATGAAGGTGCTATGCCTCATGAACAGCAACAACTGGTTCTTTTCGTTGCTTTTTTGCTGTTGTTTTGTTTTGGAGTTTTGTGACAAAAGAAAATTAACTTGATTTAGCCACAGATAACAGTTCTTAGGTGAGCCCAAAGTTAAAAATACCAACTTGGGGATCTGATTTGAGTTTAGGAAGAGAAAAGAATGAAGGAATACAAAAGAACAGAGCTTTCATAGCAAGACACAGAATTTTCTCATTTTATTAATCATTCAGGCAAAACTTAGAGCTGATTTAATTAAAGGACTGTTCACCATTTCTACCCAAGATAAGATGATTTTACATAAAGTAAGTATGAGGCACATGAAAAAAGCCCACAGCCGTATTCCCTAGCCTAGATTTCATAGCATCTCATTTGTAAAGCAGGATTGGATCCAGCCATGCTGGATCAAACCTTCAAGGAGAACACAAGCACGGTCTAAACAAAATGGTGTTGGTGATTAGGCAGAGATCCTAGTACTCCCCAGTCTCACTCCGCTGCTGTGCTGCACCAGCTTCATCCGTACCACTTTATGTACCACAATGTGATGTAGATTCTGAGTCCACAAGAAGGCAGAAGTATATTTCTAGAGACTTTCCAATCAAAATACTACAATATAAAAAGGAGTAATCTTCTGATAATGGTATGCAAAGGATGGAGCTGTTTCAGTCTTCTAAACACTTCACTGGACCTTTCCACTCATCTTTTGACAAGATGTATCAGGGCTATGGTGCCATTTGAAATATCACCATTTATTTAACAGCAAGTCTCTGTCTTTTATAACTCTCTCAGCATTATGGTGGTATTCCAATGTATCCTTGAATGCCTTACTGATTTTCTTTCCCAGATAAAATGTTAAGCTATACAGAGGAGAGAATATCATATATTCTATTGCTAAGTGCCCTTGAACAATGTAATTTTTAAAATTAATTAATTTTATGAAAATAATTGCAATAAGAAACAGAACATGAAATACAGCTTGCTCAAGATAGCTTACAGTGTAAGGAGAATGAAAAATTATGCAGAACAAAATGTATATTCTTGGAGTCTTTCAATGTTATCACCAAAATCATATTCATGACACTGTTTCTTTTGTGCACCTTCTCGGTGGCTAATTGTATCTTGAAGACCATCTGGGGCCTTTATTTCTCAGCTTCTTCAAATTCTTTCTCATTTACTATAAAGACTGTTGGTTCCTATAATATTATTTTAATATGTATATTTCTACAATGGGCCACTTTGCTACCTAAGGTGAGTTTCCCATTGCTATAATAAATGGTAAGGAAAAATTCTGCCTTCAGTTACAAAGCAGACAAACTCAAATAGCAGTGAGCCCTGTCCAGATTGACTTAAGTGGGTGCAAAGCTTCTCCTCCGGTATTTGTGTATTTCATTACCTTTAGAAATAGAAGGTACAAACACTATCAAATTAATCAGTGGACTTAACGGCAGCAAAGAACATGTGGATGCTGTTATATTCTGACCTCCAAGGCTTACTCCCAAGCTTCCTCCAGTCAGCTCAGGGAGAGACCACAGGGAGCAGCCATGTGCTACTCAAGACTTTTCTGAGTACGAATTCAGTTTAGAAGGAGCTGCCTGCCTTCTAGACCAAATGAAAAAAGGGACTACAAAAGCTTCAAGAGCTTGTTCTGTCCTTTTCACTGACTACTGCAGCAGGGATTAGAAATACATGAAGCAAGAGAAAAAGCAGCAGAAACAAAATCTGCCAACATAAGAGGAAGCACTGTAGCCCCCCCAAAGAGCTTGAGAAGAATGCTATCTATGAAGATGCTCTCACTTCTCTGCTTACACTCTCCTCCCACGTTTCTTGCACCAAATTCTGCAAAAGACCATTTCCTTGAAGAGAATAGAAAACCAGAGAAATCATGGGAAGGGTATTTTAAGCTTTTTTTTCTCTTTATCTCTTTTAAGTGAAATTAAAGAAGAAAGTAGCCTTTTATGACAACCTGCTATGAAGGAAGTTATTGGTCCTTGATAATGCCTTTGTTTAAATGGAAGTTGTGGCTGCTTAGTACTTCTCCAAATGGATGTATCATACCAGCAATTACCCCTAATTTATATTCTCACACAAACCTAAAGGGAGCTCATATTTTTAACTTCCAGTGTTTGATTTTATTGTTCACAGTTTTATTCTTTTATATTTTCTTTCTGGACAGGAATTAGATTAGAAAGAGCTTCAGAGGGTATCAAATGCAAGAGGTTTGTTGATTTCAGTGGAATTACACAGAGTTATAAAATAATCATGACAAAACACAGGAGTTGAAAAAAACACCAAACCTTAGAGGAAGAATATATCACAGAATCACAGAATTGTAAAGGTTGGAAGGAACCTCAAAAGGTCACCTAGTCCAAGCCCCCTTCCAGAGCAGGACCACCTGGAGTAGGTCACACAGGAACTCATCCAGGTGGGTTTTGAATGTCCCTAGAGAAGGAGACTCCACAGCCCATCTGGGCAGCCTGTTCCAGTGCTCCCTCACCTGAATAGGGAGAAAATTCTTCCTTGTATTTCTTTGGAACCTCTTATGCTCCAGCTTGTACCCATTGCCATCAGTTGCCATCACTGAGAACAGCCTGGCTCCATCCTCCTGACACCCATCCTTTACATATTTGTAAACATTAATGAGATCACCTCTCAGTCTCCTCCAAGCTAAAGAGCCCCAGCTCCCTCAGCCTTTCCTCATGAGGGGGATACTCCACTCCATCATCTTGGTGGCCCTGCACTGAACTCTCTCCAGCGGCTCCCTGTCCTTCTTGAACTGAGGGGCCAGAACTGGGCACAATATTCATTTATATGCATTTAATATTCTTCAAGCTTGCTTTGACAAAGCTTTTAAAAGGTGAGCTTCTTAATTTTTACTCATAGTCATTCCTTTTAAGCACATAAATGTATCCTTTCTCAAACATTAATACAGTTCCTTTTTGCTCAGCTTCCTACTAGTAAGTCTGGAAGAAGTTCCTGAGACAATGTCTGAGGCCAGTTATGGATACAGTCCAAAAAGCTATTAATTTCTATGTGTAATTCTGGAAGGTGATGTATAGAAAGGTGAAAACAACCATTTGTCATCTCAATCTAGCTTAAAGATGATCTTTGCCTTAGGAATAAGGCAATATGGGCACGTTTTCTTCTCATTAGCTATTTTATTTGTATCTGCGAGGTTTGTCAGAAACGTGCATTTAATAACACTCAGCTCTCTGTGTTTTAATAAATAAGGCTGTATGAATCTATAGAATGTCACAGAAATTGTGATTGTGCAGAAAATGCCTTTGGTGGTGAACAATTGAACCTCCCACTTGGGAGCACTCAAAAAAAATTAAACAAAACCCAGAAGGGATTAATCTGTGATGACTTTTGTATTTTGCTTATCACATAGATATTTTAATAGAAATACAAAATTCTGGTTTTTCCTCAGTTTTAGTTGGAAAAAAACACCCCTGTAATAGTTGGCTATTTTAGGCAATATGTTACTGAGGCAATGGGAAGGTCCAGGGAGTGCATCTGTGGTTGGTTATCAGTATTAAACACCTTGAATGAATTGTGTAGCATCAAGAAAACCAGATGACTTCAGCCATCCAAAAAGTACACAAAAATGCATTGCCTGCAGACTCTTGCAGCTATTATAAACTAGAAATAATTATGAAGAGGGGAAAAAAGTTCATCCAAGAGCATTTACTAATGTATATGTCCACAACATTATTGAAACGTGTCTGAAAGTTATAAAGCCATTTCCTATAATGAATTTTTTTATGCCTTCTCATATTTTCTGTGGACTCTGAAAGTCTAGATCTACCTGCATTCCTAAATTTTTCATTCTAGCAATTGTTATAAAAGCCATTATATCCAGTGCACAGGTGAGGAACTTTAGGATGCTCAGAAGGACATAAAGCCACCATCAGGCTTAGGGGCTTCACTGCAGCCTTCAGCTAGAGGCCTGTCTTTGACTGGAGTTCTTTGCTTGGGACATTACAGGCATCTGTGCTGTACAGGTTAAAACCAGCCATTGTTTTGTTTATTTTTACAGCACAGCATTGGAGGTGGTAAGTGATGTCTGACTTTATCTAGTATTCTAGAAACCTTGCCCCGAAATCTTGACATCTGTGTCATTGTCCTTAACCTGAGGGAGTTCAAAGCCTCATGTGCTGGTGCACCATTAGCAGGCTAAAAAAAACAGTGTGTGCTGTGAGACACCTATTGAAGCTGAGCCATGATGAAACCAGGAGGACATGGCTTCCTGGGTCAGAGAGTACAAAAGGGAGACAGGTGTCTCAGCTGATCGGGAGTGTGGCTGACTAAGAATGAAGACTTCAATATTCCAGTCTTTGCTCTCAGGATTCATTGTTTTACTGAAGAGCCACTGAACAACAGGTGGGAGTGAAGGTGCCAGTGCTTGCTCTTTTATGTGCTGAACTTGTTCTTCTGTGTGCTTAAGCCATCCAGATCTTTCAGACTTACAGCTCATTTGTCCGTTCAAGACCTCAAATTATGTCTGTCCTTGTATGTTAAACAGCATCTATTGATGTTCTTAGGTACCTGAAAGGCAATGTCTGTATTCCTTTAAAGCTGTCCCTGGCCAGTTTTACTTACTGTCAAATAATTCCTGGGCACAGTTCAGAAGTTAGTGTGATATAAAGCTCATTGCTGGAAGGCAATTTGTGTGTGGTCTGGTATCTCAGTGTATGAGCATGCTTAACATTGTGAAGGTGGGCCATTTCCTGCCCCTTGGCCTCACTGCCAAGTGACATGGACACATTGAGTTTACTAGGGTTGCTATGGCTTCAGGGAGTTTAAGCACAGTATTTATGAATTCTGAATTGTATGAGTATGTCCCAGGCTCACTTCAGCTGAGGTAGATGAAACATAGGTACCTCAGCAAGACTTCTATGTCTTATACTCTTGGCGTTGAAGGCTTAAATGTAGATGCTTTTGGATCCTTTCTTTTTGTTCCTGATGTTGCATTTAGTGGTCCAAGGAAAATCACAGACCAGGTCTCCTAATTCTTTATCTGGTATCATTAACACAGTTCCATTCCTTTTTTTCTGTATGAGCAGAAATGCATGCCTGTGTGTACCCGTTCTTTCTGTCACAGGAAAATGCGACTATTGTTCTATTGCATACTGGGATCACAGTTGGCAATAACAATTTGCTCTGTCAGCTATCAGGAGAAATGGCAGACTTTTTTTATTCCCCTCCCATATACATTTCTAGTAGTGGCAGAAATACCTTACTTGCCTCTCTGGAAGAGGCCAGCTACCTAGACTAGTGGTAAGCATTTAACTGCCAAACATTATGGCGCCCACTGGTACATAACACAGCATGTTCCAGGATGTGAGAGCAGCTCCTGAATGGTGTGAAAAACCTCTTAACACTTGGAAATGTGTATCTGGGTCCAAAAAAGGGGCTAAAGCCTGATAAGAATGACAGCTCCTTCTTGAATACCTCTGACCCTTCTTTGCCTGGCTGACTGAAGTAAGAATTTACTCTTTGATTTCTTTTGTTAATGCTACAAAGTCATGCAGCTTGCAAAGATTAGAGAGGTTCTCCTTTCTGAATTGCACTTTACAACAGAATTGTTAAGCAGTGATATATGAGACAGAAGGAACACAGCTTGACTTTCAAACTTCAAGCAAGAGTTTGCAGTGCTAGCAATTAGGAAAAAAAATATATTTGTACATGTAAACTGCAAGTCTTATCTGGAAATCACTGTGAGATAACAATCTCGGGACCTTATGATGTTATTTTACCAAGACAAACGAAGTATAACTGCAGTTGAAGGACTTTGTTGTGCAAAACTTTTCACAAATCTAGTAATAGATCAGCTGGTCTGTTTTTTGAAGAGGGGAAGGAAGACTGTTTATTTCCCCCCAAAGGAACTGCTACAAAGCTATTTTCCTTATCAGAAGAACACCTTTTTCCTGAATGTTATCTCTTTGACATTTGTTCTGTGTAACCTAATGAGGGCAGGTGGAACACCATGGGAATGAGTTATTGTTGATTTGATGTAATTTTAACTTTTGTTTCAAGTTGGTATTTTGAGCTGTCGTTTTGTTCTTGGTGACATTGGGCTATTTTATAGTCAATAAGATGGAAAAAAAATATAGTGCTTCTTTTTACTGCTAGACTGTTAGGTGGCTCAAAGTCTTACCTAGAGAATGTGACAGAGATTCTATATTTTTCTTCCATGAGGAGCAGAGTGTTGCTTGATCTCCACACATAAAATGTTAGGGAGCATTCATGATTTAGATTCTTCCCTGAATGTTTGATTTAGACCTCTTGCACATCTTGTAACAAACACAGTACTCTTTCTGGCTAAGGGCCTCTGCTGTGCTGTTGCTGGGGTGAAGCAGCACACTGTGGCCATGCCTATTGCCCTCGTGACTTAACAGAGCTCACAGTCTGCTGGGTGCTGCCTGCCCTGGCAGACACAAGCTCACATTTCTGCATGAAGGAAGGTTCCGGGAATCCTCCCCAGAATGATCCTTTGACATGGTCATGCCCAGAAGATGGGCTTTCCTCTGCCAAAAAAAAAGGGACTATGAAAACCTATTATTCCACTGGTGTCAGTGGTATTGGCACAAGGATTTCTTCCTCCTTGGAGTGGGTGCAGTTTTGTGGGAGAGAAGCTTGTACATCCTCAGCTATAGCCATGCTTCTCTCATGGCCAGACTGTTTTAATTTGCCTTATTGGGACTAAACAAATAACTATGGGAGGGATCTCAGAGTTACAAATGATTGTCGTGGAGAGTAGATATTTAAACTTATCTGTGCCCAGGCACAACATCTTCCCATCCTGGCATGAAGTCAGAGTTGTGCTAGGTACTGGATCAAAGTACAAAGCTGTAGAGTATCAAGGCTCAGGGAATACTTCAAAACAGTCTTTTGAATCTTAAATGACTGAATATCCATGGTGTGTTTACATGTCCCTAATAATTTACATGGCACTATAACACCAACCTCTGGACAAAGGTGAATTCCCAGTGCTATTACTCTGCCAGGATAAGGGGTCAGCTTCTATCATAATAATGACCATTCTTTGGAATTTCATCAGGAAAATGGTTTTTCTAAAAAACACTTTCTTCTCTTCACCATACTTAGCTACTGAGAAGAGTAGAAGAGTCACACACAGATAAAAAGAAATTTAAATGCAATCTGAAACTAAGTGTAGTTTTCTCTGGTATCATCTATCCTGGCTTCTGACCAAAGAGATTTGGTTCCCAGCTGTTATGTCATCTTACTTGTGTAGCCTATTCATAGTGGAATAAGGGTGATCCTCAAGCACTCTTCTGAGTCTGGACCTGAGAGCTACAAGCCTGCACAATACCATCGGTCTCTGCTGCAGAGTGATCCTTTTTGGGGAGCACAGATAATCAGTGGTAATTAGAGTTAGAATAAAATATCTTTTCTTAAACAAGCCAGCAAGAATCTCTCAGAATATAGTCCTAAAAACGCTTTTGTCTATCGCAAAGCAGAACACCTTCTCCAATTGCTTTCAGAAACCTGCACCTGAGTTGACTGTACCAGTTTCTTAAGCAGCATTTTTTCCATGTCACTAGTTGCAGGCACTCATTTCTGCCACATGCTGACTATTCTCCTGGTTATTTTTTGGACAGATCTGTTCCCCCAGCTGGTTTGCTGTACAGCTACACAAATAGCTGAGCTCGCACAGCAGTGAGGACAGCGTGGTGCTGCTAAAGTGACATTGCCACCTAAGAAACAGCAGCTTTAGTGTAGTGTCCTTTGGATCCTGTCCCTTTCTAAAGCTTCCACATGATTTCTTCTAACACTGATTTCTCAGAGATGGGTGAAATAGAGAGATAGCAGTCAATTGGTACTAACACCTCTGAAACAAGATTTTTCTTAAGTAGCAGCTTATTTGATACTTCATGGGTCATTCAATCACAGGTTATACAGTTGGATCTAAATACTTGCTCCCCAACAAGAAAAGAGTTTAACTCATTTATCCACTTAACTACAAATGGCTGAAATTTGTGGAAATTGAGGCATAACTAGTGACTATAAATTTTTTTTTCATGCTCTCCACACCCTAAATGTTCACTTCATGGTGCAAATACCATATTGCTTCCCAGAATACCAAGACTAGGGTTCTTTTGCAGTCTGCAAAACTAGTTAAAAGCTTAAAAACAAGGAATCTTGAAGGAACATACTACTGCTAAAGTTTTGCTGGTCAATGATGTTTGCAGACTAATATATCCACATATCTTGAGCAACTGACTCATGCCATAATAATCTATACTTTTCCCATCCAGTTGCAGAATATTTTTAATGATTGGAAATTTCTGGCTCTGGCTGTGCTTTATGTCTTGTGTCATCTCATAGACTTGAGGAAATTTCTTAGCAAGAGTTTCCACTTTTCAGTGGAGCTAACTAAAGGGCTCTTCAAGCTGTATGCTTCTTCATCATCATCTCCCAGAATGAACCCACTCAGGAAGAACAAGATAAATCAAACAACATAGGCAAGGACATAATGCAGACAAATCACAAAAATAAAGTAGCTACATTAGTCTCAAAACAGCAATTCAAAGGAGCATAGGATTAAGCAAATATTGTATATGCCAGTTCATTTGCACTGTCTGCTGAAGAAGGGGAAAGGATAGTAGACACATGAGACTGTGTGTTGAAATATATTTGGAAAAAAGAAAATTGCTTCAGAAAGCTATGAAAACAAAAATCTGGGTGCTTACAAGTTTTCAGCCAGGAGAGGGAAGGAAGAATGATGTCATTTCATAGACCTCAGAGATCTGATTTATTCATTTACCATTTTTAGAAGTGAGGAAGGTTGTACAGCTTAATATTATCTACTCAGGAGTCTAGTTCAGACTCAGACAGGAAATGCAATTTAACTATAGGAAACACAAATGTGGGAATTGTTTTTAGGAAAATAAGAGACACAGGTTTTTCAAACATGTTTGGATGCCTTGAGTGAGTACATGCCAAGTTTGGGCTTGGGCAGGGTCACCAGGTTTTGGCCACAGACTGACTGTGTTTTAGATACATGTTGTGTTCTTCAGAGCAGGTGATAGGCATCTGGATCCTTTCGACTGATCTATGGATCAATAATGCTACTAAGGATGCTTTCATGTAAAATCATAGAATCATAACAGTTGGAAAAGATCTTTAAGATCATTGAGTCCAGCTACTAACCAAGCTACTACCAAGGCCATTCCTAAACCAAACCATATTCCTCAGTACATCATCTATAGGGCTTTTTAATATCTCCAGGATAGTGACTCTACCACCTCGCTGGGCCGCCCATTCCTGTGCTTAACAACCCTCTCAGTAAAAATATTCTTCCGAATGTCCAATCTAAACCTCCCCTGGTGCAACTTGAACCCATTTCCTTATGTTCTATTATTCATTATTAGAGAGAAGAGATTGACTCTCACCTCACTACAACTCCCCTTCAGGTAGTTGTAGTGATCATATCTCCTCTCAGCCTCCTCTTTCCCAGCTCCCTCAGTGGCTCCTCATAAGACTTGTTCTCCAGACCCTTCACCAGCTTTGTTGTCCATCTCTGGACATGCTCCAGCACCTCTATGTCCTTCTTCCCCCTCACTAGGAGCCCAGAACTGAACACAGTATTCAAGGTGTTGCCTCACCAGTGCTGAGTATAGGGGAACAATCCCTTCCTTGGCCCTGCTGGTCACACTATTTCAGACACAATCCAGGATGTGATTTGATTTCTTGGCCACCTGGGAACACTGCCAGCTATTGATCAGCACCCCCAGGTCCTTACCCGCTGTTCAGCTTTCCAGTCATTCTGCCCCAATCCTGTAGTGTTGCATGCAATTGTTCTGGCCCAAGTGCAGGTCCTTGCACTTGGCCTCGTGAAATCTCATACAATTGGCCTCAGCCCATCACTCCAGCCTGTCCAGGTCCCTCTGAAGACCCTTCCTGGTCTCAAGCAGGTCTACTGAAGACCCTCCTTGGTCTCAAGCAGGTCTACACACTCACCCAGCTTGGTATCATCAGCAAATTTACTGAGGATGCACTCAATCCCTTCATCCAGATCATTGATAAAGATGTTAAACAGAACAGACCCCGGCGCTGAGTCCTGGGGAAAACCACTGGTGACTGGCTGCCAAAATATGACAAGAAACTGAGAAACTCAGTTGTTCAGACTGTGAAATATGTATATTAGCCAAAATATGATGTTGAGTTTCTACATTGCCAAAAAGAGAAACAGTAATATAGGGGAAAAAGATCTCAACATTCCAAGGGTCTGGGAAGGGCTGATGCATCTGTCTAGAGTGTCGTATGGTGTATTAGCATAAACGAGCCCCTTTCAGCCACTGGAATAAATGTTTGTTTCTTTTCATCAAGACTGCTTAAATACTAGAACTTAGAGTTTTTCCCTTTTAATATAACTTGCTAGAAGAAATGCAATTGAGTTGTTACTTATTTAATTGATAATAATTACACTTAACAATCTGTGCCACAAAAGATAATGGCTGTTGAAGTCAAAAGGCACTTTCAAAGATGTTTAACTTGGTGTTAAAACTTCCTGTGTGAGATGACGCACAAGAGCTGCAAATACTGTCCCATCTTTAAAGAACTGAAAAATTCTAGTTTATCTGCAAGAAAAAAAACCCATATTTAAAAAGGGGGAAAATAGTTTTCTGTTTCTTTTCTTTTGGTATTACATAGGACAATATTGTGTAACATGATAGTACAAATTAGACGAGTCCCTTAAAAATGCAGTAAAAAGTAGTAATTGTTAAGATAGTTTAGTTTTCAGTTCTTATAGTATCAGAACACCTCAAAATTACTCATAAAAGCCTCTTCGATTCAGAGATGGATGGTGTTAAAGGACATAACGCATCAGCAGAGAATCCAGTCAGACTTTGTGTATATCATAGGCTGTTATATTTTCTGAATTACTGCCAAACTGAGCCTGGTAGCTTCCATTTCACTGAGACATAACTGGTGTTTGGTGAGAGCAGAAAGTATCCTCACAGTAGCCATTTCAAATTATGGAATTATTAGTTTCCTTATTATATAGATGGGACATAGAGTAGTTCAGGGAACCATTGGAAGGTCTTTCTGGATGCTGCATGCTCTACCAGGAGGCTATTTTCTCAGGGAAAAAAAAAAATAAAAAAGAACACCACAGGAATCTTAAGGTCTCAGCAACTCCCTCCCCATAAAACTGACTTCTCCTGACACTAGTGGTGATAATGAGAATTTGACGATTGTTCTGTGACTTGTGTGATATTTTCAGTCCTGGCTGGAACACATTAAAAAGCTGTTTTGAAGACAGAGGATACATTACTGTGATCATGGTAGCAGAAAAGTTCAAAACCTGTCCTTGCTATCTAGAAGCAGAGAAAACTGCCTGAAGAAACTGATGTGTTAGCATAGGCAAAATTTCCCAAACCGTGTGTAGAAGTAAATTTCACATTGTGACAGAAGTAACTCACATTGCCTTGCTCACATACAAGGATGTAAACAGAAAACATTTTTTAAAAATAAATAAAGCATAAAAAGCCAAATCATAATTGTTGTTGTGGAGTTTCCAGAGACAGATCATTGTGCCCACTCTGGAAATAACAGCTGCGCTATCCCCGGCAACACGGGACCACTCCTTACTGTCTGTATGCATCAGCAATGTATGGACAGTGCCATCTGCAAGCCATCACAGGTTTCAGCTTTCTGATCCAGAAATGTATGTCTGTGCAATTAGTGCAATTCCTCTTCAGCATGGAAAACAAATAGGGTATCCCAGTTGCCAGACCTGTAGCTGTTGTTAGGTAAACGATGTTCTTGGCATAAGTGTCTGTGGCTGCATTTCCACTAGTAAACTAAACATTTACTGTGCTGAGTTGAGAGCTGGCTTATAAATATCCACCCAGGTGAGCTGTTGGCATGTTTACTCAGACAGTTTATCCCATGCCACCTTGTTGTCTCCCAGAGTGTGCCAGGATACCGTGCTCAGAGCAGCTTGAGCTAGTGATGGTTTCCAGCAAGAAGTGCATCTGGGGCCACTCTCCTGGCAGTAGGCAGAGTTTAGCTGTGTGCTCACCAGCGCTACTCAGTTACAGGCCCCGAAGGCTGGAGAACGGCCCTCCCTTTTCATTTGGGAGCATAAATGTACCCGTAAGGCTGTGGTTCCATACCTCTTAGTAATGGATCTGTGTGCACTGGATCACCAAGCCATATAAACTTAGCCTGGATCAGATGAGAGGAAAAAATACATTTCTGTTACATTAACAGTGTATCCTTTGTGGAATTTAGACTGACTTTTTTCTTTGTGCTGAGTGACACCCAATCTGATGGTGGAATGGAACTGGCATGATGAGTCCTTGTATGCTGATGTATGAGGTATGCTGATACAAAGGTAATATGTAAACTATTTTCGAAAAAAAATGGAACTGGTCAAATTAATTTCAATAAGCACAGCTGAGCATTACTGGTACTCAGGAGTTTGAACACTGTGCTGCTGATGCATGACCTTAGTCACATAGTTTAACAGTGCTGCAGTGCAGTTAGTAGCACTGATACATGCACAGAAGACCTTTTTCAATATTGCTATTATTGGGAACTTCAAATGAATGGATGCATTTGAAAGCCTTCCCAGAAAATACATTTCCTTTTCAGCTAGCAGCTCAGTTATTCATCTGAGTAGTGTGTGGATTAAGTAATTTGACAACCATTGAAAGGTTTCTTTTTGTGAAACAATATTGTGCTATTGCTCTCTCCTTCTTCCTTTTCACCTGTACAACTAACCCAGAAATTCAGCACAGACATATCAAGACACACACTGAGACCAGACCACAGCCACACCAAGTAGTGTGTGGTGATGCTGATGCATCTCAGGAACTGCCACAGGACAGGCTCATGAAAGACTGGGAGGGAAAAACAGAAGTAGGGAAGGAGTTAAGAAGATTGGGTTTTCCTTTTTGTTTTTTAGCTCACTTCTTTGCATACACAGGGATGGAGCAAGGGTCTTAGTCATTTCACGTCACAGAGGGGAGGGAGGTCAAGTTGGGGTACAGCATCATCCATTATAAAGCAGTTGAATGATCTGATATCTAATTTATCAAGATACCAGGCAGACTGGATGATCTGATTTCTCTAAGTGCTGTCACTTTGGTTGGTACTTCTCCATCTTTATGTCTGTGCTATGCTGCAGTGTGAGGCAGATGGGAAGAGACTGTACTATCTCTGTTGTGCTGTGGCTGTTGCATCATGGCACTTTTCCCTCTCAGGGGGGCCATTAGATGTGTTTCCCTGGGTACTACCTCTGCAGTACTGACAGGCCATGGAGCACCTATGTGAGCAGGTGGTGTAAGGTGGTCCCACTGGCCAGCATCATTGCCATTACTATTGCACAGATCGAGTCTGCTGCCCCACACATGGCTTTGCCCCACATGATGTCTGTTCCCAGTGTGACACCACTGCCCCACACAATGCCATTGCCCAGTGGGTGTTGCCTAGCGCGATGCCGTTGTCCAGTATAATGCCACTGCCCCAGCATGGTTCCATTGCCCCACACAATGCCATTCCCAGTGCACTGCCATTCCCCAGCACAAGACCACCGCCCAACATGATGCCATTGCCTGGCGTGTACCCCCACTGCACTGACAGATGCAGCTGCTCTGGGAGGTGGGGGCCGCTCATACTGGTGGGTTATACCTCTGCCTGACTGTCAAATCCACCCACCTTAAATCCCATCTTTGTTTTTTTGTATAGATCCTGACAGAACATCTTGAGTACACTGTGTACAGTCAGAGGAAAAGTATTGATTTTTCTGTACCTGAATAGAATTCTTAACAGAAAAACAAACCTAATGTTGGTGTTTTGGTTTTTTTTTCTTTTCTCCTCTGACTTTTGTGCGTGGGTTTTTGTACTCTCCATATAGTATTTGATCCATGAGAAGTACAGACTTAGAGCTTGACTTTTAAGATTAGCATGAGCTAGGCTCTCGTCTGTGCAGGCATGATCTCAGAAACAGTGAATAATTTTGCCCACATTTTATTGCCTGTATTTAATTGAAGTACAAAGTAATAATTTCCTTCCTACCTACAAATCAGAGAATCAGTTGAACAGTTATTACATTTTTGTGGGGCGATTATCAGGAACTGTACCCTACTACATCAGCATTACAAAAAAGATTCAAAAGGTAGCTTGTCCTCAATTCACTGGGCCAAGGGATAACTAGCCTGATCCAAAGTGTGTCCTGATTTATTTTGGGGATATTGCTGTGAATTAACTTTATAAAACTTTCTTTTAATAATGAGTATAGCATACATTAGTTGTGTTACTAATTATATTGTTATGAAAACATTTTAAGCATTATTAACACACACACTATCAATACTTAAAAGCATTGTTTCCTGATGGTGGTAATACAGCTTCACTAGTGGGTGATCTATGACTACAAGCATTAAATACCCGCTACTTTAAAGTCATTAATCCCTACTTTCTTCGAATACATTTAATTAAAAAGTTCCATTTTCCAGTAATTGCTGTTTTTATATAACCCTGAAATGGAATTTTATTGAGGCACAAGGTCTTTTACATAAACATCCATCTGTCCACAGTGTAGCACTGCTGGGACAAGTTTTGTGGACTGGGCTAGAAGTAGAGAGATTACAGAAGACTCTGTGTCCCTGTAAGAACTGTGAACTTTTGTCCTCTGTGTACCAGCTCTGGAGGATTTTTGCTTTCATAATTTTTGTACCAAACAAGGGAATTGCAAAGTCAATAGGAGAAAAAATCATGAAACAATGGTTTTAATGTCTAGTGAAGTTACTTTATTAGTTTATAAAGAAAAGCTCCTTTGTCATTCCCTTTTTCCTCTGTCGGGCTCTGCACTGTGAAGTATCATTAGCTTTTTTTATTGTTCCTTTCTATTTGAACGCAGAATTAAGCACACCTCAATTGCAAAAATAAAAATACGTGTGCACATATAGATCTGTGTGTTTCAGGCTGAGATATCACTAATAAAATAGAAAATGTTTTTAGTATTATTAAGGTTGGCATTCAAAAAGTATGAAATAAATGCATGGAAGTTTGTCAGCTTATTAATCATTCCATTATAAGTGGTGTTTTTACTTCCATTGCTCTAACATCTAACCACAGTTCACTGGCTAAAGGCCAAGCTAGCTTTTGCATTGGCACATTACCATACAGTGTAGTTCTGTACTTCTCTTCCATTTATTAATGCTGCAGACTTCCTACAATTCAGGCTAAAAATAGAACTGGTTATGTGAAAAACACTGCATTTGTGCTTGAGCTGCGGTATAGAAACAAGAGGATTTTCTGTGGACAGGGGAAGAGATTCATGACACAGAAGAGCTAGTTGCTTATCCCCTGGAAAAAGCTTTCTTTTTGCATGGTTGTAAATAAGATTAGAGCTGCTGCGTACACATGAATCTGAAGGATGAATCACAGCTGTGGTATTGCCTCAGTATGTAAGAATCTTCATGTGTATCTATTGTATGAAGGAAAACTGATTTCTTGTACGAGGAAACCTGAAAACAGTGCAATGGACAAAAGTGTAAATCAAAGTCAAGGGTGATGGTTTGTTTTTCAGTATGAAGAGTGTCATCATCTGTGGCACATATTTTGATGCATCGTCAAAAAATTATACACTAAACTAAAGCTTTAACTGCACCACTAAATTTTCAGACTTACATTTTGGCCAAGCATAGCCTCTTCTGTTGTCTGCTTCCAGTATCTTTAAGGCAGCATTTGCTGTCTCCAGACCACTTCACCATGAAAACATTCCTAAACTTATTTCCAAGTTGTAATGCAACTGCACACTAAAAATTGTCAGCATTCAAATGCAGTCCCTACACTCTCAATCTTTTTTATAATGCTGTGATTTGTTTTGGATCAGCAGGAGTTTGAACAAGACAAACAGCATACCGGATTCTGTCTGAACCTAAGGGAGCTGCCAGGGACACAGGTGAAGAGTGATAGTGGATACATTTCATAGACAAAATGAAAAGTGGCAAAGCTGATAAGGTCTCATTGTTGCACAAATAGAAAAAGCTAACAGTTTGCATATCAGAAATATCAGGTGTTAGGATTTGACTCAGAACTGCTGAATAGCAGCCTGTTTGCCTTTGGAGAAACAGAGAGGAAGGAAATGTCATACAGCAGCATCACACGTGATAGTGACGGAGATGGCAAACAGGGAAATAGACCTTTCCGATGTTGTTTCCCAAAGATACTGTTTGGACTGGCTGTAATGGTGGATTAGTAAGGAATTCTGACCATTAAATTTCTCCACTTGGCAAAGAATAAGAGAGGAATGAACCTCTTCAGAAGTGCACAACAGTCTCTGAAGCCACACTTGTTTTGTTCTTAGCTTGGTACCATGTAAGAAGTGATTGTTTTAGAAGCAGAAACAATAATAATAACAATAATAATGAAATGAGAATAAATTTTAAGCTTTATGATTTTTTTAACTATCTGGAGAAAATGAAATTAAGAAAGCTTTCAAATGTCATGTGCTTTGCACCAGGCCACAGAAACATGGTGAGGTAAAACAACAGCTATTGGGTTTCTGTGTTCATTCATAACCTATAATTGGATGAAAAAAAAAAAAAAAACACCAGAGCGATTGGTTCACAGGACAAGTAAAAACTATTTAGTCCAAAGCACTTAGTTCCTTCTCTTCATTGCTATGGACCAGCCTTAACCCCCATATAATGGTGAAATTCCATCCAAATCCAGCATAGGCTGAAATCAATGAATCTGTTCCAATTTATATCTGAATTTAATTTTGTTGTGACAAGCTCGCTGAAATTGATACGTAGTGCTATAACAACTGCAGTATTAAAGGATCATATAATGCAGTCAACATGATGCACTTTGCAATATAATTTAACACTAATGTTAAATTAAATTACAAAGATAAATTTTATGGACTCTCTTAAAATCATTTAAGAGCTTAATTCTGATCTGAGATGTGTAAGACACAAATCTTGTCTGTTGATCATTGAAAATACAGATAGTTTTTAGAGAAGAATCACACAATATGATGGGCTATATGAGACTTTGTTATAATACGGGCTTGTGATTTGATTTATTGATCCTTTTCTGCAGTTATATTCTCTGCTCAAGGAGAAGGCTCAAGCAGGTCAACTTCACTGCAGAAAACATGAAATGATCTGTACACTTTGGATAAGGCCAGACTGTACCAGGAGGTCCATAAGGAGAAGTTACATGGAGTTAAGAGTTAGGTGCTCAAATTCTGGGTTTTCACGGCCTTCAGAACTAAGCCCATCAGGAGGAAGATGCGACTTCTGCAAGTCCTTTCATTTGCATTAGCTGAAAATACATACAGCAACTGGATGCACTTTGCCTTTGCCATTGGGATTCTACGAGTATCTACTTGTGTTATTGAAACCAACTGCCCTTTGCCTGATTTGTCCTCAGGGGAGAAGGAAAGGAACCAGATAACCTTCATTTTGGTGCAGAAAGTAGGAAGAGGCATGAGCCCAGATGGTGCAAACAATATTAAAAGGTCATAAGGCTTGTGTGATGCCATGGAAGAAAGGGTTTTTCAAAACATCTATAGAGGGCAAATAGGAGAAAGGGCATTTACTGAAAGTACATTCTTTTAACGGCTGGGAAATGAGAGAAAGAGTGAGTAATTTAAAGTTACAAAGTTCTTACAAAGAGTAAAAAAATATAAACCTATTAAAAAACAGTATTAAAACTTCAAAAAGAGAACCAAAAATGCAAACAACAGATCTCTTCTCTAACCCATAAACTATAGATATAAGTAGAGACATTAAGCAAAAGCACAAGGAGAGTAAAAAGGTCTACTTTTTCAAAAAGCCCGAGGGGAGAGGGTTATCAAATAGTTACAGCAATGACTAGGAGGCCTACAACATTTTTTTACTGCTTAAGGATATTGTGAAACAGAATTCATTCCATCACATAATGTAATGATGAGCGTACTGCCAAACAGTAACTAAATAAGGCAAATGTCAGTTGTCTCCATAAATGCAACTCCAGCATGAGTACTTCCCCTCAGATGAAAAAAGGAGAGCTGTCCAGTTCAGCATTCATTACCTGGTGTCTCAAAGGTGCTTCACACCATTCATGACATGTAAACTGAAGATGCTGTTGAGACTGCTCATGTCCAGCATAAGAAATGCTTTGTTTGGTACAATATGAATGCTAAAGAGGCCCTCGACTGAGGTTCTCCTCATGGGAGAGAGTGCTCAACTGTCAGCAAAGTATTTCAGCAGCAGTTCTGCAAGAACAAGAACATTCACAGGAATGCTTTTCTGATTACAGAAGTGTTGAACCCGAAGCCCTTTCACTAGTATGGGCACGCTGCAGGGAATGAGGAACCTGAAGTCCCAAGTGAGATGCAGGGAAGGAGGGAGAAGGTTATTCATTGCAAAGGAGGCTGGATTCCTTGGAGACTGGGTGCATGGATCTGGTGCTGTCACTGATGCCACCACATGAAGGGCAGAATTAATGGCTGTGAGAGCTAGAAACGTTTTCATAAATCACTTGAATTGCTACAGAGTTCATGAAGAAGAGGAGAAAGCTGTTGACTAGCTAATATGTTTAAAAAAAAAAAAGGCAAGGAGAAAGAGAAAAAAACTTAAGTTGGGGTCCAGCACACTCACAAGAATTAGCTGCAGCACTGGTAATAATAGCTGTTCTGTGTCAAGAACTGCTTCTGTTTCCTACCCACACATAGTATTTGCATGGAAAAACACTTTTTTTTTTTTTAAGCATAGCCTTACCTGAAATGAATGCTGCTTCTTTCCATTCTCACTGTTGCTGGGAATTGAAATGGCTGCAGATATAGAGCAGTGTAAAAACATGATGTGCTATGTAGCTCGGGAGCAATTGAGCAGCTGAATACTGCATTATTGAGAAATCATTCGCTACCTCTGGGTGTTAGTGAGAAACTGGAGAGTCCTAGACTGGCATTCAGGGCAGAGCATAGGATGAATAAACATTACTGAGTGCTGAGTATTTGCTAGTGAATCTAGCATGGAGCTTCAGTAGTTGCATGTCATCGCACTGCATATTGCAGGGCTGGTGACACACAGGAGCCTTGTGGCAGAATTGATCTTATACTGTTTCCTAAATAACCAAATTATCAATGAAATGAATGACATTTTGTTTAATGTGTAGCAGGGCATCTGCATGGCAAAACAGCCATATTTTCAAGTGACAACACGTGAGAGACATTTAAATATATATCAGTAGTCCTCAAGGCATTTGTAGATAGCTACATGAAATTATTGTTTTCATGTGCATACCTTATGGTTGCCAAATTGCCCCTGGCTTAGCATTTCCCCTCTTATCTAGTTGAGATAGGAATCTTTTCAGAACAAGGGGTTCAGTAGTTTGTAAAATATCTGTGTGCATCTCGGGTATTGTATAAATAATAAATAATAGAAAGCTCTAGATGCTAACAGTCATTAATATTGTAAGGATTAAGCTGGAAATTCTAATTCCTAGCTTCTTAGGTGATTGCAAGTATAAATATTTCTTGACTCAGCATGGTGAATAGTCATAAAACATGGAACCTTCTCCAGTATGAGGTGATGGCTATTAAGTATATCCCTGACCCAGTAAAACTTAGACTATGAAATTTGTCCCAGAATCTGCTCTTGATACAGTATTGTGCTTCAGAATCTTGTCCTGTGTTTTTTAAAGCTGACACAAAATACCCACTCCATATGGGTTTAGAGATGTACTTAAAATACCAGCCAAGTTCAAGCTTGATGCAGTGCTGTCTTGCTGAGGCTTGAACTAGTCTAAAACAATTTCTCTGAAAAGAGCTATCCTGTGCATCTCAATGAGAATTTAAGTCAAAGCCTAAAGAAATATTTTTTTTACTAACAGTTTTAAAACCTTTTAATTGCTATCTGTTTAAATCAAATGTATTTGATTTAGGAGTAAATATAGTGAATGGGCCTATACCAGATTTCCAAGCAGTTTTCTACCTCCTTCTGGATACCAAGAGCTCATAGTGTTCCCTACCTATGTAGCAAAAAACAAGGATTTCAGGCTTCTTATACACTGCCAAGTTAAAAACCTTTGGCACAGAAGGAACTGAAAATACAGAGAGAACAGTAGTGACAGTAAACAAGTCTGGGATTATTCTATGGTATTGGACTGCCCTAAAGATCATCTAAGTTCTCACTAAAACAATGACCTCATGCAGGCTGGATTTTGAATAGTCAGGTTAAAATAACTACTTTTGTCATTTAAAACAAAGGGGTTACTAAATTTGCTGTTTGCTACACTAACTACAACAAAATTCATCATTAATTTATTCCATGTATATTGTTACATGTGTTCCATACATAATATTCCATATATATTGTACAATGAACATTTCTTAGTAGTGTGTGCATCTCCACAGGAGTCTACATACAGCAGCCCTTTGAAAAGTGAAAGCAGGTAACAAGACTAGTATGTTGAGTGATGGGAATCTCAAAGCTCCTTTTGGCTTAAAGTTCATCATGCAGAGAGGAGCATGGATATAGTTGATTCACTGAAACGCACTGATGGAAGAGACTTGTATTTGACTTGACATACTGGGCAAGAACTTAGAACAAAGTAAAGCAATCCCCTCTAGAAAAACAAGTATGTAAAAAAAAACCCCACATATCTTTTTTTTTTTATATATAAAAAACCTCAAACATTCTCATTCATATCACCATGTTTTTAATGGAAAACAAAGATAGATTTTAAGATGAAAATGTTCTGTATTCACATGTGATTCTTAAAAAACACCAGCTATTTTGAGCAGTGAATTGCAAACCAGCCACTGAAAGAAGCAGCAATATGTTCCTAGGAAGTTTTCATTACTCCCCCTGTTCTGCAGAGGAATTATACATTCATTAATTTTGAAAAAACAAGCATAAGCAGAGAAATTTAAACTCAGCCAATTGCCTTCCCTATTTCTAACTCCAAAGAATGAATTGTATTGAGGACTGCAGCAGCGCATTACTGTTTCAGTGCCATACTGCTGGGAGTGCAAAGCCCTTGGACAAGGCTTCGATGCTGCTTCTGGAAGTCAGATTTGCAGGTATAGCTCTTTCACAGGGCCTGAAAAAATACACATTATGTGCCCCTTTCTCATTGCAGATCTGTCACTAACTTATCATGGATCTCTAGAATATATGCATTTTTTTGATGTCATAAAAAAATATGCAGAGACTTTTCACTTCTTTTCAGAAGTCCCGGCCCACTGAAATCAGTGGGACATTTCCCAGGAAAATGCATTGGGGACAGAATTTCACTGGCAACATTAACAAGCAACATTCTCTCAACACCTCACATTTGAATGGGAGTATTACTCACTGTCTAACTTCCAGATATGGTGTTGACAGTGAAGGTGTATCTGGAATACTCTGAGCAGCCTTGAAGGGTGAGGTGAGGTGACACAGATGTTTAACCAGGAGAAGTTTCAGGCATGAAAGAGTTAAAACCAAATTTCAGTAAAAGTTTGAGGAAGACTCTTAGCAAATTCTGTGCTGGTTTGACTCAGAAGAACTGATATTGTCTCATCATACATTAACACTTTTGATATCTACATGATAATTTATTTTTTATGTTTAGTGAAACCTTTGCTTGTACAGTGAACTGTTATCCGGCGGAAGGTATAGGTCTCAAAACTTGCTTCTTGTGGTAAACATTGGAACTCGTCAGCTGCCCAGCACTTACTGATCAGATATGTTCCCTACTTTAAAGATGCTGGCTGGTGGTCATGTCAGCCTCACTGCCTAGGTATCGAAACATTCTAGTCCTACTGAATTCTCTTTAAAATGCCAGCGGCATGGAAAGCCAGACTGAGAGACTGCAGCGCTTTAAGCTCCCACCTAGAGTGGGGAGGAGAAGGCCGTTAGCCAGGCCGGCTCTGCCATCTGCAGCCCAGAGCTGGCAGGGCCTCAGTGCCTTCCATAGCTGCTCCAACTGCAGAAATGCTGGGGATGTGAGGTTGCACTGTAGAGGGTAATTGCTAATTAAATTAGTGATAGGGAACGTAAACCTATGGTGTGCAGAAGGAAGGTAAAAGAGAGCTTTCACACTTGTCTTTCTGCTAATCTCACTGCTAGCGGAATGAGCATCCTTTCTCAGAATAGAATACAAACCTGGACTTAGAACAAAAATCTTAAGGCTAAAACCATTTTTTGGTGTGACTAGAATGATCTCAGAGCTGAATCTGACCCCTTACCTATGAAGGACTGTTTTGACTCTGCTGGAAACTGAAGTATTACAGGAAATTGCCTGTGTATCCATATTCTCAGAACCTTCTAACTCCCATGTGCGATGCCTGCAGTACCTCTTCTTATAACTCCCTTCTTAGAACACAGTCTTTTGAAACTTAGGGAAAAAAAAGTTCCCTGATTTCATTTCCCTGAACCCCAAGGGTATATATAACATTGCCATTTTCTCAGGTTGGAACTTAGCCCTGTAATTCATTAATTGTCCATAGTATCCGTATGGAACTCTGGCAAAATCACTGATGACATGCTATATAGCACCAAAAGGCAGTCCCAGGCACCCACAAATAAAAACTTTTCATGCCAAAGATTTCTCTGACTGTAAAGCCCTATGTTCATCTCTAGTGCTCACAACTACCTACAGAGAAACAGCAGTGATTTCACAGTGATGACTGGACATCGTTGTGATGAGTACAGATAAGATGACTGGAAACTGGTTCTAATTGTTTACTAAGCATCACATGAAGTTCTTTCAGTATGTTTTAGTACTGCAGAGGGAAAGTCTATAATCTATTCTGATACACATTCTTCAAAATATGTTTCAAAAGCTAAAGGAAGCACAATTTCTCTTTTAACTTTGTGTTTCTTTCAGTTGCCCACACACTAATGATACTTTCTTGTGCCTGAAATGTTGATTTGGAGCCTTGTGTCCTTCTGGGACAAAAAGAACAATCAGATGGATCCAATCCAGCATAACCTAGGGCATTTCAACTGGCATTAGCCACCTGTGTGTGGGCCAATGAGTCCCATCTTTTCTGTGGTCTAAACCCAGAACTTGGAAATGTCTAACTGTGTCTTGTCAAGCATTGCCATTAAAGTTTCTGAGTCCTTAGAAATGTAGACATTATTTCTGTGATCGTACATTGTCACTGCACTGAAGTCTTTATGTCTTTAGGGTATTTTCCTGGGTGACTGATTCTGAGCTGTGCAGAAAATGTTTGCAGAAGAGATCGGTTTTGTTGGTGTTCCAAATAATGTTATTATAGTACTATAGTAAAGACTTGTATGTTTTAATATTATCCAATGCTTGAAAAAATGTTAACATAGATGTTTTGAAAAGGAATCTCACAGAGTGAGATTAGGTGATCTGTGGGGAATAGGCCGTCTAAGCCTCAGGCTTCTGCTATATGCCAATGAATGTAGGAGTATGTAAAACACTTTGTTAGCTTTGTTTTAAGAAGTCTCTGTGTAAAATGATGCAGTTAAACCAGACTGCCAGTTACCCTGCTCACTAGCAGTTAAAGATGGCAAGCAATTTTGGCCAACTTAGCTCTTAAAGGCATCTTGTCTTCATGTTTTTAATCTAGCTCTTTGCAAAAACTGAGCACTGATTGTCACTGACAGGTTCCGCAGACATAAGATAATTGGACCACAGTCTTTTCCTCTTTCGTGGATTTGGCTTTGAGTATCTTTAGGTTTCAAGTATGTTATCAAAGGTCACTGAAAAAGACTGTGAGATTTAATATCACTCGTTCTTAATCCATTTCGTTTTACATTTGCACCCAATTCACATGAGCTAGAGGCATTTTAAATGGACTTGTCAATGTAGAGTGCAATGTCCTCCTATAACTCAGGCATCCTAAACTGATCTTTTAATTTGCAGACTTTAGAGGGAGAAAATGGTTGTGAATTCCCTAAAACCAGAATTGGAGTTCACACAAAGTCCGAATACTTCCCAAATATCCAAAAGATGACACTGCCCCATGTTCCAGTATAGAGACCCTGTTGCTTGTCATTTTGAGTTCATGCATGTGAGATCAGTCAGCCATTGCTACATTTTGGGTTTGTATTCCATTTAATCTTGTTTGTGAAGTGAAAGAGATTAGAGACAGGATTAGCCGTCAAGATATCTACAGGCAGCAGGGACTGCATAGTTCTCAGTGCACATTATGGTTAGTGCACAATAGGAAACATCTTTGCCAGATGATAAAGAAGAAATATTCTCTTTGTTGCCAACAATAAATATATACGGAGGAGTAAATGTGTCATGAATAAAGCGTCCCTAAGGAAATTTTGGAAGACCCTACGTGTATATTTACATATTTTTAGTCCTAGCAGTAGTAGAGCTATGTGAGTGTAGTGATCTGCCCAGGCTAACTGGTTTGTTAAGAATTAGCACAGCTATCTTTTTCATGCTAGTTACTATCTGCTTATAATGAGACAATCTAGGCAGCCTTACCAGAAACCCAGACTTTTAAGAACCAAAGCGATGGTGGTGTCTATGATCGCTAATCTTTCTTTTTCTGACACACACAAAACGTGATCAAGTGCCTGCAGGTTTCAGAATAAATTGAATAAAAACTCAAAATACAATACCCCTTTTCACAACATACACTGGACCCTGCACATGCTTTAGGACCCAGTTCACTTAATTTTTGGTACAATGTTAAACCAGAAGAAAATCTGAACCCAAAGTGCACAATCTGATATCATCTCTCTGTATATTAGATTACTTTGCAGATTTTTATCTGCAAAAATGTATTTTAAAAGTCTATGTAAGAAAAAAGTCAATGAGGCAACTGCAGATTCAGTTTCTGCAGTTGAAAAAAAGAATTTCTCATACTGAAGCTCTTCATTCTCCCTGCTGCTTTATGTTATCTCCATCTTAACTGCTGTTAATGAAAGGCTCATCAAAAGGCAGTGCCAATACACAATAATATTTAAATGCTGAATTAATCCCTTCGTCCTCATGGCAGCTCCCTTTCAGCTGTTTTTCCCTCACACTTTGCATCTCCATTTATGTGAATAACAGTAGGGTGCGCATGGTTGGCGGTGCAGCCCAGAGAGAAGAATTTGCCTCACATCTTCTATGTTTGTAAAAGAATGGAAGGAAAATATTGCCTGCTGAAGTAAATCCAAGATACTCCTTCAGCAAGACTTGCTAAAATTATGTAAATAACTCAAGACTCAGCTTTAGTTATGCCATTCTGCAGTTGCCATTCTAACTTCTAATAATTTGAGCAACTTGTTTCCTTGCTTCTGTTGGTAAAAAAAAGGCCAAACCTTCAACCACTTTTCAATGCAGTTGTGCTTTGAAAAGTTACTTAAAAATGGCATGTAGGCGCCAGGTTTATCCTGTGTCAGCTATTTCCTTATCAATGTGCTCAGTTAGCAAGTAAGGAACCTTTTCCTCCTGTGTCCAGCCCTGTGAATTTCAGGTGGAACCTAGGGGTTAACCTGGAATTTTTCTGCTCATGTAGGATGACCAAAAACCAAGGCTGCTGCAAGCAAGAGTAAGCTCTCAATTACATGTGTGCAATTCTGTAGTCTTCTGTGGTTTTGCATAAGGTTTAACTGACTGGAAATGATTCTGTGGTGATAAACAAGAGGGAATAGAAACCAGCTCACTATGTTCTTTGTGCTAGATCTGCCACGCTAACAGGAGCAAAAGGCAGTGAACACTGATTTTAATTATTAAGCAAACAGATAGAAAATATATAAGACTCTATTTTTCAAAAGATGTTTACTTGAAATTCCATGTTTTCAGAAATCTCTAGCTTCAACATGATAGAGCGTTAAAGCTGCCAAGGAAATACAATGTTCCCCTTTCTCAGACATCGTTCATGTGACGGGAAGAAAAAGTATAGTACTCATAACAAGAATGAAACAAAATTAGTTGGATTATTTTCCATGCAATAGCATCATTGATCATTCATGAGAAGTCTTCATTGTGGAGTACAGAAGTACCTTGTGTGTACATTTTGCTATATGGGAATGGTAACTCGCTGTGGGTATTTGTTGTTTATTAATTCATTCAGCTTTGTCAATCAAATATGAAAATTTTATGAAATCTCTGTGATCTAGAAGACCAGAATTGAAGTTTATCTGAGATGGGTTTTTTTAATACTAAAGATAGCAAACAGTAGTTTTCTTGATTCAGAGTTTTGATCCTACATTCCCAGTCCAGATTAAACTGAGCTGTACAAAACATAGTCTGTTAGCAAGGATATGAAAAAAAAAAAAAGCCAAGAACATACTGGACTTGGCAGTGATAGTTTAATGGTTGGACTCAATCATCTTAAAGGTCTTTTCCAACCTAAATGATTCTATGAAAACATTTTATTCCGACTTTCTCTTCCAGTTGTGTGTAATACTGGAGCCAATGCAGGAACTGATGTCAAGACATAAAACTTACAATCTAAGTCCACGGGACTGCTTGAAGACATGCTTGTTTCAAAAATGGCAGAGAATGGTGGCCCCACCAGGTATGTTTCATTTCCAGTATTTCACTTTTTTAATAGTTAAATTAACATAGAAACAATGGAAATGTTTCCTCACAAAGGAATTAACACAGTTTTAAAAGTAAGCCTGAAAACAGTTCTGTTGTTTTATGATTTCAGTCTGACCCATCTGATTTATAGATGTGCACGTTCCGATGGTTTCACTGTGACTAGGATATAATTTAGTGCAAAAATATGTGTAGATGGAATGCAAAATGCCTACTGCTTCCATTAGAATTCATCGTTTGTGTAATTCAGCTTCCTGCTGTGACTCTGAAATTACAGCTACAATTCATAATTAATTGTCTTTGAGACTAATATAATGTTATTTACAGGCCTGGACCTAATCTCCTTCCTCTTACACCTCAAAATAATAATTCTCTCTTTTTTTTCAGTTTATTAAAGGTTTGTATATCTAAGACTATTCACATGGATGCTCATGCCAGATTTTGAGAAGTACAATTGCCCCTCTGTTCTTTGCCAATTTAAGCAAAGTTATGTAATTGTCCTGGTTTGGTCTAAGTTTGGAAGACTTGCTGAGAAAAGGCATGCGGCATGCTCTAGCGTGTTCTGTTGGGAGTGGCAGTTTTAAAGATGAAGTCCACATCAGAGGCAGAAGGAAGTCAAATCGTAGTTGCTTGTACGCTGCATCAATGGCAGCAGTATGGTCAAAAGCTGCCTTTGGCCTTTGCCTCTAGCTGCGTCAGTTGAGGCTGTACCCTATATCAGAATAAGACCTGAATTTTTGTTTAGCACTGTTGCTTGCTGTGTGACCTTTAGCAAGTTACACAGCCACTTTGAGCATCATGATAGTTATCAACAATACTCCCACTGGAAAAAAAAAAGCTTTGAAATAACTTTTGATGCTGTGAGAATAAACTTCATTAATTAGTCCATCATACAAAAATTGAAAGCTGATATAATTGGTTTAGGTCCACATATTATTCTATGGTTTGTATGTTAAATCTACTACTACTACTAGCACCAATCCTAGTAAATGTAGAAATAAAACCTAGATGAAAAAGTATTTCAGTACATCTGCTTATGGATCATTGTAGTACACGCTTTACAATATCTGCCCTTTGCTTCCCTTCTTACCATTTTATTACAGCAGAACCCACAAGACAACCGACAACCAAACGGAGAAAAAGGAAAAACTCTACCAGCAGCACTTCCAACAGCAGTGCTGGGAACAACGCAAATAGTACCAACAGCAAGAAAAAGTCAGCTGCTGCAAACCTCAGTCTATCAAGTCAGGTACCTGTAAGTCTCACTTTCCTTTTAGGCCTGAATCACTTATGGTGCTTTAATTTTTTCCTTGTGTTGTAAAGAAGGTGCATTCTTGAGCCTAAACTGTCACAAGCAAAAGATGATCTTGCACAGTGTGCTGTGGAAGCTGGGAAATTAGTGAAGAGATGTGCAGAAGCCATTCTGCAGTGCAGCTGTAATGAATGATCCTCAAGCAGGGATATACTGAGGACCAGATGTGATTATTTTAAGGCCTGGGCCAGCTCCCCTTCTTGGCAGTGGGAGTCCTTCCACTGGTGGTGAGACTTAGATTGGGCCTCGTGTTTTTAGATATAGCACAAGTGTTGCTGACTTCAGTCTGCCAGGTAATAACTGAAGATGAGTGCTTGTGGAACAGGACAGCCATACCCAAGCAGACCGCTGGCTGCTTGCCGCTAGTGCCTTACACCTAATCAGCAAAGTTATCTCTTTGAGGTTATAGAGGTTATCTCTTTTCCAGCCACTCCACTTGCAGAGGGTAGATCTCCTGGAATATGGGTCACAGCTTATCCACCCTGCTAGCTGAAAATGTTGACAGCCTAATTATAAAAGAAAATACCAAGTCATTTCCAGAATTGTATCGGCACTTCAACAATGTCATGTTTATTGCCTTAGTCACAGTATAGGGGTCATCAGACCCCAAACTGGGACAAAGTGTGCCTTAGTCAAAAGGAGATAGCTTATGCATTTTAATACTAGAGAAATTAATTTGATATGATAGGGACTATAAAGTGTCTTCCCAAAGTATCTTGGGAATAATATGCAGGGATTTTTATTGCATATCTGAACAGCAGATAGAAAAGGGCTAGGTCTCCTCTGAATCCTAACAAAGAATTTAGGCCTTCTGTTAGGACAAAGCAGGCACTTGCTAGGAAGCTTAAATACCCGAGTAAAAATAGAAGAGTGAAAAACCAGTGAACACCAGTGAAGTGAAATGAAGATTTTTGTTTAGCAACCGATTCAGCAATCCACTGGGCTACAGGAGCTTTGAGCTTCAGTACATTAAGCTCATATTTTCTCCTTGTCATATTAAAATTTTCACGTGGCTTGCATCCCTGGAGTCAGATTCTTTCCCTAATATAGGCATCTCTGGGTTTTTCTGGCAGAACAAAGCAGTCAGAAGGCCAGCTACCTGATCCCGTGGTGGCAGACACCACTCTGCCTCCCTGATTCTGTCTGGCAGAAACCCCCTTGGATCAATAATCAACTATATTTAAGAAAAAAACAGCAATTAGGTGCGAAACTGAGCAACCAGCTAGTTCCCTGCTGTCTCCAAGTTTAAAAGACAGTAGAATCACTTTATCTCAGCTACTCCCTGCCCTGAGTTCAGTTCAGTAGGACCAGAATCTGACCCCCTGCCTCTCTTCAGCCTGCTTCTCCCTGGAGAGATGACTTCTGTTGACTTCAGCGGTAGCTGTGTGTACTTGTGTGTTTGAGTGTAATTGAGCCCTCTGATAGTTACCTGTCACTCCCACTGATACTCAAGCTGACTTCAGGTACTGAAACACTGCTCCTGACAGATGAACTAGTCAAGGCTGCTCTTCCTGATGGAGATGATAGTTCTATGATTCTATGATTCTAGATGATAGTTGAACATCTGAGACATAAATGGTGAAGTTTATCACGGTATGAGGGATGGACTTTTAGTCTCCATTGACTTTCAGGATGCTGCATAATCAATATTTTTAAATATTATTTGTTTTCTATGCCAGAGTAGCAAGATGGTCCAAACTCTTATGTGTGGAGGATCAGGTTCCATTTTAGGATGCTTGTCCCATCCCTCTGCAAAGTGGAAAATGCTTCACGGCTTGACATATGAACAACTCTTCCCATCTTCCCCACAGCAAAGATAGCAAACCAGATGGAACTGGTGGTTGGGCAACCCTGTAGAGTAGACAGAACTCAAAATAATTTTAGCAGTGGGATATTTTGGTGTAAAACTATTCAACACTTTTCAATTAAACAGAGAGATGTTACCATATTTCTTCAAAATTATGCATTCTTTGAATTGGGCCTTATTGCAGGCGTGCCACTGCTTGCTGAAGTTTGCTGCAAGTAGCAGTAATTTGCTCTGTTTCTTTTTCCTAACTTTACCTTAAAGTACTTAAATTCAGTAGTTAACATTTGATTTCACTTACATATGATAGAAGACAAGATATCTTCAAACACAATTTGAAAGTTTTCAAC
The DNA here is from genome assembly GCA_013401255.1 of Urocolius indicus. Classification (NCBI taxonomy): domain Eukaryota; kingdom Metazoa; phylum Chordata; class Aves; order Coliiformes; family Coliidae; genus Urocolius; species Urocolius indicus. The sequence goes on along the minus strand of WBNH01000215.1, from coordinate 57,325 downwards.
TAACTAAAAGGTTAATTTGGCCATAGAACTTTCTGTGAATGAGACTTTCCTACTTAGTGAAAAAAACCTCCTGAAATAATTCATTTTCAATGTTTTTAACATACATTTCCCGCCCCTCATTATTAGAGAGGAGGAATGAAGTCACTGTGTCTTCTGTCCAGATGACTCACATAACCAGAGCTAGTCTCAGTTCCATTTTTCCCATCCTCCTCTCTGAAGAAGCCCAACAATGAGCTCATATCCATAGCAAAACTTCATTACCATGATGTCATGTACTCCAGCTTTCTCCTTTTCTGCAGTGATTTCTTCCCAGCCAGCAACCACCACAATAGAATCTAACTTCTGATTTCCTATCACTTTTATGCATCTATGTTGTTTTCTCTTTGATAGTAAATGAATCCTGGTTAGAGAATGTTTCCCCAGTCTATGTTCAATGTAATATTTCTTGATTAGAGACATTAGCCATTATTCAGTTTTGCTCCTGTAGTAATGCTGTGTACACTGGCAAATGTGTGGAGTTAACATATACCTCATCCACATTTCTCACTCACATCATTAACATCTGTTTCTTTAATGAGGTCTTCACATCTGGAGAGGCAAATGTTCCATGTTCAGGACAGGGACTAGACAGCAGCTGGAGTACTATCAGCTATGACAAAGCTGGAAACTTGAGAAAGACTTGTCATTTTCCCCAGATTTCCCCATTTTCCCTTCCAGATCTTCAGATGAAATACATGGGCTAAGCAAACCTTTATCAATGAGGTGCAATAGTACTTGTCACATACACATTCTTCTTCAGAAATAGGAGGTTGTGCCATTTCCTCTACCTGCATTACTTTCTGATCAGTTCTTCAGGCAGGGACAGGGCTGACAACACAGAGCCAAGCCCAGGAAGTGAAATGACATGGTTGTTTTTCCATGCATGGATCAGGTTGGCACTGCAGCCTGAAGTTCAGCTGCTGAAGACTAAACAGCCAGTATCATTTGATCTCTTGCTGTAAGCTTTGACTGTGCTGACATATCCTGATACATCTTTAATGATGTGGTGTCCAAAAGTATGAGTGTCTCTTCCAGTGGGTGGGTGTGCTTCTTCCCTCTCATCAGCAATTTGAAGAGGGTCAGTCTCAGTCTGTCCTTCATGTCTCCATTTTGTATAGTTTCTCAACTCTGCTATACAAAACGCAAAGTTTGATCACCACTTGTACTGTTATACTCATTTTCCCTTAAAACGGTGGGAAAACCAGTGTTTTCTGTGATTCTGTTAGTTACTGATTGCAGACCTTCAGCATGTCTTCTCAGTATGACTATTCCTGCCTGAGTCCCTTGTTTAACATCTTTTTTTCATGTTAAATATTTCCCACATTCTTAAAACAAATGTAGTTAGCCAGTGTGTCAATTGCACAGCATAACTCATGCCTAGGTTGGCCCATTACTTGTCCAGCGGTTCTTTTGACCTGAATCCCTTGCGTGCTGAGACAACGCACTGCAGTGGGTTGGAAGCAGAACTAAGTGCCACTAAAATGACTCCAATAGCACAAATACAAAATTGTTTTTCTCACCAGAAGTATTTTTTTCTGTCAGGCTCTCATGGGCACAGGCTATGCTTTCCACAAATGCATTGGCTTTTTTTAGTGCATCTAGAAAGTTGGCAGGACAAGGAGCCAGAAGCTGTAGTCCACTCAGTTGTCTTAGTCTCACCACTCATTCAAACTGTTCTTAGATTTTTTTCATGTTCTTGATCATGGCTGATCTTTGGAAGAAATCTTAACCCATTGTGCAGAAATGAGAAGCACCAATTTCCTCTGTAAACAGTGAGCAAAGCTGGGCAAGACTCCTGCAAGGTTCATGGAAAACCTGCCTTTCTATTGTTAGCCTTCCTATGATTTCAAAGTAATTTGTTATCTAGTTTGGGTGTGTCTTTGCCTTATCACTTACAGAGTGCTAATTTCCTCTAATACTGGAAGCTAGCTGCAGCGTTTTCCCAAGTCTTTGCTCACTTTTCAAGCCTCTTTACTGGCTGAAATGCTATTCCTTTGCATTTTGCATATTATTCTGTTTCAAATAAAACTTTCTTGCAAGCTCAGGGCCTTGTACGTAGAACAGTGACTTGTATGCCGTGATCTGTGGATTACAAAGAATGTACAAGATCATCAGAAGGGGTCGTTATCACTTAAATATCACTTTCTGTTAAGTTTAATCAAAACAGTGCACAGTGATCTATTTTCATCTGTTTGAGCTTGGAAATTTGACAGCAATGCACAACTCTCATAAACTCAAAGAACCATTGCTGTAGGCTGCTCTCAGTCATAACCATAGAAATTAATAGGTGGATTTTGCTCTACTTTACTAATGAAGATCCTGTTGAGAGTAACACTGTAACCATGAACCCATTGAAATATTGTTTGTATTGGAAAGAATAAAGCATCACCACATGCTACCAAGTAAGTCAGATGTTCTTTGTTACATCCAGAGACTTAATTAGAGCCTCCTTGCACTCTTTAAGCAAGTTATATACTTCCATAATCTCTCTTTCTCTTGTAGTTCTCTGTAAGCTCCTCAAAAGCCGAACCATAAATAAACCTGCTAATGTGGAAGGGAGCAATAGAATCTCTTATGTGTTTCAGATATGGGGTAGGTTTAAGTGGTTTGAAATGGATGTCGTAGTACAAGAGCTACAGTTCCAGGGCCAGAAGATTAGTGCCAGAAATTACCTTGCATCTCAGAACTGTGCAGTTCAGAACCGAAGATGTAGCTGTAAGGAGAAGAGATTGAACAAATTGGTTTCCAGTTTTCTGCTTAAGGAAGATGATTCCAAACAAGACCAGAATGTCAGGTTAACAGAGAGGATGAGATGTGAAAGATAGCCATTTTCCTCTAGAAAGTGTTTACTCTGAAACCTAATTAAAATGTCAGTTCTGTTTCTGTAGATCATTTCAACACCAATGTCAGTCCAGTGTTTTTGTTTGGAAGCAGTGATCATTACAGGTGTGGGCAGCAATTGGGCTCTCAGTCATTAACAATTTTTGTGGCAAGGAGCTAAGAAATCAATTAGTAAAATAATTCACCACTAACACAATTCTGTAAGAAGGAAGAAGGAAAGCAGGCAGGAGGAGGTACCCATCTTCTTTTGCCTTAGCACTTAGAGGTATGCTGGCTGTTAAAACTAGTGCAACTTCAGGTCCTTGGAGTATTTGAACAATACACTTGATAATTTGGGGGCTTAATAAATTATCTTAGGCTTGCAAAGCACTGTTTGTCTACTTCTGGGGACTGTGGCACCAGAGCTACAAACCGATCACTGTAACACAATTAATGGGGCTACATGTTAACAGCAGCAAGGATGCCAGCAATAGGAATGGGGAATTTTAGATGGGCCACCATACATTTTTACCTCCAGACTCCAGTAAGACATTGTTTATCCATAGGATGTTCTTTAAAATCTGAAGTTTAAGAGCTTAGATAGGTAATTGGGCATAGCAGAGCTAAACTTTGAGGCTAGGTATAACAAAGGTGAAGCCTGAGAAATGACTGGTCTGTTAAAAAGAAGTGCTTGCATTTGAGTTGTTTATGAAGTGATCTCTGTGTGTAGTTTATATGCAAAAATTTAAGTTTGGGATGGCGATTAGGGTATGTCAGGATGAAAAGTATTATATACATGAAAGCTGCTTTTGTGGTTATATTACAAAATAATACATTTCTATCACATAATGTAAAACATCCACTGCTTTATTTACAGTGCTTCACTGCAACCATATAGTAAAATATCGTGAGACATTCCTTGACCAAAAAATGTTGTTTCTAATCACAGCGTAAATTAATAAGATTGAGTGACTACAGTCTAAATCTTTTTTAAACTAATCTAGTCAAATATGTGCTACCATAACTAGGCCAATAGCAGTGTGTGCTGCCATGCAAGAGACTAGGGTTTAATTCTTGGATTCTGCTTCTCACTCCATGAGCAGGAGCTAGGAGCACTCCAGAGCTGCAGCCTCAACCCTGGGAGGGATGGAGCCTTGTGTCATTCAACAGCAGTGACCCCCACTGGCCAATTTAAGGAGAAGCATTGAGGGGCTCTAAAAGGAGTCACTTCCAGTCCTCCTCAGAGGTTGGTGGTCATTGCACGGGATCTAGTGAGTGGAGGTTCAATGGGGTGCACTTGGTGGGGTCTTCAGCTATCAGTCTGAGGAGCAGAATTCTCTCCGGGGAGGAACCAGCATGTGTGCTTCCTGAGATACTATTTTTGCCTGACATAACTATGAGTGGCAGGATTGTTAAGAATATCTATATTTATTTTCTTAAATGTCCTGTAACTAATGCTGTGATATCTATCTTTTAAATAGAATGAGGGAAAACTCCACTAACCTCAATAAAATTATAGTTTAACTCCCAGTGAGAAAGAGGGAGAGACTCAATAGCATGGAGAGAAATATAAGTGCAAACTGTCCTCTCAGTGGGTGTCATTATATTAAAGGAGTAATATTTGCAAAGAAGCTGAGAAATTAGAGATGGAAATACTTACAAGGTCATTGAGCATCTCTCTGCTTGATGCACGAATATTTCCTACTACAGCTTGAGATATTTTTCCCAGCCCACTATTAAGTGACCTGAGCAGCAAAGCTAGCATTGTTCCAGAGGGGTCATTAATCCTCAGTCTGCTGTTACAGTCAGCAGCAACAGGAGTATTGTCTTAGCAGTGGGAGTTTACTTAATGTCCTCTCAGTACCCCAGTTTACATCTCATCAGCTTGGCCTAAGGTGATCCTCTTCCTTTCAGCACTTGCAGTTATTAGGCGTATTCACCCCTCCCAATCGTTTGGTGGATGTAATACATGTGTAATTCTTTCCCATCGCCTCCCCAGTCAGCTGCTTTAGCCCCATACTTATTTTTGATGCGTGTCTCTAAATCTCATCTGAGTTACTGACCTCTTGCTGGTATAGTAGCAGGGAGAACTTGAGGTCCACACTTGAGCACTGAAGTAAGAGGAACCGTTGCCCCCTCGGTCTGTGACTCTGTGTTTCAGCCACTGTGGTCCTTTTTGCCTGCCATATCACACTGCACGCTCAAACCCAACTTGCTGTCCTCTGCCAGGTCTCTCTTGTCGTTAATGCTCTCGCAATGCAACAGGGTCAGGTCTGGTGCAGCAGTGCACACTATACATTGTCTGTTGTGTAGAGAGGAACAAAATAAATTAGAATTGACTTTTTGTTATAAATACCTTTGTCTCTTAAACTCCTCTGTTGCAAAGCTGTGTGTGAGTTTTATTTAACCAAATATTTTAGGGATATATATTGAGTAACAAAATCTAGGCTACTTAAAGAAGAAAACATGTAACAGTTTCCATCTACTCACAAATTTTTCACATAGCACAGGCTGAAAATGTGATATAAATGTTCTTCTGTAGCATGTCAGCCTTTGCTGAACGATATGGAGAATCAGTGTCAATACTTCTAGGCAACAATTTGTATTGTTTCATGGTGAAGTAATTATTTATCTGATTAAAAAGAAACAATATTGAATGCAAACGTTTGTCTTCTGTTTGCTTTTTACAAATGCTTTGATATTTATAAGGAGGCACAGATCCTTTAAAATCCAAATCTGTCGTTCACTAGGATTCTTGGAAGGGCTTGTTAAATCATCGGGTACAAAGCTTAGACAGCTGGAACTACTGCACTTGTACCAAATGCTAGCTGATGCCCTGCCACCTGAGCTGCATGAAAAGATGCATCGCACAAGTTCCTTTAGCGGTCAGCACAGCAGCCTGGTTCTCCATTGAGCAGAGAGAACGAGCGAGCTCTCTGGCTTTGCACCTTTGCTTTTCAATCTCAAGTTTGCACCTTTCTATCCCATGCTGGCTAGGATTTTTTCAGCAAATGTGTGATGAACTGGAGTACAGTAGGCGGTTTACTTGTTTTCATGGAAGGACAATTTGTACTTAAAGCAGTGATTAGATGAATTCCTTCTTTCTTGCATGCTTCGGGTTTTGATGACTACTAGCTTCATCAGTGTAATTATAATTAGCATTCTTCATCTTCCTTTTACGGTACCAGCTGGACAGATTGGTCCTCTTACTGCACAGATTGGCGGCAGGGTTGCCTACATGGAGTTAGGTGACAGGCACCATGAAATAACAGATGGTAAATTCAGGGCTTGTTGGCAATCAGCAGGTTTTTGCTAATGACTTAATTAGCTATGCAAATTGTCAAATCAGTGTGAACATTGTTTTTATCGAAAACTTTACCTAAATTAATTACCATAATTAAGTAGCAGAATGTCAAGCACATTGGATGCGTAAAAGGGCTTGGCTGTCTATGGAGAAGAGAGTTACCATCTTTATTAGAGTGCCATGCTCCACGTTTGGGAACTCTAAGGATAACAAATGTGCTTTCTTTCAAACTGCTCCTAAAATAAGCATATTCACCACATTGCAACTGAGGTGCACCCCAGTGCCTTTCCAAATCAAATGGCTCAGGAAAGAACTCCTGGATAATGGCTAAATATTCCGAGCAGGAGTTTAAGGCAGTTTTCTAGCCGGTTTATTTCCTTAAAATCATGCACGTTTTTCAGCCTACCTGCTTATAAGTTCCAGGGTTTTTGAGATCCAGAGCCATGAGCATGTGATGCTAGAGAGATTTGTTATAGTTTTTCATTTAAATTAGAAATAAAGTGTGAGCCTGTCTCCTGGTTCCTACTATGCAGGAACTTGTAACTGTGTTGTTCAAATGTCACAAAATTAAGAGATGCCAGTTCTCTAACATAATTTTTTTAAGTTCATTTTTTCTCTCTCAAGGTTTCCATATAACAAATATTGGGTGCTGTTCACAGGATGTGATGGTGGTAGGAGAACCAACTCTGATGGGAGGCGAATTTGGGGATGAAGACGAAAGGCTTATCACTAGATTAGAGAATACACAGTATGATGCAGCAAATGGCATGGATGATGAAGAAGATTTCAACAATTCACCTGCACTGGGAAATAACAGCCCGTGGAACAGCAAACCTCCTGCTAACCAGGAGACTAAATCTGAAAACCCCACACCACAAGCTTCCCAATAGGTTATTCTGCAGCAGTACCCACTACAATGTATGTCAGTGGGTTATTAATTACTCTTTCACAGCATTCTTAAAAAAAAAAAAACAAAAAGAAATTAAACCCCACCTTTAATGGATACAGCATCTATTTCTAAACTAAAGCTATCTGATTATTTTGTTTTTTAATTAGAGAAAACACTTGCATAAGCTTCCATATACATTTCTTGGAAGTAGTCACATGCAACATGATACTGGCACTGACCTCAATTAAAACAATTGAAAATTAAATAGCATCTCATGGCAAATTTCTGACAATGCATTTTATTGGAAGGGGTTGGTTTTTTCCTCATCAAACAATGGCCATATTTTAACAAGTCATCAGTGCTCAGGATCTCATTAACGTAACTATGTAAAACTTTTTACAATTGTAATATATTTTCTGCTTTTCAACTTGCACCTGAAATTTCTTGTTTCAGAAGAAAAAAAAATCAGCTTTTAAGGAAAAGTAATTTAAAGTAACTTTTGTTTTGTTTGACTTTTCTTTCATTAGTTAATCATTTAAAGGATCCAGCATTGTTAATTTATGTTTAGCTGATGCCAGTAGATAACTCTTTCCATCATTTAATAAAAATGCTGAAACAAGAAATGTCTTTTTTTCATCGAAGACATGAGAAATATTTTTATGTGGAAAAAGACACCCAGTCCTATGAGAGTTTATGCTTTGTAAAATTGCTGTCGATCCAGATATTTTAAAGCCATGTAATCCATTAACTTTGTGGGCAGCTTAATAAATCTAAAACTTTTGTGTTTTTATTATTGTATCTGAGTTGGCTTTGTTGTTATTTCTTTTCATAGTATATTTCTTGTATAATATTTTTGTAAAGCCCTCAAAACATTTTTGTTTTACTTTTTTTTGATTGCAGTGTATTTATGTGAAACTTTATAAAAAGAAACTAATTTTTTCATTTACATATTAATATGTTCAACCCATCATGTAAAGACACAGTGAGTCAGTGTGTTATATAATACAACTGTATTTTATGTATGCTTTGCCAATAAGTGTGCCAATAAACTGTGTTAACAAACGTGCTCTTACACAGTGCATTTCCTTGCATGCAAAAGACACGAGCTCGTGTGCAGGATCACCCCCTGGGAATTTTTGGAATGAATATTTCACTGAATTACAGTTTTTTTCCAGAAAAACGGGAAGCCTGTAGTTTAGGTGTGAATCACTTACAGCTGAATTTGGTTAGATGCTCTTTTTTTTAACATTAATGAAGTGTAGCAGCACAGGTCACTAGCAACGGCACGAGCCGAGCACTAGGGAACGCAGGGCATCCAGCAAGCACACCTCTGTCCTCAACTTTGCATCCTTCGCCTTCCAGGGCTAGAGCTTATCACAGCAGGGATTTCCACTCTGCTGAATTCTGTCTGATAGTTTTACGATGAGTCCCTCAACTGGGGCTGAGAGGATTTTGAAAATTCTCCTCCTTTCTTCCCTTTGCTATCAAATCAGTTGTTCACGGGAGCAATTGAAACCTCCAGAGCGGTGCAGCCACGCTGAGTATGGCGTGGCGTGTAACAGCCCTCAGCTGAGCTGGGAGGCACAGAGGCACGTGCCTGCATCCCAGAGCAGTTGAGAAGCCCAATGTGTAATGGCCCTCAGCTGGGCTGAGAAGCACAGAAGCACACACCTGCATCGTGGGGCAGCCAAGCAGCCCTGTGAGGCTTACCCTGCGGCTGGAAAATCCCTGCAGGGAGAATTGCCGACACACAGATCCTGAATCTACATGATCCTGCCTTTTGTGCAGGGGAGTGATGTTTCAGGGAGAATTGCCGACACACAGATCCTGAATCTACATGATCCTGCCTTTTGTGCAGGGGAGTGATGTTTTGCTCTTCACTGAAACTATTACCAACATTATAGAAGCATCTGAAAAACTTTCTTTTTTTCCTAAGCTTATCCAGAAGCCACTCAAGGGAAATATGTCTCCCAAGCATATATACACATTTTTTAAGCGTGTTTTTGCTGAATGTGAGTCCCTGAAATAGTTTTGAAACCACCATCACAGAGGAAATACAGGGCAGAACACCCTGTGTTGACACTTGAGTCTTAAGCAGGAGAAATCTCCCTCCCTGCCCAAGGAATAAACCTCTGCCTCCAGTGTGGGCACCATGCTCTTGCAAACAAAATCCTCATTTGGTGTGTTTTGGAACCTATGGTGGGCCTTGCAGAGAGCCTAAAGGATACTCGTGGTTTCTGTAGGATCTAGAGCATGACTTATATCATCTGTTGAGTAGAATTTAAAACAAATTAACAAATGAGGCTTGAGTGTATCTGCACAGGTAACAAGGCCAAACCTTCGTAACACTTGCAGGATGCAGGAAATGGTAGGTCTATCGTCCAGCGGCTGTATCAGCCCTGATTTTTCCATGTAAATAATTAAATTCACAATGTATTCCATTAAGGGATCACAGGCTTCTATATAGCTGCTATAACATTACAATTATACACTGTAATTCTAATGTTCAAAAACACTAATCTTTCATATTATATTTCCATGAGCACACTCTAAAAGGCATTCCTTATTATTAATCTTTCAAGACTGGCACTACTATTTCATTTTTTAAAAGATTTATGTCATATTACTCCTGTTGTTTCAGTAAATAAACATAGGAACGCTTGAAAAATGGGTAACAGACTCCTTAGAGTGCTGTCCTTGAACTAATCTGAAAGGACACTTTTTCCATAGCTCCTCAAAAACCCCATCTACGAGCTATCAATCCACCCTATTGTGGTTAGAGTGAATAACAGAGGGAGCTATCTGGTTTTATTTATTCACTTATTTATTCATAAGAGAAAATGTCCAAATGGACCAACCCAGTGAAGCAGTTTGAGATGTGCAGCAGCTGACCATGCAGCCTCCTCATTGCTGCTTCCCTCCCCTGACACGAGGAGCTCGTCAAGACGGAGCCTGTGGTCCTGTGTCTGATCCCATGTGCTCATACCCTGTCCTCAGGAACACCCTTCACAGGTAGAGAATTAAGGTACAGCAGTGATATTAACTACTGGTTTTTATGCAGCTTTCATTTGTGGGCTGCAGTTCATTGAGACTGCAGCTTCTGTGTGCTCTGTGACTGTCTGATGCAGAGATGTGGGGAAGGTGAATAAAGGTCATGAGTGAGTTGAAGTTACACGTTCATGAGCACTGAGATTGCTGCCTGAAGAATGAAGGCTTGAAACTAACAATTAATTTTGCCATAATCTAATCTCACCACCTACCAGAACATTGTATCTCTTTTAGAATTTGGAAGGAAATAATGTTGTTGACATTTTCCTCTGGGGAGCCCTGTGATTATTAAAAGGAGGAAGGAAACTTATCTCATGATGCTGAGATACTTTCAAAGAGAAAGCTCTTATTTGTTCTAGCTAAATGGAGGGAAATACTGGCCCTGAGATGTACCCTCACAAATCAGAGGGAGGAAATTCCAGTTTACTTAGAAAAGCAGAGTCATATAATTAGTAAAATGACTGAGCAAAGAACACTGATAACTAAGCTGTTTGCTGTTACAAAGGATTTGGAACGTGTAAGAATCATAAGCACTAGTAGATTTTGGTTATTCTTTGAATTGCTTTGTTTGGGGATCGTTTTATTTATTTATTTATTTATTTATTTTGATGGTTTTGGTCTTGGGTCAGCAAGGACCACTTCTCAAGGAGCTTCCAGCTCACACAAGTCACCAATTGGTCTCACCAGTGGCCCCTCATGAGAATATTTCAGTTCTTAAAGCTCCTTCTTTCTCCCTTTTCACAATGAGGGAAAATAAGCAATATTTGCAGCTTCGTAGTCTTTTCAGAAAGGTGTCTCCAGATTTCATCATCTATGCATTGGTGTGTATGAATGTAATAATGTTGTAGGATAATTCAGTTTGGAAGGGACCTTTGGAGGTATAGCTAGCATTTGTATGCTTGCAGCAGCACAGAGCTCTGTGAAAGTCATACACAACTAAATTTAACCTTGGTCCTGGAGAAGGTACTACTCTCATACATTTGGGAAGCATAACCAGCTTGTGTCCTTGGGGAGAAGAACAAAACTACCCATTACCTGAGAGCTATTTAGGATAATCAGTCTTGCAGTGTGCAGAAAGAGATGGGAGTAGAGGGGAAGGAAACTACTGAATTGAAAAGCAAAACACTGAGCATTACTGGATGTTCTCCAACAGCAGGGTGGAGAAAGGTTCCTTACCCAGCCATTGCTGCCAAACACCACTAAGGGACCCTAAATGGTTGAACAGCCATAAGAACAGACTAAATTTTGCAATATTGTGGCCTCCATGAAAATCCTATTTTAGCAAAGACAAGATGAAAGAGCAAACATGTATGATTGATTTGAAGGAAACCCAGTTTGTGCCTAATATATCCTGGAGAAACTGCTAATGGAAATTGAATAGTCCTGAAAATATTTCCTGAGACTGCAACTCTGATCAAGTAGCGCTATGGTGATATATTGCACGTCCAAATTAAAGCTGCCCTGGGGCACAAGTAACCCCAGCAGCTGGTTTTACTGCGTAGGACTGGATGATTTGTATGTTTTTTCTAGCGTTTTGACAGCATATTTTTATACAAGGCTAAGGCCTAAATCTTCTACCATGTAAGAGGAGCTCCTGAATATTTAACATCCCATAGAACTGATGTTACTCTAGCATATCATTATACTTCTATTAAGAGGTTTGGTGGTACCCCGGCATTGCAGAAAGGCAGATGGTACCTTTAGATAAAGAATCGTTTATGGAAGTCTCTAAATTTATGGACCATGCTGCTGTGTTACGTGAGAAAATATGAATTTCCACCGAATGTTCACAGTATTAAAATCTGTTCTAATTTAGCATGTTATTTTGACAGCAACCAGTACTAGTTGTTTCAAAGGGAGAGGCTTTATTAGGAACAGTGATGGGGCAATCTAACTGTAGGAACATTTCTTCTGTGACCCTGTGAGTCATTTCTGAAATAAAAGAACTATATCCCTTACATCAAGACATCATTTTAATGGGTCTTTGGGCAGTCTTAGTCCATATGCACATTTTAAAACACCATTATGTGCTGAAGATGACATCAGAGAATAATACACTAGTGCATACAGAATAAAAAACCTTATAAAAAGCATCCAGAGCACAAACACTCTACCTTGCTGAGAAACTCCTGACTGTGCTTCCATCAGCTTTACAGAGAACAGGATGAGACTGATAAGCTTCAGCTTGGATAAGGTACTAAATGCATCCCTGATAACTCAGGTAGCTGAACGCTGTTACTGCGCATTAGCATGGGAACAGCTTCAGCTGAACCAAGATACATGCCCTTCCGGTGGGCCTTCATGCCTGTTGAACACCCAAATTCAGGAGCCTTGAGGTCTGTATCTATGGCTGGAGCTCAAAATTCTTCAGGTTCCTTTTCTTTTCTTTCTGTATGAGGCTGTGGAGACTTCATGAGTGTGGGGATTTTTGTTTTGTTTTAATTTGTACAGTGCTCTATGATAGAAATACTTCTCAGGTGTCCAAGTTCTTACCAGCTGGAAGGTGGCAAGCTAAACAGTCGTTAGAGTGTGTGTGAGCAGGATTTCATATTATGCTAAAAGGAATTCTGTCTGATCTCTAGAGATCCTCAAGTTGTATATCACCCTGGTTTAATTAATTGCTCTGTCTCAACAACTGAGATGCTACATATAATTTTTTATTGAACAGCTATAATGTATAAGGCTAGCACCTCCCTTGTAAGTGCATTAGGACATGTTTTAGCAAATGCTTCATATGATGCAAGCATTTAACACTCCTTATCACATTCATCTGCAACGCTCATTTCATCACATGAAGTTTCATCCTCCCTGAGTGTTCTCTTGGGGTGTCTGAGTACTGGAAAAGCTTTTAAGAACTGTGTTTGGTACTTTCAGATGCTGGCTTGAGGGGCTTTTTTTTTTTCCTACTCAATTTTCTTTCATCTTTTTTTGATAGCTTATGGAAATTTGTTTGCCATGTTGCCCAAAGTTTTTAACTTTCCATCTTCTTCTGGCTATGTGTAAAACAAAATGCAGGACTTGCTTATACTCCACACAGATAAACCCATCAAACCCAAGGTGGGTTGCTCCTGCTTTGCCAAGAGAGATCAATTTCAGCACACAGAAGGTGTGAAATTTAGGAACTGTGATGGATACCAGGGCTCGTCTCTGACTGCAAACTCCATTTTGAAAGGGAAGACTCAGCTGTTTTCTTTGAAAGCTCCTCTCTAGGTTAAACTTGTGTTCCAAAGGGTGATAACAAAAGGTGAGCAACTGAGACAGCTACCTTTTCATACAGGTTTTTCAGCAGCTCTGTGACTCTTTCCTGTGCTTCAATCACCAGCTCCTCCAATGTGAGTCGGGTGTGATCTGCTACAGGAGTTCAATTTATGGGAGCCGGGCTCATAGCTAAGATGTCCCTGGATAGTTGTCAGGAGCCTTTATTGTGGTTCCTGAGCTTTGTAGAAGCAATGCAATTTCAGTGTTGCACATGACAACTATCTCTTCTACTCGCCTTTCTGTCAACAGAGACAGGGAGTTTCAAGTTGGCTTTGTTTAGCAAACTTTCAAGGTTTTTTTTGTTGTTTCAGCCTAAGAGCTCAGAAAATAATGAAACCTAAATCAGTCTTATTTCTCCCAGAACATGTATTATTTTTTAATATTTCCCTTGCCTCTTTGTTTTTTTTAAAGTCAGAACTCCCTTGAGAAGGGCTAACACAAATTTCACACAGTAGAATTTGACTTTACTGTAAATGCCAGTTGCATTCCTGGGGGTGGGTAGGGGAAGTAATACTAATGGCCAGTTTATAATGAATGATTGAACAGTGGCACTCCACAGGGAGGCAACATTTTTAAGATCAAGACTATGTAATACTGGGATGTAGGCTTTTAAAATGGAAACAGAGTTGTCAAGCCCTGTGATTTTACTGTGAGACCCATGGCACAGTCGGTTCTCAAGTAGTGAGGGGAACTGCTGGGGAAGGAAGGAGTGGTCTGTATAGTAATTGCCTTCGAACAGCCTGACATTTCAGAAAGTGGCAATCTACAAGCTGGCAGTTTCCAAGAAAACCCCATATACTGGGGAAGAAAATGAAAATTGCAATCAGTAATGAAGGAAGCCTTCCAGAGAGGGCCTCATGCAGGCACTGCCAGGTACCAAGGTAGCCATGTAACTGCAAGGTCAAGACTCAAAAGGGAAATTGATTTGATTTCTTATGCATTTCTTTAAATGTTTTATTTATTTGGTCATCTGTGATAACGCAGGTCAGTGCCCAAGATGTTCTGGTGTCTTCGCTGCAAGAACTCCTTTAAGTGGTTAATAGATGCATTTATTTGAAATAACCTTTGAGGTAAAATAAACAAAACACGTGGACAATCCTACCTTGAAACAGGGTCATTTTCTTACATTCAAGGCCTGGCTGCAGCTACAGCTTTTCTGGAACAGTTTTACCTGTCCTCCTACAGCTTGCCTTAGCCATCCCAGTAGCCTGCAATCTCCTCCAGGCCAATGTCTCCCTGGTGGGAAGGTTGGTGGCTGTTTGATTTTTACTGCAGAACACTTGACTCTGTGACTGCAGGCTGCTGTCAAACACCTAGAATAGATATACAGAAACAATGATCCTCAAAATCCAGATTAGATTTTATTTTGTTTTAGTAAACCACAACATCTTTGGTAGGTTTGAATACACTTTTTCTTTTGATCCCTTCTGGGTATTGAAAGTTAAACTTACACTTCAATAAATTTTTTTTTAGGTTTGATTTTCATGATGCAACAAGCACTACAAATTTGGTATAGATTTAAAACAAACTGTTAAAAAATGCTGGAGCTAAAAGTCAAATACCAAATACAAGCAACTCTGATCTAGCCAGAGGTGGTCTGATGAGATTCCCTTCTCAAGGTTTTTGACTAAGCCATGCTGCTGCAGAATGAATTACACAAGTCATGCCCTGCTCGGTACAAAAACATGCTTGTAAATGTTGCAGAGAGGTATCTTGAAGGACATATGAATGATATAGATCACCCGAAGCATCAGTTATTCTTTCTCCTCTCCTCCCTTCCTCAGTTCTCTTCAGTATTTGAAAATAGACTAATCCAGATGGGTTGCAGTAATAATTTTTTACAGTCGTAAAGAGATGGCCATCTCTGGCATTCCAGTTACAAGAATACACCTCAGGATGCTCTTCTGGCAGCTGGGGCTTTAAATGTGACCAGAATTGATCAACCCTGATTGTAACATTGCCATTGTATACCTGGGTGGCTTTATCACCTTTTCTGTGTATACAGCACAGCAAGCAGGGCTGAGTGCTCCTCCTTCTTTGTTGTTCCAAGAAGACCCCTAGTTTCCTAACATTCCCACAAGAGGACCATGTTGAGGACCCCACTTTCTGTACCGAGACAAAAGGAGTGTAGCTGGGCTGGTGGCCCGTACATGGTTGCTCATGGGTTACCTACTCCCCCTCCACCTGAGCATCCGTTGTTCTGCGCTGAAGCCACTCAGCCTTTTACACAACCCAAGACACTTGTATGTCTTAACATTAGTGGACCTGTGCCAATTTGGATTCCTTTATTAGCTGTATTAAATTCCATTGTGCAGGTATTTCCACAGCTGTGAGTTATTCAACATAAACTCCTACTGAAGTAGAGAATAGGCTGCAAATAACCCACCAGGGAGCAATTTCTTAAGTGCTAGTCATCCAGCAAACTCCTTTATTCTCAGTTTTTATAGCAGGATTACTCGATGTAGAGGATATGTCCAGCTTATAATGTATTTGATTATTTATAGCAGATATCTTGTAGCATGAGCTCCATTTTAAAATGGACAAAGATTATTGGAACTAGACAGATGTGATGTTAATTTCCAAAACTAACCTCATTTTCAGTGGAGCCTGTGCTATTGCTTGCACTCTTGAGACTGTCACTTTTCTGGTAATTTTTTTCAAACCCCTAGTTGTTTTCCTACTAAGCCCACTCCAGCCTGTGATTTCTATGCTTCCCTTATCTTTCCCTGATGATTATTCCTGTTTCCTAGTGAAACATTTCCCTCTCTATGCCACTAAATACAAGAAAAAAAAAAAAAAGTACTCTTTCTCTGTTCAACTCTTCATCATCCCTTGAGATATGTTTTCAGTTCTAGGGAAGCCCCAAGAGCAGGTGTCACCTGATTTAAACCCTTCACTAAAACCTCTCATACCTCACTGAATGGAAAATCCTCCTTCTGCCCTGACACCTGCCTGAGCCACTAACCTGCTCTTTGCCCTGGGAAAGTCATTTAGAGGAAATACACCTTTTTTTTCTAATGCTACTGCATTGGCCTAAGGAGAGGGAGTCCTTTATACAATTCTTCTTGATGTTATCTCTAAACCAGGCTATTGGCACTGCATAATCCAGTCCCCTTTAGAAGTGGTCATTGTTCTCTGCCTCCTGACCCCATTTGCTGTTTAAAATACCAACCCAGGAGCTTCATCAAGGTCCACTACATCTTGTACTGAGGGGGTTATTGAACTACAACTCCACATTCAGCTGCGCTGTCACCTTCCTAAGTTGATAGAAGTGATCCTGTTACCCGGCCTTTGGGCCTACAGTTTCCAGAGAAGCATGTCAGCCTGAGGCTGGCTTGTGTGGCAGGCTAGGGGGGATGGCACATCTATGCCAGAGCAGTAGCCAGGCAGTGGAGTCTCGGCAGAGGCTGTGTATCTGTATCCGCAGCTCTGTCTACATCTTTCCTTCAGCTGATGGAGAGATCAGTTCTGGGATGTATATTCATGAGATTATTTCACACCGAGGTCAGGTATTAAAGTGCATGACCTACAATTAAGGTCTTTTTAGTTAAAAAACAAAGCTCACACATTTATGGAGGCACACTGGTGTGGTTCCAAAGCACTCATCGTGGTTTGCATTTGTGTGAGTTCCATTCATTTTTTTTTTTATAGAATCTTTGTAGCAAAATCTTCCAAGTGCTGCTTACCAGTGCTAGGAGTTCATTCCTAGCATCCCTATCCTTTTTTTTTTTTTTTTTTTGCAGACTATTCAGCCAGCAATATTCAGGGCTTTTCTTAATGCCTTCCATCTTCTCTGCACTGCCGGGAAGGGCTCAGCCACTAGCCAAACAGCAAATAAACAGACTGCATACGTTTAGTGTAGTGACGGGCACATATGTTTTTAGTGAACAGTTCATTTGCCAGAAGAAAAGTAGTTTGAGAATTCAGGTCAACTTTTGGTGAATCACTTTGAACTAGTAAATAATAAGAGGTGAGGACAGAAAGATTTCAGGAGTGCTGAAGAAGTACATATAAATATTTCTGAAAACAATCAGCTCTGTTAGGTCGGGCTAGGCTAAATCTGTTGTTAGTAGCAAAAAAAAACAAAATAAACCACAAGAAGGAGAGAAGGGGAAACCCAGCATCTAAGTCAGAGGTGTTTAATAAATCTCTTTCCTTTAGTGCCCATCATTCTCCCATCCCAGCCCTTGTCGCAGCTCTCTCTCTGCTGTGCCAAAACTCCTATTTCCAAACCCATCCATTACAATCTTCCACAGCCCTTGGTCCTTCTCATGAATTTGCCCAGATCCCAGCTGGAGAAACCCCAGCCTATGGCATCCACACCTCTCTTTCTGAAGCTCTGAATAAAACTCTTCCTCTTCCAAACCCACACAGAGCTCCACAGCCTCAAGGATCTCTCCAAATCCCCTTCTTTCTTCAGATATCCACGTCAGAGGGGGTACTTGGCTCTTTCGTGTTGGCTGCTGCATCTCCCTGTACCCATCTTCACCTCCTAAAAAAGTCTCTGACTGCTCCAGCAGCAAGTAAAAGATTCTACAGGAGTAGAGAGTCCTGTCCTAACAGGCCTTCAAGGACAGGAAAGGATAATTATGGGGGTGGAAAGCTGATGTACAGAACCTCTTTTTTCAGGTTGCATTCACAGGAAAATGAAATGTCATTTGCATCTTTGCAAAAGTGTTGCCCTTAACACTCAAGATGTAAGAGATTTAGTCTTCAGCCTCCTGCATCACATGAGACTTACACTGGAGGAGGATGATCTCATCTCTTGGTGAAGAGCAAAGATGATCTCAGTAATACCTGGGCCAGAGGACAGTAAATGGCTCCAGAGCATGCTGAGGCTCTCCACAGAAATTTAGTCCATGTCATTTCTCCAAACCAGTAGCAGGGGGGATTTGAGCTTGCTTTTGACACCACACAGAAAACACTGTCTTGTTGGGTATTCAAGCACCACTGGGATCAGACTCCTTCCTGTCTACTGTCCCCTGTCAATCTCAAGTTCAGGTTTTGTTAGAGTGAATAAAGAATCAAGTCTCAGTGAACTGGACATAATTATTTCAAGCACACTAAGATATTTTGGTTGAAAGCTGACTAAAAAACACATTACTTTTGTTTAGTAAATTAGGAAGCCTCTCTACTGGGAGAGCTCCAATCACATCACTGCCATGGAGTTGTGAGGTTCAAAGACCCTGGTGTTAACCTGCAGTCACCACATTAAATCCTTGTTCTGGCTTTTTCAGTTCAGTGAGTTCAGCCCATGCAGGCCCTGGCAGCAACCACCATTGCAGGTACTTCGGTACAATTGGTCCTTCTTCACAGGCACAGCAAATGGAGCTCTGAAGATATTTAAGGATGAAGGTATTGAATAGCATCGCATACTTGAAGATGATAGAGACAAATATGGTGTAATGGACAATAACCTGACATTACACCATTGCTTGGGACACCTCTTCCCACAGAAGCATGGTCTCTGTCTGCTCTGTCTCCCATCCATCTTTGTGTTTTCCAGGCCGACTACAAAGCTCCTCCTTGCCTGTACCTGCCAGGGTCCCCAGCTTGAGCATACCCCATTGCTCAAATCTCCTTTCCAACTCACCAAATGAACACACCTGTCATCTAACTGCTGGTCATTTAGCAAAGGACCTCACTTAGAAACTAACCCACTCAGTCCAATTATCCCACTTCTTCAGCTGCATGTCCTTATGTAGCAGCATTGCTCATTTATATGCTAATTTTACTAAGTCTACTTCAAAGGGGAGAATTGTTTGTTAAAAATCTTACACTCCAGCCTCAGTTCAGACCATCTCATTATTTACCTGAAAATTTAGGGAGATACGGTAAAAGCTCTGTTCTTTTATGATCTATTGTCTAGGTGATCAAAGGAAACCATTCAATATGAAGATCAAAAAGAGTCTGGCTCCCAGCAGCCCAGCAGCTGGCTCTGCCAACTCCCTAAGTCTGTAACCTCTCTTATAAGTAAAGACTGAATTTACTATTAAATAACTTTTGATTACAAATTGGAGTGAAAAAATACCCTTTAGAATCACAGTCTCTTTACAAAGGTGTTAATGAAACTATGCTTCATATCGATATTATCTCAATTATTAGTCAAGGAATAATTGCCATGTATATAGTGTCTCTATTAATAGTCCTCAGATAATGAAAAATATCCCACAGACATAAGTAATATCGCTTGATAAATTGCTGGTGGCCTACAGCTAACCCAGATTTTCTTTTTCATATAGATAGACTGCTCAAAGGATTTTTTTAAGTGGTAACTCAAGACACCAAAGTGTTTACTGTTTAGAGAAAGCGAAAGCAGTGACTGTAGGTTGAAGTATCAAACTGGGACACCTCACGTCCCGGTCTGTTAGGGAATTATGTCAACAGAGTAACACGATGTGATTAATGAACCCATGTTTTTCAGAGCTGACATAATTCCTCAGCCTAAGTCATTTCAAGAACAGTGATTTGTGGAAAACTTACTCTTCTGGAAAAGATAACCCACAGAATCTTTCATCTTCACCACAAATAAATGTTAAATAGTACACAGCTTTCTTTAGAAAAATAATGTGAGAAGTAAAAAAGGATAGACTTTCAGGCTTTAATCTTCCTTTTAAAGTCAACACACTGTTATTGACTATAGTGTGTTTCTTTTCCACGCTACAAATGGCAACATACAAGAGGCTGAGCACTGGGGGGCTCTCCCACGGGAACACGAGGATATTTTGACTTCTGAGATAATGAAATGTGTTCATTGATGATTTTCTGAAAATACACCAAATTCTCCTAAAGACATTGGACTGCCTCTAGAGAAGAAAAGCTTCCACTGCTGTTAGGAAAGGTATTTTTCATGTTGTGCTATAGCTGGTTTGCAGCTATATTCCGTGTGTTGTACCCTTTCCTGTCAGCCGGTAGTAAATAAATGCCTCAGCAGGCCTTAGATGACTTCTAGTGCTTTTCTTGTTTGGAGCAGATCTAAAGCTGATGTTTTGACCAGTTGTTAGCATTAAAGGTCCGATGGCACTTTACAGGAGGTTTGGGGTGTAAGTTTTGGTGTCCTGGCCAAATTCCAGCATGAGTAATTAAATTCTGTCTATCTAAACCTCCCCCTGTGGCTTTAGCTGGCTCAGGTATTCTTAATTTCCTGTCTTAAAACGTTCCACGGCATTGCAGCGGTGCCATTAAATAGTTGCCAGGTTTCACCTCAGCAGTGTGTAAGATGATTCATACCTTATAGATTTGCAGATACCTGCACGTCAGGACAGCCTGTGAGAGCTGGAGGAAAGGCAGGGTAGAAATGCCAAGATGTCTTAATAACTGTTTCCTCCACTAATTTTCTAGTTTTGTGACACTTCTGAGAAAAAAATAAAACTTCTCCATTTGCTAATGAAATTAATTCCTCTCCTCCTCAGCCGTTTCATTTCTTGCATGTCCAGGAGAGAAGAGAACAGCTGAACAGACATGGGCGGGACTGAGTGAAAACTAAGATCCCTGATTATGCCAGGACATGAGGGAAACTGAAGTCTACATTTGAACTGCTCTCCTTCTTCACCTCCCCCAGAGGCAAAAGCCTATTTTTCACTTCACATGCTATGAAGCTTTGAGCAATTTCACTTCCAAATCTAAGCTTTATGCCCAGAAATCAGTCTTATGGTAGTTTTTCTTCTTAAAATGTAGCAACCAAGTACCAGAAGAATGCTGAAGGTATGAGCCCAAGTGAATCTGTACTTTAAGCTAGTCCCTGTTTTGTCCTTTCACTGGTACTTTAAAAGCTAAACAAAGTCTAAATTACAACCATACATCCCCTAAAAACAAGACACAGCCTCCAGAAAGTCCTTGTTCAGTAGGACCTGATCTAGGTTGACCTGCTTCTGTAGGGGGATTGGACTAGATGATCTCTAAAGATCACTTCCAACCCTATCATTCTATGATTCTATGTAATATGCAAGTCTGTTATCTGACACTCCTTCATCATCATCTCTCCTATATCCTCTCTTAGTTTTTTCAGCATTGCAAAACTGGTTTGGCCCAGCTAGCACAGAAGCACCACGACAGTCTCTCGCTTGGTGCCCCCATTCACTCCCACCCCCATTAGGATGGCAAAGGCCCCAGCGAAATGGGAGTAAAAAGATAAGCAAGGTTATTGTGGATTAAGACAAGGGCAGGGAGGGCTCGCTGTCAAGTATGGTTCTGGGCAAAACAGACTCCAATACTCAACTTAGAGAGGAAAGTAGGAAAGTTTATTCTACTACTTACAAGAAACAGAACGGAATAAAAGCAAAAAGGGACTAGAATGATGAGAAAATTCCAACTAGCACTTTAAGATCTCCCTCCCCCATCCCTCCTTTCTTCCTGGGCCCAGCTCACTGCTCCCTGTATCTCTACCTCCTCACCCCTCAACGGCTCAGGAGGAGGCAGGGAATGGGGGATGTGGTAAGTCTCTTACAGATGGGCTCTGCTACTTTTCTCTGCTCAGATGAGGACAACTCCTGGCATTCTTCCCCTGCCTTGATGCTGGGTCCCTCCCCTGAGGCACAGTCTTTAACAAACTTCTCTGGTGTGGGTGCTTCCCCACAGTTGCAGTTTCTACAGATACAAGGTCCCTCCCTTGGGACATGGCCTCTTCTGGCCGTAAGTTTAATGTGCTTCTTTGTCATGGGTTCCTCCTCACAGTTACAGCTTCTGTGAATATTGGTTCCCTCCCTCAGGACACGATCTGCTCCTGCCATAGTGATACAGGATCCCTACCTTGGGACGCAGTCTCCTCCAGCCATAGTTTTAACGAAGAAAATCACTGCCCCTTGCTCAGGGTCTGTAGTGAAGTGATTGGGTCCCTCCCATGGGACACTGCATCCTCCTGCCATAGTCACTGTCCCTGGCTCAGGGCCTTTAATGAAGTGAATCGCTTCCCCTGGCTAAGGGTTCTTAGCAAAATGAGTCACTGCCCCTGATACAGGGTCATTATCAAGATAAGTCTCTGCTGCTGATGCGGGGTCTTTAGCAAAATGCAAACAAATCTCAGCTTCACCAGTTCTCTCCATAGAATGCAGGGGAGTCTCTGCTCTGGTACACCTCCTCCTCTCTTTCCTCACGAACCTTGGAGTCCACATTGTTGTTTCTCTTCCCACTCCTCGCACCACCACCAGCCAGAGAAGAAGGGATGCAAGAAAACAAAACAGGAAGAAACCTCTTCTTCCAGCTTCTTAAAAAGTGATTGTGGAGACATCTAATCGGCTCAGCCCCAGAAGTGGGTCTGGCTCAGAGGGGGGGAGAGTTTCAAGAAACTTCTTCCAGAAGCCATCTTTACAGCTCCTTCCCCCTTACCAGAAAAGGCTGTCATGTCAAACCATGACAAAAACTTATTAACCCAGTCTGGATGTGGAGGAAGAGCTTAAAGCATTTGGTCTCTAACTGAAAAATAAGTTAAGACAAGAAGTTGTCTTCGTTAGGGAAGACAGAGAGGCTTTTCTATTAGTGATTCACCTCACTTAAAAATCCAAGGAGCCTCCTCAAGATGTCTACCTGAATCCATTGCTCAGGTAAAAAGTGGAAAATGAGGCTTTCCACCTAAGCACCTCAGTTTGTTGTCTAAGGTGGGAGGAATATCCCTGCCATTTTAATACAAGTCGCGTATAATGTTGTTTGCCTTGTGGTATGGCTCTTGCATTTGTCATGAGGTAGCAAGACCAGGATAGTAATAAATTGGTGAGATTTTATTGAGATTTCATTGTCATACAAATTTCTGAAAACTCTCAGTAGCTATAAAGTCACCAACACCCACTACTGTGTTCTGCAGTGTCCAGCATAAGAACCATCTCTTTTACAAGAGGAGAAGAAGCTGAAATGCATAACAGCTCGATGTTCCTGTTTTTATGGCTTTCTCCCCCAAGCCTTTTTTCATAAATGGATACTAGTGCAGCTCACAGCAAGAGTTTTGTCTGGCTTGGCTGGTCAGGAGCTTGGTGACTTACTGGCTGGGTTGCAATTGCTTGGCTGCCTGTGAATCTATGTTAGTGACGGATAATGGGCAGACTTTTAAGCTTTTTAAATAGGGAAAAAAGCTCTTTCTGAAAGTAAATCTATGCTAGGTTTTGTTAACGACAAAACAGGGAGATGCTTTGGGATAAATAATTAATGCTGCTTTGGGATAAAAGTGTCTTGACGAGGCACATCTTTAACTGATCAGGAACTCTGGAGGGTGGGCTTCGTCTTTTTGGTCCAAGCAACAAAATCTATGCATCTCATTTTCTGGCAGAAAGCCAGTTTTTCTAGTCTCAAGATTTCCTGAAATGAGATCAATTAGGATCTGATCCTGGAAACCTGGAAGGGGTTCAGTTCCCAGGAACAACTGTGTAGTATGTTGGGCAAAAGAAAATCTGCCACTCTGAATGAAAGCAAAGTCAAGTACTTTCTTAATTAGAATAATCATTGGCTATATAAAGCCAAAAAGTGATGAAAAACACGATGTAGGAAGTCCCAGCGCAGGAAGCTCTGTTTGAAAGTCAAGAGTTTTCACTTTGTCCTCTGTGAATGCAGGCAGAGATCATTTTCTTGAACTGCTTTGATCCTGCTGCCCTTAAACATACAAAACTCCGACTTCAATCAATGGGAGCTGTGCATACTTAAGAGCTCAGGTCGGACTCATAAATGTCTGTCACTGATTGTACGACACATTGGCACTCTTACGGCTGATTAAAGGAACAGATGTGTCGACAGCAGATGAGACCTTTGCACAAATAGGATAACGACACCATGTCAATATTTTACTAACATGTGAATAAGGGCTATGAGGGACAGGGCACACAATATTCATGAAACTGAAACGTGGAAGAAGATTGAGAAAGCTTGCCAAATTCTTTCCTAAACACAAAAAGGAAATATTAAATATTAAATGAAATTATTAATATTGGAATATAATATGTTAACATGACACTTCACCTTCTCTAAAGCAGCCTGTTACCACATGCCTTTGATATATAATCATGCACTAAACAACTTATTTTCTGTTACTGCTTTGCAGGATGGAATAAATGGGGTGGAAAAGCTTTCTCTTTGGCAGAGAGAGAGAGAAATTTCCAGACAAAATTGCATGATGTGGTTACTGCAGGTGGCAGTAGCAGGGCTAAACATGCAGGGCTCGACCTTTGTGCTTTGGATGGTGAAAGAGGTATGAAATGGTGTGCAAGAAGAAAAGCAATGATATTTCCCTTCTGTACTATGCTTTCTGAAATATATCTCAGAAAAAGGTAATTATGTAAGCATAATTCTGCATTTTTGAGATTACAAACTGATCTAAGTCTAATAGACGTAGTATATTTATTTACTTTAAGCTTAAACAGAAATTTCATCATTTAGGTGTATGAATGCTTCTGAATAGGCTTGTCTTGTGTCTGGGTCCAGCTAGGGATCCTACAAACATTCTATCCTTGTCCTTCCAGTACCAAACTCAATGTCACAGAGTTCATAGGAGCAATTCAGAAGAGACAGGAGAAGAGAGATGGTGGTCAGACATATACACAGACAAGGGCTTCCCTTCTCAGGAAAAGTTTCTCCTAGCCACTTATCTTGACTTACAGCTGCGTCATAGCACCTCACAGGGCAGGAGAGCTTACTTGCTTTCTCACCAACAAAAATATTGCATGTTTATTAACTTTTTCTAGTATTGCCATTTTATTGAGGAATCGGTTTCCATTTTTTTTTTTTTCCAGTTCAACACAATGACAGTGGCCCTTGCTCTCATTTTTCCCTTTTGCTTGAGATAGATACACAACGTAGGAATATGAATTCATCACCAGTTCAGGGATAATATTTGTCTTCTCTCCTCACCAGTCCTGAGCCCACACACCACATTTTCTGATGCCTCTTGTGTAAAGCCATTCTCAGTGTATATAGGCTCTCAAAACACAAGTGGATAGCAGTGCCAGTTTACCCGAGTTACCTTCTTTCTTGGTTATGACTGTGGGAGATACTGGCCCACTTCTGTCATAGAATCATAGAATCATTATGGTTGGAAAAGACCTTTAAGGTCATCAAGTCCAACCATTAGCCTAACACTGCCAAGACTTCTTGAAAGATTTATTGTCCTCATATCTTTAAGGAGTCTTTTTATAAATAAAGTATTAGCAACCAAAATATCAAAGTAGCCCAAGAGGGCAACACTAGTAATTAGGCCAGATAACAGGAAAAATGGAAGGGAAGACTTATGGTTTGACCCACTCTGAGCAATGCCTGGACCAGAGGACCTTCAGAGGTCCTGTCCAACCTGCCCAAGTCTAAATGTGGAAGAAAATGCATTAACATGGTTTTGTAATAGACAGGCCCAGGTCAGATCTTGGCTAACCATGAGGAAAAGAAAAAGGTTTCATGACTCAGAAGAAGATCCCAGAGCTCCAAGAAGACCAAGCACTGCCTGGCAGGCATTAGTTTCAAGACATAAGCATATAGGATCAATCATTAAATCAAAATTCAAGAGGCCTTTGAGGTCCTCCAAGTGAGAACCTGATGTCTTAAACTCAGGGTTAAAAAGCTCTGGGGAACCTGGAAGTCCCCAGCAATCATGCAGGGGGAGCTCAGTCATCCCCATGACAAATCAGTGGTGATTTCTGATGACTTCTGGATCCTACAAGAAAAAATGTTCATGTGTTAGTTGTGTTTATTACAATGGAATTTTCATATCTGTGTTTTTACAGGAGAATTTGTAATTCTGTTAAGTACTTCAGTGCTTGTGAAACCCATTGCATGAATTAATAAATAATAATAGCTTGGAAACTGCAATACATTCTGCTTCAACTCTAAGAGGACTTTAATCTTTTCATGCTATGAGGACATCTTTTCTATATTCCCTTTCTTGGGATGTCAAAGATATATTTTTCCAAAGCATTTGAACAATTTGACTGGTACCCAAGGGGAAATTCTAGATGCTTTGTGGTAGAGTAATGAGTCAGAAAGTTTTCTTGCCAGCGATTGAGAAATGCCTGACCTCATTTCTGAGAAGAGTGCATGCAAGGGAAAGATTTTACCCTTAGTGGAATTCTAAATGTTTAGTGTAGACCTTTGAGCATAAGGAAACAGCATCTGTGTTTAAAAAAAAAAAAAAGAATTTGTTATTAACTTTGTATACATTTATAGGAAAATAGATGGTTTAGGTCAAATGTAAAATCTAGACAGTACAATTAAAATCTTTGGTTTGGATTCATTTTAGGTGTCAAAACAATATAATAGTAAAATATTTCTGACTATTGTTTATCAAATATATAGTTTTGATCTAAGCTGTAGCTTTGTATACATAGCTTTGTCTTTTCAACTGTAAGCCTGGGAAAGCTGCTGGACATTCAGACATTTGCACCCAGGCAGGATTAGCCATATCTGTTGCATTTCTGACAAATGTTTATCTCATTCCTTCTTACAGACCTCCAGCATCAAAGATGCCCCAGGCAATCTATTCCCAATGTCTAATCTGAGTCATCCTTGCTCCAAATGTAGACTCAGTGTCTCTCAGCTGCTGTGTTATAGCTGTAGAGAACAAGCAAAATAATAGCCCTGTAGCTACATAGAACAAGTTTTGATGAATTGCTAGCAATTAAAATTTGGGGAATTTTTGGTTTGTTTTTGTAATTCTGAGGTCTATAATCAAAAGATATGTTCCAGAAGAAGAATTACTACTGGAACTGAGTAAGGTTATATGTATAATTGCTAATTTTGTGTCATTTTCTTCTGCAAAGGATGGCTAATTCTTTAGGTGTACAGCAAAATCCCTGTAGCTGACAGCTATTTTTGGGGTGGCAGTCTGGATGAATTCCCCAGAGAATGCACATGGCTCTTTGCTTTGCTTTCTTGTTTTGTTTTCCTTTGCTTTAAAGTTTACCTCAGAAAGTCTGTAAACAATATTATTCACTGAATTTCATTGATTCACCACTGAGCTGTTTGAATTGAGTACATCAGAGTTTGACTGCCACCTTTTCTTGGTGTGTGATCATCAGACAAACATAAGCCTATATAAAAATCTATGGAAAAATTCCCAAAGCCCACAGATTTTAAAAAAGGAAAGGGGTTAATAGTAATGATTTGCCACATTTTCTGTGATACTCTACAAAGGAAGCTCCTAAATGCAGCCTTTTTTTTTTCAAAGGCTGTGGGTACCACTGGTGTTAATGAAAAATCAGTCTTTTTTATCCTGGAGACTAATATAACTCCTGGACCTGGAGTTTGAACCTTCTTTCCCTAGACTGCCAGAGCATTCTCATTTTTCATTCCTGCTGAGAACACAGCTACAGCACATTTCCTAATTTCTATCATATGTTAGTGTGTTTCGTAAAATGCAATTCCCTTTTTTTAAATAAAAATTATTAAATAAACCACACTGCAATGAATAGATGCTTTCTACTTTTTTACCTTACTTGATCAACTCACATGAGAAATCAGTAGTTATTTTCACTAGAGCTAGAATTTGTAAGACTTCAGTCAAAAATGTGACTTTTTATATCTTATTAAATTTCATGTGGGTTATGCAGAAAATAAATTACATGCAACTGTACTACATAAGTACCGTTGCTGTATTTTTTTTGCACTGAGCAATTTCTGAAAGCAGTATAAATCACAGGCTAAATTCTGCTGCCCTTCTTCCAACCTCACTGAGCCAAAATCCCATTAAAGTTAACTTGGAGATTTGGCCCCATGACTGGATGAGTATGGGAGAGCCTGTAATTTATAAGGCCATATCCAGTCTATTATGCTTCTGGAAAATGTGCAGGAATATATTTTTAAGAGACTTTTCTCTCCAAGTTCTTAAAAAAGCCTGAGTAATTTCAGGGAGGTAATCTGATAGACAGATTTGTATGAATATTTATGTAACTAATAACAGAGTCAATACTTCTAAATATTTTCTAAGAATATTCAGTCAAGTAAAACAGTGAATGCATCTTGACTG
Source organism: Urocolius indicus (assembly GCA_013401255.1). Lineage (NCBI taxonomy): Eukaryota > Metazoa > Chordata > Aves > Coliiformes > Coliidae > Urocolius > Urocolius indicus. The sequence goes on along the minus strand of WBNH01000215.1, from coordinate 29,041 downwards.
TTCTTCTTTCTTTTTACCTTCTTTGAACATTCCTGCAGATGAGTTCACAGGCAGGAGTGTTGAAGAATAATGACACTATTCACAAAGTCATTTTAAACTTGTAGCTTGGAGCAGTTTCATTGGAAATCTCTCCTAATTTGTGAATAGAAATAACGGTATGTGGCAAGTGATGTTCAGTAAGATCTTACATTTTCAATTTTGAATAGTGAGTCTTCCAAATGTAAACAATCTACAGGTGATCTTCAGATAACCTATTGAAAGAGTAATGTCAACTAATCCAAGAAAATGATAAAGTATCTTCAGAAAATATGCAAATAGAGAAAGGTTAAATCAATTAAGTAGGTTATTTACTACAAAATATTCATTGGCCATGGAAACTAACCCCAAACAGATGTACACTGCTCTGATGTACGCTTGTGGTCTATTTGAAGATAAATTAAAATGCTTCTCTTAATATCAAATGAGTACTCTTCAAAATTCTTCTTCAGATCTTCAGTCATTACCACAAACATGTGCAGTGCAGAATTAAGCTCTGCATATATATGCATCTTAAAGGTCAGGACCTGAATAGAGAAATCTGTATTTCCAGCAGAGGTATTAATACATTTCCACACATCCTATATGCCTGAGCTCAAGTTCTTCATTGAATAGCTTGGATTTTGATGACTGAGATGAAAACAGACCAACGCAAATTAGAGAAGTGCCCTGGAAGCTATTTTGATTGTAACTAGGGTCTCTGCTCCAAAGCCCTGTCAAACTTTTCTCCAGAAGGACACCTTACATCTGGTTGAATTTCTGCTGCTGGGCAGACTCTGAACAGGTGGGGATCTCCAGTGTATCTCCTCCTTACAGTTTTGAGTAAGTAACGAAAGAAAATCTGGGGAAGTGTATCAGTTATGACCATTTTTTTTCCCTACTCATTGCCTGCCAGCAAGGGGGAAGAGACTAAAGCTCTTCTGGCTGAACAGTCAGTGTGGATGCATTTATAGGACATGCAGAAAAGCTGGTACTGATTATAAGACTCTCTTGGATCCACTAACAATAAAGCACAGTAGAGATTTTAGAAACCATAGGCTGCTCAAGCGGTGGACATTTATTACAAGGCTAACTAGCTTATTCATGGAAGTTTTACATTCTAATATGTTTAAACTGCTTGCACATGTATGTGTAAACCATATACTTAAATGTACACATGGTCTGCAATTGTTTCAATACTCATCACTTGTCAGATGTAGCTGGTTGCTATATTTTATGAGCACCAATATGTTTGATTGATGTTGATATATACTGATTAAATTTACTGCTGATTAGTTGATCATCACTTTGAACAACATGAAATTATATTTCACTGGTTTTATTACACTGATTGACATTCAGTTTACCAACCATGGCACCAATGGGAATTATCAGAGCTAATTGATCTCTAATGAGGATATATTAATTACATAGATGTAAGGAAATTCTACTGGTTTTACTCTGCTTTATTTTAAGACAAGCAAACAAGAAACTATGAAAAGGAAATATTCAGATCCTACAGTAATCCTTAAATTCTACATAAATGTATTGACCTTATACTTTAGATTGATCTGCCTGTCTAATGGATCTTTACTTCTGAAGTCTTTTCTGACTGAAGGTTTGAAGAACTGTATCTTTTTTTTCTTTTAACTTACTGCTTTTTTCATCAAAAACTAATTCTTAATAGCAGAAATAATTGTTTTGGTTTAATGTTGTAAAGCTTTGTATCTTCTGCTGTAAGAAAAAACGATTTAAAATAACACTGTTATTAGTTTTTAAATACACGAGGAACCAAGGGCATAAAATATAAAAGTAGAAAAAAAGAAAAATAAAACAATTAAAAACCTCTTCAGAGTCCTTACTTAAAATCTCATACAACCTGCCTTCTTGCCAAGATGAAATGTTCAACTAATTTTGCAGTTCTTAATACCAGCTTTCAGGGGTTTGGTTCATGAGTCTATTACACCCCTACTATCTGTTTCACACATGCTGATATCATCAGTGCCATTGGCCCCAATTCAACAAAGCACTTACGTATGTGTGTAAATCCCATAGACATCCATAGAGGGTTGCACTTTCTTCAATTGGAAGCTGCTGTCATCACAAAATTGAAAAACCTATAGTTAAGACTTTCACATATAACCTGAAAAGTAGCAACTGTACCTGCAGACTTGCATTTTCCACCCTGCTCCCCCAGCTAGCCTGTAGGACTCAGCCACACGCCTAAACTGATTCAAAGTGTGAAAATGAAGCATCCTCACACCAAAGAATTTCCTTGCCTTTGCTCCCCACATTCACTCCTCCTTTTTCTCTCTTTCTCTCTGTCAGATGAATTGGGTAGTTTGGAAGCCACAATTTCAATCTTGCTTTAAATGCTCTCTAAAAGTTGCCTCTTGCAGGCTCAGGATCATATCTAACCTGTGTGCCAATATTTTCTTTAATGGTCTTGCACACTTTTAGGCCTGTTAATGAGGACTCAAGTGTTTCTACTTAATATACTCAGAAGGATCCTTTTGAATGCACTCTAGCTGGAGAATAAGTTGAGAGTTTCTTACGAGTACATGCTCCAAGAAGAAAGCACACACACTCCATCTTTAGGGAATCGCTGGCTGTCTTAACACCACTCCAACATGATTCATGCTAAAGCACTTAGGAATATCAGTCTGTCCATGTGTTGTTCACCAAGTTACCCAGCCTGTGCAGGAGCAGGCCTACGAGTATGAATAATTTATGGCTGGGGGTAAAGCATTTTTAGGTTTTCATATGTTCACCCATTAAGTGGAATTCAAAACCCACAGGAATGCACAGAATGTGGGGACTCACCGGGCTCCAAGTGCCTCAAAGGAAAAGAATTTGCCAGTGCTGCAAGTAAAAATAACTTAGGAAACCTCTATTTCTAATGTAGCATTTCAAGTGGAGGATCATAAGACACTTAATATTTCTTAATTATTTTGGACAGTAAGATAGATGCCAAACTGACAGCTCAGTTATTACCTGAATGCTAAAGTTCAACTTTGCAGATGAATGTGTTTGCAGCATGCACTCATTAAAGCATATATTTCCACACATATTTTATTTCAGAATCTCCTCTTTACAGTATTACAAGACTCATGAAAAAAAAATAGTTTATTACACATCAATAAGATGCTTATAAAGCACAGGGTGATGTTTATTTTTATGAATCCTTACCTTAACTCACAAAGGTTTGTTTATATTTACTATAAAATAGGAACTTGAATGTCCTATTTTTCAAACATGCACAGTTTATTAAAACACTCAAATTTCATATTAAATATGCTCCTGCCTTTTAATGGTTGAAATTCAAGTAATGGTATTTAGCCACCAGTAAATACTACATAAGTGGTGGGAAGAAGTATGCTGATGGTGCCCATGACAGCTTGCCATATGGACTATAATATTGCATGATATGGAAAAGGATAGACAGTCATACTTATAGCTTGGAGATTTTAAAAGTTACTAGCCAGAGCTTAAATATCAGATAAACAAACCTTAAACTAAACATAAATTCAAGAAGGAGGTTCAGAGTCGACAACCCTCATCAAACCACTGGAAGATACTCAATTGCTATAGACTGAGAGGTCTTTCAGAAGTGGCATGTTGCTGGTACACAAAGTGATGGTACTGCTGATGGGCAAATGCTACTTTAGGCACAGAAGGGTCTAAATGGCAGGCAAGAGCTGTAAGAAGGCAGAGTCTGCTCAATTTAGATGAAATCTTCTGACAATTAACCACAAAACTCTGATGCATCCCAACAGGACAAGAAGAAAACACAGATGAATTTTCATGAGCCTGAAAAAAACAGGAATGCCATTGACACTAAACCAACCCAATCTTGGTTAGATTTCAAATTCTGCTATAAATACGAGCATGATAGACACTTTTATAAAAAGTAGTATTTTAACTCTAGGAAAAAAAAAAAAAAAAAAAAGAAAATCCGAATCTGAACTCTGGAAAAGTCGGAAATCTGTCCTCACTCTGGAAAAGGTATCTGAAATACTAATTCCCAAGCTTTCCACAAAGTATCATCCTGGGGCAGAAATGAAGCACAGAAGATTTCAGCCTAGTGGCTGTATATATGGCAAAGTCATAAGATCTCGTAATAGAAGTGGCCAAATAAATGACTAAAGACAATGGAGACAATGAAGAAGCCAAGAACTAAGCAGTCACAAGACTGGAATTAATGTCAGTTGATGAATTAAAACTTGCTGTTTGTGGTCTTCGAACACATGACAACATGTTTCTCTTGTTCCTTCCCGTTGAATTGCTACTCTGTACAGTGCCTGGAATGAGCAGGGTTCAATTGATGAGCAGATCTTTTCAGGGAAAATATGTTGGGAGTCCAATGTGAGAAAGACAAGTTTGCCCCTCACTTTGGCTTTTGAAATGGGTTACTTGTGTTCACTGAGATAAAAAGTTTCTTTATTCTCCTGACTCAGACATCAATGATATCAAACTGGCAAGGTACAGCCATCTTAAAGGCATCATGCAGCAGGTATTAAACTAGGAGAGTCTGAGGAACTATAACAACAATGAAGTCAGTATTGAAAAATAAAAAGCTTTTAAAAATCATCTGCAAAACAGAAGCCTACTTGTTAAGGAGTACACATGCACTTTCTGACTTGCAGGTTTTTTCATTGTAAAGAAATATTTTCTTACTGTTTTAATAATCACACAAAATATGTTTATAGCTGAAAATAACATTTGATGAACAGTTTCTGTTTTTAAAAGTGGAAAAAACAGTTTTTATATACCATGTTTGACCATGCCAGCAATTTTTTCAGGCAACATTTTGGTTTTAACAAGAAAAAAAAAAATGGTTGAGAATTTTTTGACACCTTCTTGAAACCCATTAGCCTTGTCTGCCATTCTTAAAGGAAGACTATGAGAAAATGCTTGTATTAAGAGAGGTACAGAGCAGCAGTTAAATCTGGTGCTGTGCCATGCTAATGACCATACACAGAATGTCAATAGAGAGCATGCTACCATGTTCCTTTCTGACTTTATTGAAAGAAGTACACTGGAGAATGCATTTGAAGGTAGGCAACCCTTGCTACTGAAAGGGGAATACACATCTTGGAAGATATGCTTTGCATCAAAACAGCTTTATGAACAAAAGCTGTTTCCCTACAGAGGTATTTCTGATTCAGGATCTTTTATTATGAAAGCTTTTGTTCTTCTATTGTGACACTGAAATGGTTAACAGCAAACTTTTGAAATCAGATTTGAAAAGCTTGATGAAAGAGTCTGATGTTTTGCCTGATTTTTCTTTTCTTTTTCTCTGTGGACAAAGACCTTGAATGCTGAAGCCTGAAAAGCCTATTATCACCAGAAAGAAATGTAAGTAAACAAGGCATTACAATAATGAATTCTACAGTACACGACAAGGCAAGAACCAGCTCCATGAAGGAAGCAGTGAAAGATTTGGCTGTATCTTGGCAATTTTTCAAAAGTGATAACAATAAAAGGTTTTGTCGCTTCAGACATGTAAATCAAAAGGATATTTCAGCACTAAAAATGATACCGAGAATTTCTAACCGTTGACCCCAAAGCAGCATTCAGAAATAGACATTAAAACTAAGAAGCTATAATCCTACAAGCCCTGCACAATCAAACCTAAAGAGCTAAAAAGATTGAATTTTTAAAGTCTGTTTGAAATAAGGTTGGCAATAACTACCCTTATCCATGGGAGAAGGATTTCTGATATTCAAAGTTAAGATGTGATAAAAAGGAATAAATCCAGAAATTATACGAAGAGTGTATTTCAAAACTAGCATTTGAAATGGTCTGAAATTCCTCAATCTTGTTCCTAAAGAAACAGCAAATAGAGAGGCCACGTACATGAGTAGTTTGGACTATACAGATGCTGAGAATTTTATTCGTAGGAAGTGAAAGTGTGCGTCAGTGAAACATGAGGATGGTGAAATTTGATATTTAGGCTTTTTATAGCGGATTAACAAACTGTGTAAATGTGCCTAAAAGCAAATAAAACCAAGAACTTGACCAAGCTAGTGCAGTAGAGGTTTGACAAAGCAAAAGGGATCTTTTCAAAACTTTGTCTACTGACAGAACTTCAAGTTACTTAAAGCTCCCAGAGCAACAGAGTGTCTGTATATGCGAGCAATGCCTTACAAACTCTAAATGCACACAGAAATGAAGTCATGGTATAGCAATCTGTTAAAGGTGAATTGAGTCTTTGCACTGTCCTCATAGCTGTGAAGGAGGACAAGAACCTTTTCTGGAGTGGAGTGTACCTCTGAATGCCACTGACAGCTGAGTATTGCTGACCTATGGGAAAAAGCAGTGACGCTTCAAGAGACGTATCCAAATAGCAGGTAGGATTGGACTAGGCACTTGTTCCTTTCTTTACCTAAACCCCAACTAAACACTCATAAAACAAACAGCAACAACAACAGCAACAAAAAAAAAGAAACAAGCAAATGAAGCAGCCAAAGGGGGCTTTAAACAAAACACATACTCAGCTGAAGCCAGTCCCACTGCAGATGGAGTGCAGGTTGAATTCACATATTGTCACCAACCTGAGGCCAGCACTGTGTCTGGCAATTCCCTGTACTCCAACACTATGGCTCCTTTCCTTTCACATGAAAACTGAACAAGTGTGACAGATTCTCAGACACTGAACAACCTTCCCTTTGGGATTTGCCCCTTGAGAAATTTGTCAAAAACAGGCTTATGGAGCAGGAGCACAGGAAGTTCAGGCAGAAAAAACATCACAAATCTCAGTGCCTGACTTTATGTTCTTCTGCATAAAACTTCCCTACAAAGACAAGCCCAAAAGCCTCCTTTGGACAAGCCTGAAGCCTGAAAGAGTAGAATGGAAAAGACAGAACTGCCTCTGAGGTAGTTTTAGGGTATGACCTAGACTGGGAAGAGTAGCTAAGGTGATTTGAGTTGGGTGAAGATAACCTTTGGCTAGAGTGCAACATAGGGTGTGATGAAGGTCAGCAACACTTTCCTAAAGAGAAGTAGAAAGCACTACTACTCCATGAGAGGGCAAGAAAAACATCTTTTTTTTTTGTACCAAAATGTCAGCATCCAGGCTGTGGCATGAAGTAGGCAATGTTAAATAAAAGATCTGGGACAAGGGAAAAACTTTCCTTCTCAGCAGGATCAGATTGGGCTTTGATCCAGGCTTGGATTGATCCCAAGCTACAAGGATTTCTGCATGCCTCAGCCAAGTCCACTGCAAATAAATCCTGAAGCAGAGACAGTTCAAGCCTGCTCCAGGACCAGAAATTGTAGCAATACATCATAGCACAACAGTAAGTCCTATCACAATTTCGGAGATTTCTGTATGGTGTTGCATGATACAATACATACTCTTACCCAGCTAAAGGTAGTTCTGGGTAGAAAGGAACTGTCTAACCATGTTCTGGATTACTGCTTATTGTTATTGCCTATAGAGACAAGACCTTTCAGTAAGAGGAGCACCTATACAGAATCACAGAATCTCAAGGGATGGAAAGGACCTCAAAAAATTATCTAGTTCAACCCCATTGCCAGATCAGGGCCACCTAGAGTAGGTCACACGGAAACTCGTCCAGGTTGGTTTTAAATGTCTCCAGAGAAGGAGACTCAACAACCCATCTGAGTAGCCTGTTCCAGTGCCTCATTACCCTCACAAGGAAGAAATTCTTCATTATATTTCTTTGGAAGCTCTTATGTTCCAGCTTGTACTCGTTGCCCTTTGTCCTATCATTGGCCATCAATGAGAAGAGCCTGGCTCCACCCTCCTGACACCCACCCTTTACATATCTGAGGGGGCAAAAAAAAAGGAAAAACCCCCAAACTCAGACTCCTTTTACCTCTTTAAAACCTATGGTAATAACACAAATTTATAGGAACTGTGATGCTAGTAAAGTATGAGACCTTTGTTAAGTCTTCTACAAATGGTCCAGAGTCGAGCTGAAACCTGGAATCTCCAGTGAAATTCCCATTTTCCTCATGGTCTGCCCCAGTTCCAATGAGTGGAGCTGAACAACTGAAAAAAACAGCTCTCAGTTTCATCTGGCACCAAAACTGAAAACAAGATCAAGGATTCGGTTCATGATCTGTCTCTGCTAGCTGAGCTCCACAGAAGGGAAGAAAAGTTAGATTTAGTTAAAGCTCTGGCTCAGGGTATATAAACAGACTAAATAAAGTGTCAGAAATGACAATATTTTTCAGTGATAAACAGTCCACTTTGGTTTTTTTTTATTGATTCCATTTTATAAATCATTTTAATATGCATGTGAGTTCATAATTTTTTATGCCCATTTGACTTCCTTTGTGTCAACCAAACTGCACATATATACGAAAATGGGAAAAAACTATGAAGACAAATTTAATTATATAAATATTTGCACTATGAAATAATACTTGAGTATTTGCTGAAACATGTAATTAGGAATTAATACTTCATCGTGTGTAAACATTTACCTGAAAATCAGCAAATAATGGTTTTCCTATTATTATGCAGACTTAATCACATACTCCTTTCACGGGTAAGAATTGTTGCTATGAATATGAATACTCTTCTTTAAATTGTGTACTAGGGGAAAACCCCATCATTTTCCACATGAGCATGTTTATTCTGAAGTATTCAGTACCCAGTACACTTACTGGAAGCAATGGGATTAGAGGTCATCATGCAACTTTCAGCAGTATAAGTTACTGTATGAGTTACAGCTTTATCAGTATATCTTGTGCATGCAAAAAATTTATTGCTGTTGTTATATTACAAAAGCTGTTGCGTTGTGCTGGTATATTTTTTCTCAACATTAAGTAGTTCCCATAGATTTTGGTACTTTTCACATGCGTAATTAATTCCCAATGGATTTAAGGAATTTTAATAACACATTGAGAACATCAAAATACTTTATGTATTTAGAAGTTGAACCCAGTATTCTTGTTAAATTCTGCATTTGGATTAAAATATAGGTAGAGAACTACAGCTTCCAGACACATTCCACAATGTTCATGTTTAGTGGGTCACAAAACCATTAAGGTATTATTGTAAAACTCGGGAAGGCTGCAGAGATGGTTAAGGTAGCAGAGAATGAGACAAATCAGAGTGAGAACAACCAGACCAACTTAGACAAATTGCACTATATTCCATAAACCATACAGACTTACTACAAGTTATTTATCCAAAGAGGACAATGTTATGCAAGAATGAGGAACAACACAGTATGATCTGAAGAGGAATTAGGTGACCAATTAATTTGTATTTTTGTGAAAGGGAATGAAGCTGTAAAAAGTTGTCATTGGACATTTGACATGTCATTGTCATTATTCCTAATAGGAGAGTGTAGCTTTTAGATTCAGTATCATATGTGCTAGATTATTTACCTGAAGAAGATATTAAGTAAGTTGCAGAGAGGAAAGCATGAAATATCTGTAACTTTGGTGTTTTGGTAGCAATAACTGTACCCTTCAATTTCAAGCCTGGCAACAGCCACATGAAACATAGGAGCTTTGTTGAGCATTATGCCCAAATTAACACTTTTTTTTTTTTCTGCTAAATACCTGTTCCTATAAATATTTTCCCATTGTGGGAAGTCCACTTGGCTCACAGTAAAGCCCTGCTTCTGACAGAAGCTTTATCTAGTGACTATTTAGGTACTACCCAGACCTCTAAGCTTCTTTGCACTGTCAGAATATATTGCATGAATATGATGAACACATCTGATGGCTACACTCCCTGTTGACCACATGTCGGGTGCCTGGTCTAATAGCTAATTCTGACTACCTCAGATGGTATCACTGTGTTTTTTTCTGCTTTTTCTCAGCCTCCCTTATAATTTCTCATTGGCTAGGGCCTTAAATTCTACTTGTTCACTTTATCTATCCTACTGGGTGACTGCTCCTTGCAGTGGCACGAGAGACCAAAATCGTGTTAGACAAGGTGCTGTACAAACAACAGTTTAAAAAAAACTAAATTAGAAAAAAAAATGATCCTGACATAAAGAATAAGGCAGAATTGGAGAAACACTGTGTCTGAGGAGATGTAGTAATGTTAATGAGTGTATATTTTATAAGACTCCCTTTCCTTTTAGAAAGCAAGTCTGTTTGCCAAAGTCAAAGTCAGAAGGATGACAAGAAAAGAAAAATTAAGATGGAAAAAAGGAATGAACTGGTGCAAAGAGGACTGACCACAGTATGAGAGCAGACTGGTTCATCTCTTCCCAGAATGCACACTAATATGCTTAGACCTAGTCAGCTTGGGAATGCATCCATTTGCCTTATGTGTAACAATGCAGCCTATATTAATGTTTGGATAAGGTACTAATGACAAGACAGTAAAGATCTGCATGCCCTACAGCAGAAATCCTCTGAAGCTGAACATTTGTGACCATTGAGGTCCTCACCTGCATCTTCACTTACACATACCTTAACAGTAAAAGCTTTGACGTGATTTGGTGTCAATTGCCTAGCTATCCTTTAAGAATAGCTTTGGTACTTTTGTTACACTAATTGTTTTACAGCGGTTCATTATCAATATTCTCAATTAATGTCTTCTCAAATCAGTGCTTGGCAATGCTTTATTTTTTCAAGCACTGGTTCCTGGAAAGCCACCTGTGATTTCCAGTGCAGGTCTGGAAGTCTTCTGTTCCATCTGGGAACATACATCTAGTGTCTAGACTCAGTTCAAAACCTTGCACCTCAGGTCTCTGAGATGGCAGGGTGGGCAAAGTTGGGTGCTGCAAGTTTCAGCACTACAGTATTGAAGGCCTTGCCATGTAAACGCTGATTAACCCCAGCAAAAGTCCTTGAATAAATCCTACTAACCAGGCAATATGGAATGACTGAGCTTCTCTCTAAAGACCAGATGCTGCTGGCTTTCTGGATGACAGATAACTCAAACATCAGGAGAACTTCAGTTCTACATAAAATCATAGAATGGTAGGGATTGGAAGGGACCTTTAGAGATCATCCAGTCCAACTCTCCTGCTAAAGCAGATCAACCTAGATCAGGTCACATAGGAACATGTCCAGGTANCTAGTTCCCGCAGCCTTTCCTCATATGAAAGATGTTCCAGTCCCTTGATCATCTTGGTGGCTCTGTGCTGGACTCTCTCCAGAAGTTCTCTGTCCCTCTTGAGCTGATGAGCCCAGAACTGGACACAGGACTCCAGATGAGGCCTCACCAGGGCAGAGTAGAACCTCCCTTGACCTGCTGGCCACTCCAAGAGAGTAACAAATACTAGGTTTTTTTTCCTCCTGTTCCTTAGACCTATCCAAAAATTGTTTGCAGACATTTTTTACTTATATAAGCAATTTATGGGTTAATCAGGAAATAAAGAATAGGTATCCTATTAAGAATTCACTACAGTGGTAAATTACATTTCTTAAAATCAGAAACTTGTTGAATAAGGCCTTGATGATAATTGCTAAAGTTGAGTATCTATGATAAAGTGACACAGACTTAGTCATTAGAAAAGTAAACTTCAGCATTTTCAAAGCATTGGTTCTCACTGACTATTGAAGCTCAATATGCTATCACTGGAGTTATTTATTGATCTGTTTAACGGTTTTACAGACCATTGCCATATATTTGTTAACATTTGAAAAGCAAAACCAAAACAGCTACCTTTTATGTTCAGTCCCTCTTGCACTACGACACATTTCCTGGATGAACGATGACCAATAAATTCCATGTTTGCTACATGTTTTTGCAAAACTATAAAATCTATGGAGGCATCCAAAATAAAATGTAATAACACAGATGATGCCTAGACATTCCTTTCCTACTGAAACTCCTAAGGGCTGAGTTTCAGAGGAATCTAGATGTGCATTTCCCACTGATTTAAGTAAAAGCTATGAATAAATCCTCAAAGTAACCTAGTCACTGAAATATCTTATTCAGATGATTGCCACATAATATCATCTCCATTCCTGATTTAGGAGCTTGGGGGAGCAGAGAGCACTTGTGGAAGAGAGAACTGCTTTACCAGATACAATCACAGTTCAGAGGAAAGGACAAGTGGCTGACTCACCTGGATTTTTGCACCTCACTCTGATCAGATATGATCCTCCAGTGGGATCCTCAGGAGTGAGACGCATCCTGCAACCATGCTCTTCTCTCATTCACGGCAGGAACTTTAACCAACATTTTCCATCCCTTTGGTCAGTTTAGGATGAAACATTCCATCTGTCCCACTGGTGCTGTTCCACTTCATATAGTTACCACAAGAATAAAAAGAAGCAGAACATTTAACCAGAATACTGTTTAATTAATATGAACAGACTATTGTTGCTCCAAGGGATATCTTTCATTTATTTATCATAGAATATCCCTAAGAAGTGACATTTGGAAAAGATAGAGTAAGCAAATAACTTAGCAATGGGGGTCTAGCAGAGCTGAGTTTAAGCAAATTTCTTGGATCACACAGAGGACGTATTGGTCCTTCATCTTCCTAGTGGATTCTCTAACTACTTAACTCCTCTGGACATATGCATGCAATCTCTCCCCAGCTCACTCCCTCCCCCTCCTTCTGTTTCATGCTTTGAGCCCACCCACTGGCTTTCCTCCTGCTGCTTTGCACAGATTGAGATGTTGGCTTTGGTGCTGGGCAGCAGTAATTGTAAACCATATGTAAGTTTCTATATGCTAAAGAATGGGAAAAAAAATCTTCTTTATGTGCCTGGCTCAGGAAGGAATGAAATCTGAATACACTAAATACAACTCTGTGATACAATTTGCACCCTAATTGCAGTTGAGTCTTGTCCTAGAAAAAGTTGGAAGATGTAGATGCCACTGAAGACATTTAGAGAAGAAAAATGTTTTACAGCCCAGTACCTGGGACAATTAAATTGACACACTTTGATGTGAAAAAAAGTTGTTATTCAGGACAAAAACTAGCATTAAATGGAACAAGAAATCTTCATATTTGGAACTATAAATTTTGAAACAAAAGAGTGCTGTTTACTTTGCTTAGTTCTTCATACTTGCTCAACCAGATTTTTTATGAAAAGCTGATACCACACAAAAAATAACTGTTTATACACAGCACCTACAGATATATATCCATTGTAATATTAAATTATCAAATTAGGGAAAAAAGAGGTTTTATGATAAAAAATATCCTTTTACTCACATTGGCTTATGATAGATAACACACCATGAGTATGAGACTTGCTTGGAATTGAAGAACGAGATCTTTGGATGTGTATAAAAGAGAGGTTAAGTATTTCACCTTTAAATCTGGTACTAAAAGCTAAAGAGAAAATCTTGCAGGAGAAAATGAGAGATGAGTCACTATTATCCATACAGGCTGGTTTTCATCATCATCTGCTTTTCCTCAGTCTTGTTACTCAGTGAGGACAAGGAAAGAAAGACCAATAGCACTTACTTTCATTCATGGGGCTTTACGCTGGGACTGTGCTTAGCACCCAGGCTGTGCAGAACAGTCAGCCAGGCCATGGCTAAAGCAGCTTAGCCTGGAAAGAGTCCAGCACAGGGTCACCAAGATGGTCAGGGGAATGAAGCATTTTCNGGACATGTTCCTATGTGACCTGATCTAGGTCGACTTGCTTTAGCAGGGGAGTTGGACTGGATGATCTCTAAAGGACCCTTCCAACCCTGCCTATGGATCTATCATAGAATCATAGAATCGTAGAATGATATGAAACCTGGAGCAGGAATATCCAGGTACACAGTTAGCTGTCCTCCCTCCAAATCTGAAAAGACATGGTCATTTGTCACAGTCTCAAGGAAAGTATGGGTATGAGCAGGTATATGATCTCAGAACTTGCAACACTAGACAGTTTTTTGGTTACCTTGTAAGTGTGCTAACACCTCACTGTTTTCCTGTCAGTATACCTGGTTTAGTCCTCAGTATTTTAAGTTAGCACAGTTAACTGCAAATTTTTCCCAATAACAACAAAAAAAACATTCTCAGTCTTCAGTCAATAAACATTTTCAAGCACTGCACAAGCTAAACAAGAAAGCTCTAAGGGTTTGGTATACTAAGCCCTGATTGATTAGAATTAATAATTTATAATGGAGGAAGCAACGGCTTCATTCATGCCTTCATTTCATGAGATATTTGAGGAATGCCAGTTTTAAATGAAAATATGACTCTTTAAAATGTAAAATTCAACATATTAGTTGCAGCTAAGAAGTTAGAATTAGCCAAGTAGACATTCTCCCTTCCTGTAATTTTACCTGTAAAGCTATATTCCCTTCGGTGGGTCAGGTTTTGGGCTAATGCATTTGAATATTGTGGCACATCACAAATATTGTAAGACTGGGCTTAACTGCTGGAATGGAAGAGTGTTGATTTTATGCCATGCCTCGCGATAGATGCGCCTTTGTGTAAAGCAGTAAAAATTGGTAGAGATGGGATACGAGTAGCAGTAAAAAGAAAAACGTTGAGACTCTTTCTTTTAAAATACATCCTGCAGTTTAGCTATAAAGCTCCTTATTTTTAGAAAACCAGTAGAATTGTTCAGGCTCTGCCCCTGCAGTTTCAATAGCAGTCTAGTGCTTTAAAACTCTGACCTTGAAAAGAAAGCGTTTACATTGTAAATGCACTGGCAGTATGTAGACTATTCTATGACTGAGTATCCAACTGCGGCAAAAAGTTCAGAAGCAGGTTTTCTTTATTCCGAGAGGCCTAATCCATGGGGCTTTTTTAGTGGCAAAAGCACTTGGCACTAATTGTGACTTAGTTCTAGCAGTGAACTCGTATAATTCTCAAATTTCACACAGCCAATTAATTCCCCTGAATACCAAGAATCACAAACTCCTGATAGGCGTTGATAGGCAGCATTTTTATGCTCAGATTTTCTGCAGACATAGGTGACCTCTGAAAGCTGGTTCTTGTGTCTAAAATGCAGTAGGGTTTCATAGTTTGGGACTGTGTGTGAGTTTGTGATGACCAGAGAACTTAAAGGATAAGCAGAAAACAATCCATGGAGGTAACAGAGGGTCGAAGTGTGGCACTAGAAGGATGTGCAGACCCTCCTGCTTGTGAGGCTGTCAGCTGGAGGAAATATGATGGAGAAGAGGCAAAGTACAACTGCAGGGACACCATGCTGCAGGTCCAATTCACAGCAAACCTTTTGTAAAATGTCTCACATTTGAGAACGTCTTTGAAAAAGGCTTATTTCTCCTACCTTACCACAAAACTATCATGTTCTTTGTTCTGCTATGGAGGCCCCCAGTCACAACCCTACAGTTTAGGGAGACTTCTCTCTTGCTTCTAAAGCAGAGATTCACCATTTTTATTATGTACTGAAAAAGGAGAACACCCTCTCCAAACATAGAAACTCATCCTTTAAAAACAAGATGAGCGTTCTGAGCATTAATAAACAAATCTGTTAATTTGTGCTAAAATTAAACTGGTCATTTTAAAAGAAATTCAGCATCTGTTCTTTGTCCTGAATAATCTTAAAACAACAGACTCTCTCAACTCTCAATGTAGTAAAAATTAATTGAAAACTTGGTGTACAAGCTGTACTTTATAAAAATAGATTGTAATTAAGATAAGTTGCTAATTATTGTTTAATCTAATTGTGGTAATTATACAGGATCCAAAGTGGATCGGGTCAATAGTTCACTTAACTCTGAAATGGAGCTACATCAGACATGTAGCCGGACACCATCCTCCTCTGCAGCCGGTCTTCACCAAACAAGTCTGCTAGATCTGACAGTGATTCAGTGAATGGGAGGTAGACTTTGCATGTCAAGAGCGCCCAATATTAGTATCTTTTTTGGCACAAGTATCACTGCCTGAAGCTGGCATAAATGACTGAAAGGTCTCCTTGTGTAACTGTTGCCTCAACTCAAGAGCACATTGGAAGAGACCGACCAGGGAAATCAAGGCACCAGTAGAAGGAGATCCCTTCAGTGGCCTCATAACTGTGCTAAAGAAGCCTAACAAAGGGTCTTGGTGGAGAGATCTAGAAATTTCTTTGGCTGATTATATCCTTTTACACTGAGTGAAACAGTTGATGAAAATATAAAGAATAAAACCGCTCCAGCTGTGGGCATGTTCCATTAATTTGCAGTAAAGCTGATATAAGCATGATCTTTTTGAGTAGTCTTGTGAAAACTTGAGGTGGAGACACCTTCAGAAAAGCTATACAGGCTCTCACATCTTTCAAACATCTTCAGCACTGTGTGTTATGCTTCTTAAGTGAATAATTGCTGCAGTCTTCACATCACAGCTGGACAGTTAATACAGAGCTGGTTATATTCTAGTGTCAATGGCAGCTTGATAGGTATTTCCAGGGACTCCAATTGACAAGATAAATAGTCAGGTCACTGTACACTGCTTGTTACACATTCGATTGAATCCCACCTGTGAGAATTCATCAAGTGGAGCCAACAAAACAATGTCTTTCTAACATTTGGTACCCTGAAGTAAAATGATGTCAACCCAAAGGTCCTGCTTCTTTTTCAGCATATCCATCAAATAGTCTATCAAGACCTCAAATGAATGTTCATAGAAGGTCGTGACCTTGCCAAATATAACCACCTTGACAACAGAGAAAGCATAAAACAGCTTTTATACATCTTTATACATTTTTAGGCTTTTATAAATAAACCACGGTTTGGCAGTAAATTTTAATCTAAAAGAGTGTCTTGAATAAAAGTAGTGCTCTGTTCCTCTGATTATGTGATCTTAGTAAAACAGGTGATTCTTTACACCCCTCAAGCAGTTAAAACTATACAAGTCTGCATCCTACACTTTAAGACAGTGTTTTAGGATTATCAGCCATTCCCCACTTAAATATTGTTATTTTTAGAAGTTCTGCAGATAATCTCATGGAGAGCGTGAGAAGGTTGTCTTTCAAAATGGTTGCATTCTCCTAAGTGGAAGTGAAGTCCCAATATGATGCTGTATCCATACTTTGCTTGAATAAGTGATCATATGAGTAGAATATAATGCACCACCCTCCCTGATCGGGATCTCTGAGGGCATATTTATGGAGACAAGATGGTTACAGCTGAGCTCCCAGTGTCCACAGTATGCAAAACTCATGCTGTCCATCAGTCCCAGCTACCTTTGTAGCATATGGTGTGAGATATGGGATGAGTGCTCTTCTAGGAAAGATGCCAAGAAATCTGGTCTACAGGCTGTCAGCCAAACTATGGCACCAGCATGGCAAAAACAATGCAGAACAGCAGCCCAGTCACCCCGCAGCTCAATGTGCGGACCCTGCCAGCACGAAATCAGCCTGAGCCGAGAGACAGGGTTACCTAGAAATCTAGGCTGACCTCACTCTCTCCTGGCTGCTTTGAGGCTTGTGGAGCTGGTGCGAAGAGAGTTTATGATGAAAAAGCAGAGCAGAAGAAGCCTATATCCACAGGGGCATTTTGTGAAGAACAGCATGTTTCCATTGTTCTTCCTGCAGCTGAGATCACAGGCTTCTCTTAACGAAAGTAGCTGCTGGCTATATTCTTAATGGGAACACTATGATGGCACAAAGAGGAGGGGAAAAAAAAAATCGTTTCTATTTTTAGGCAAACATTTGAATTTGGAACTAGAAACACAAAAATATCCTTCACTAGAATAATTAGATTTGATAATGTTGTTATACAGCAGAGCTGAGTTTCTTTGGATTCCATTTCTGAGCATTTCTCATGCTATCTTCTATGAATTTTCTGAAAATTTCACCTCCTTTGCAATTTTAGGTCTTATTTATGTTTTATTTTTGACAATTATATGATTCCTACAAATTTCTTGTTTAGGTTCAGGTTAAGTTGAGCTTTATTTCAACACAGTTGGTGTTTTTCTTTCTTTTGACATGGAGTATTTTCTGCATTTAAGCACCTACAGATAGTCTCACATAAGTCCTAGAAAACAGAGTAAATAGGTCACCTCATCTATTCCCCTCCCTCAAAGGAGAATCAACTATACCTGTGTCATCCCTGACAGATATTTGTCCAGTTTGTTCTAAACATCTCCAGTGATCAAATTTCCATGTTCTCCTTATCTATTTCAATGCCTAAATATCTTCTCAAAATTGAAATCGTTATGAGACTATAAAGAATTAAACTATGCTGACACATTTTGTAGTGCAGCCCTTCAAATTAATGTGAAATGACATCTTAATGTAAAAATGAACAACAGTGTCTAGCAGTTTGTTCAAGATGGGTGCCCTTCCTCTCACACCATGAGAAATAAAAAATGGTCAGTAACCTTCCAGTTCTACAAGCCATTGCAAATCTCTTCATTTCAGTTTTTCTAACACTAGGAGTAGACACTGCATACCTGAACTACCCACACATGTTTCGAGGCACATCAGAAGGTTTTTACTAGAGAGATATTAGGTGTTTATGCGACAGACAATCCAGTGCTATGTTTATAATTATATTGTAAGCATCCAGATAGTGCGTCATGAACACATTTTATGTACTTGTTGTTTCAATCATGTTCTGTAACTGAGCTCTATTTGAGAACTTAGCAATAATCTTTTGTATCAGGGACTCACTCCACAATTGCATGCAGTATGTCTCCTGTAAGAGAGAGACAGTCTTCCACAGACTGACTCTGCTTTTTCCATCTCCTAGTTGCTCACCCCATCCTGCTTTCTTGCACGGCCATGCTCTGGCTGAGAGCTCCTAGAGAAAAATTGTCTTCTTGCCACACATTGGTACGCCTTGTTGAGCAATGCCTTGATCCTTTCACAGTGCTGGTAATAAATACTAACGAAGCATAACTAAATTCAAAATAATGACAGTACATCATCAAAAGCTGTTTTAGTAATAATAGTAACAAACAATTGTGGATATTTCATGTAAACAGGCAATCTCTTAAATTAAACTGCTCTTCAGAAGACATATTGCATTCCTTTAGAGATTCACAAAACATTGTTTCCATTTAAGAAGTCTGTGGTCCATAATATACAGGTTTTTGAGGAAATTTCCACATAGACATATCAAAGTTTCACTGTTGATTTTTTTCCACAATAGGTGCAATAGCTGGCATGGTCCCTTTCATTCATCCTCCTTCCAGCTGCTTTATTAGCCATTTTAACTGTCGCAGCACAGGACAAACAAGCCACTAGAGGGAAGGGTTGAAAGGCAAGTTAAGCAGCTGCATGAACAGGGGCTGGAGGAGCAGGAGAGCATAAAGCATATACCTAAAATATTATTTTAAACATTTTGATCTGCTTTTCTTTAAAGTAAAAAAAACAACGTGGGAATTATTTGGGCATTTGTGGTTTTTCCCAAAGTGCACAACTGTGATTTGCTGAAAGGTTGGAGACTGATGGAATCACCTGCCTGAGCAAAGACAGCCCCTGTCCTAGGAATATTCTTCTTTACAAGTTTTAACAACCAGATTTTGTATAGACAGTTTATTATTGTGCAGGCACAAAGTAACTGAAAAGAGGAGGAAAAGTAAGAGATCTTTTTCTCCCTACATTGCTCCTGTCTGCTGGGTCACCTTCTCCAGCTCCCTGAAACACAGGCAGGGGGCAGGCTTGAAGCATTCTCCTTGCTCCAGCCAGGGCTATCTGGGATCCTGTGTCAGGTCTTCCTTGGGCATCCCTGAGACTGTTGCAACTCCACACAGATAAAATTACTATGATCTTTACCAGCACACTTTAGAAAGTCCAAAGGGACTTCAGCTGCAGCAGAAAAAAAGGCCAAATCCTTTATGGGGTGCATGAAGCCAAGTGCCCTAAATGCTTGTGAAACTCACTTTTATAAAGAGAGCTTTTAGAAAAGCAGACTCGGTTGTCCAAAGGATGAGTCCTGTCGGAGTTCTCCTGAATCTCTGAGGCAGTGAGGCACCTCCATGTCCCGGCAGAGCAGCTCAGAGGCAGATTACCCTGCTGTTGCACTCACACAGCCGAGCACGACTCCGACATATGTTCTTTGCTTTTTTGGCTGAAGTTACGGTTGTCTTTCCTCTCCTCCCTTTCTCTCCCCCACCATTCACCCTCGCTCTGACTCTCACAGGAGCAATAAATGCCAGCAGTAAATATTCTCAGCCTTACGAGGATTTCAGTAAATTAAGGTTCACATCCAAGCTTTGGGCAACTTCCTGTATTCTAAATGGGATCCAAATGAAGGTTTTCCAAAGTCTATACTGTATCATAATAATAAAAAACATATCTAAATCATTAAAATGAGTGACAGCATTCTCTATACCAGTTCTGGGAGCCATAAATAATGTATAAACCCAATCTGCATTACATTAGCAAAAGATAAAAATTAGAAAAGGGTGAGAGTGAAAAACGTTTCATTTTTCGGTGACACAAAGGGAATCCTCCCGGCTCCTGAGCCGAGAGCTCCATCTCGTGGGTGATGCTGGATGTGGAGTCACACGCTGCTTATCACAATACTAACTACCCTTTTATACATTTTCAGTCGTCGAAAAAAAAAAAAAGACCAAAAACATTGTGAGAAAAAAAAAAATCTATTTATCAAAAATAGAAGCCAAAGGAAGTAAAGCAAAGCAGCATCACCCCCTCTGCATCCCCGCTGCCTGACTGCACCCTGCTTCATCTCACCTTTTCTCCCACACTCTCTTTCATTAGAAATGGGCCAGTAATTTGTTCTCATCACTTGAAGGGGGTTACAGCCGAAGTAATGAATGCACACTGGCACCCGTGGCCTGCCTGGCATGCTGGCTCATGAGCACAGTCCTGCCCAGAGCTCACGCCAGGCCCGTCATGCCTGTGGCACCAGGGACAGGCTCCCACCGAGCCAGCTAGGCTCTGGGCCAAGTGCCTCATGCACACATCTGGGCCAAGCTCTCTTCCTGGTCCTACTAGAAGGGCTTTTTTTTTCACCAGTGTGAGGTGGATCTTTGTAATAGTTCTTTGGTTCAGAGGTCCTCATGGCACACAGTCTGGGCTGGCCAGGGCAAGGGTGCTGCTCAGCCTCTTTTTTTTCCTTCCCTCCCCATCTAGCCAGCCTGTACCTGGCAGATCTCTCTAGTCAAAACTCTCCCCCAGAAATGTTTGCAATTGCTATTGCATTTATGAATATTTGGAATGTACTCCCAGGATGAAAGACTCCTTACTTGGTTGCCTTTCTTGGCTAATTTCATTCCATTATGCCTTGTTACATGACTCCTTTAATGCCAGGAGTTCCTGTAGGGCAGCACTATCTCTTCAAGTGATCCTTCAAATATTTGTGAGTACATCTCTCATTCTCTTACCAAGAGAGGTGAGATAAAGCTTAAGAAACCTCAGCTTTTCTACTGCTTGGCTTTATCTTTTTTTTTCCCCCTCTTAAAGCATTCTTCAGAATTTGATGTGCTTTAAATTTAACCATTATTTTCCAGACACCATTAACCAACAAAGAGTGCTTTGTTACAGGCAATGGTGAATAGCACGGTGCAGTTTACAAAGTAATATCCTCCTAAATGCTACTGAATGCAGCAGTCTGCTTCACTGTCATAGGCTTGTGATTAATAGAAATTTGGACATAGCCTTGGCTTTAAGAAGTTGCAGACCAGAGCACAGAGGGGGTCTAAGGAATAAGATAACAAGAAAGGGAGGACACAGATATTCCATGAAAAATGGGCAGATTTTCCCTAAAGAACAGACAACAGAAAATCCACACAGAGTGAGCACATTCATGAAGTATGTGGTTTTCCACAGGCACTGTATCACTGTACGCAAGTACCAGTAGGGACTCACTTGCCTCCACACACTGGTGAGACTGGAGCCTGATGCTTTTGGACTCAAGACTCGTACCTTGTTTATAAGGGGGGGCTGAGGAGGAGCCTCTCTGACCTCCTGGGTGTTTCTAAGTGGTAGCTCAAGCTGAGTATCTCATCTCATAGGCATCTGCAAAAGAACAAATTGCAAATCTAGTCCTCTTCCTTTTGCTTTCAAAGCAACTACGTGAAGTAGACTTTGACCGTACTGGAGACTCGTGTACCAAAGGTTCTGCATCAGATCTCAAAACTCCACATTTCATGTGAAACTCATGGGACAAGAGAAAACCTACTAAGAAATGAAGGAAAATAGGCTGGAAGGCCTTGCTTTTTCTTGCTCAGCTGGGACAGGAGCTCATCTCGATAGTGCTGGAAGACAGAAGCATGCTGATATGTGCTCTTCAGCACAGCAAAGACTGGACTTTTAAGCAAGGTGGTGAGCTGATGGTCTGAGATCAGCAGTGCATTTTGTGATGGAGGAGGAAAATGCAAGACATGAAAACTAGAACAAAGAGAGGTGAAAATCAAGGTGCCTAGAAAATTAACCTTCTGTATATTAGGTGGACTTTATATATATTATGCTGGTGTTCTATAACGTTTATACTCAAATCAAAAGGAAGTACAAAATACTGTTTGGTAGATTGCTGCAGTTCAATGGCCATCAGCTGTTCATAAATCAAGTACACAGACAGACTGCAAACTGCCTTGCTGCCATGCCAAAGACACAGTGATTAATGCTTCTCTTATGGATTAGGGAGGCACTGAGGTAATCTTGTATGCAACTCTAAGATGCTACCTTTTTTTTCACTGCCCAGCTGAAGGCCAAGCAAAGTTTAGTCAATATTACTCAGAATTAAACTGCTAAGATTGTGCCACGTGTTTTATAACATACACGTGTGTCTGCAAGTGTCTTTTTGATTTTATTTTTTTTTTTGTAAATTCAGTGACTACTATGCAGTAACTTTGTCAGTATTTTCTTCTTACACTTATTTCCCTATTTTGTGCTATGTAAGTTTCTGGATAGGCTGCATTTTAGCATATACATACATGTAATTCTCTTTCCTTTGCTGAGGCAGTTTTTCAGTCTCTGCAGTGTGGCATCAATCCAGTGTCTACAAATCATCTAGTCTCCTCAGCCTGGAGAAGAAAGGAATTGCTAGAAATTCCCCTGATTCCTCAGGGAGAACAAGAAAAAGAGTACAAAGACTCTCGGGGGGAAGAACTGTGATGCCCTTGTTTTTATGGAGTCAGACCTCTCCCTCCCAGGAGTATCAGGAGGGGTCTGGGACTTTCACAGTGTGGGTATTTCACAAATGGCAGTCCCCATCCTCTGTGCTCTCCAGACCATAAGTCAATCTCCTCTCATATTCCTCTTGTATATACGGTGTGGGTATTTCACAGATGGCAGTCCCCATCCTCTGTCCCCTCCAGACCATAAGTCAATTTCCTCTCATATTCCTCTTGTATACAGATTCCCACTCATAAACTCAGATTAGCTTAGTTCTTGAACAGGGAATACATAGGTGTAGCTAGACTGTTTTTCCATAATTTATATGTTCTGAAAAACTTGAAGGAACTGTAAGGTCTGTAAGAACCCCTCCTCTCCAGTGCCTTGCTGTGTTCCCTGCTGTTTTCTCTTCCTACATGCAAAGACTCAGAGGATTCATTAACGAAATTTCCTAATCTCATTAATTGACCAAGTGTGGGGGGAAAAAGTCACAGACACTGATAAAGCTAATACGTGACTCTGGATTCCCACATTTGAAACCAGATCTTATGATTTGGATGTTCTTACACAGCTGATGTGCAGCATTGGCTATTCTGTTGCTACCCACAGCATCTGTCTAACACTCACACTTGTGTGATTCCAGTGTTTTTAACTGAATGCACTGTCTGATGAATGGCAGCATTCTAACCTAAATTGAAATATATTCGTTGAAATCGTTGTTAGAAAAAAAAAATCTAACTCTAAATTAAAATATATATATATTCCTATATGACTTCATTTGCTGATGAAAGAAATAAGTGAAATGAAATGAACCAAAATGCAAAACACATCCCTACATTCATAGAAAAAGTAATTTGCTGCTATTTTAGCAAAATGCTCACAGAACTCATGCAACACATTTCCTCAATTTCTTGTTATTATAGGGCAATTGTTCTACATTTCTAAAAAGGCTTAGAGAAACATAACATTCTTGTCTGAGAAAAGTGTAATATTAGTGGACAAACTGGTCACTTGATTTTATTTGGCTTCACATAATAAGGTAGCTGTTGCATTTTGAATAAGCGAAGATACCCATTTTGTTTCAAAGATATTGCTGTATGCACATCTCACTGTTTTCCTGCTTCATTCAGTCAGTAGATATTTTATAAAGCATACAGACTGATGCAAAGAACACATCAACAAATACTTTGAAATTATTCATCACTCTCTTTTTGTTATTATGCATTAAGAATCCACAGACAGTTGTCTTTCAAATCTTCTACTAGACTTTCACAGTTCAGATTTTATGCAGGACACAGGTTCCATGAGAAACACTCATCAAGGTAATTCATATTCTATGTTTATTTGCACTGATCAATCATCAATTAGTCTTTTAAATGTATGAAATTCTTCTTTATGTTCCTCTATTATCCATTTCTCCCTTATATAACTGACTAGTCTTTTTGTTTAACTTTCCAAGGCAAAACCAAGACTCTTTGGAATCTTACAGAAGCTCAAAATTAAAAATAACGTTAATGGTTCTGGGTTTTCCCTCAGTAAAATACTAAAAGGGATATTTTATTCACATTGATCTTCCCTTGCATATATTTTCTGGTTCAGTAGGTTTCAGCTACTTTCCTTTTCATTCAAAATAAAGTTTTCAGTACAAATATTTCTTTCAGACTATTCAAATCTTTTAGCATGATAAACAGGCATTGCAATTTGACTGAATCACTATGTAGGTAAACAGTTCTTTACTCCACAAAAATGACAGAAAGTGTTGTGACAAGGATTTTCTTTCTCCACATACAGTTCTAACTCTTTCAGACATTCAGAAAAAAAAAAAGGTATTTACACTGAACACCTTGCAGTTAAGGAATAATAAAAGCTCTTTACTAGATATGAGTCTCATTTCAGAATGTCTCTCATTTGGGAATAATTCTATCCCTTTACATTAGTTAATAAGATAGGTCTGATTTTAAGTACCTTCAGACCCTGAGAAGATGAAACATTCGGGTTTTGCAGTATGTGAACATCTTCCTCAGACTTCTCAAATCATCTTGAAATACTTGTTCATGGACTACAGGGGTGCGTGGAGGTGCAGGGTTAGGGAATGTGCCTTAAATCTTGCTTATCATTGTGCTTGAGATCCTTACACTCTTAATTTCTACCTTAGAAATCCTGATAATTAAAGGTATCATGCTGTTCTTGATACATGAAAAATGTCAGTACACATTTACGGTGTGGATCTGCCCAATTGCTACGTGCTGGCTCAATGTCACAAAACTCAGAGATTTGGATTTGTGGAACTTGGCATTAAATGGACACTGCTTCCCAAGGGTATAGGATTCTCTGCTTACATAGTAACAGTCACTCTGTTCATCAAACAAGGCATAGCAAACACTAAATAGGAGTAGGAAGGACATTGAGTGTGTTTTTGTTGCTCTTCTCACCAAACAGATTACTGATGGTTTACTGCAAGGAGAATATACAGTGAATAAAAGCGGTCCCTAAAAAAGGCATGGATACGAAGTAGCAAGTATAAAAAAATGATCAATAACATTTCTCAGCTTTTTGCAGGAGAAGAGGAGCTTCCCTTTGGAGGATTCTTCTCTTGAATTAAAGACAGCGTTCTGTTAGCCAGAGTCTCAATGGCCTTTGCCTTTTTTAAATTTTCCTTTGGCAAAGATGTGCCCTTGGCTCTATGGGTACTAATATGAGAGGTGTGGACTATGGATTTTCTTACTTCTGATATGGTTTAAAACTGAAAGTGTAAAAATCTGACAAGCAAGTTTTAGCAGATACACATTTTGATTATTGTGACTCTAAGACTTAGGCCTGGTGATGTCTTACACCAAAGAATAAAAACATTTACAAAGCCCCAAGTCTTTATGATAACGGTCAATGAATGATCAATAAATGCAGAAAACAGTTCCCCATGATGTCAATGGCTCAGAGGAGACCAACAGTTTAGTGACATTAAATTGCAGCTTTTCTCATTAGAGCTCTAGGTAAGGTATGTATGCCCCATGATTAATGACAGATCATTTATACAGTATTACTAGCAGGCAAATAATTCTAATTACCAATAACATTAAATTATAATCAGTATGCAAATAATTTACATAATGTAATGAAGTACCTGGTCATTACAGGGCAAACAATTCACAACGTTAACTGAGGTTAGTCTGTTATCACAGAGTAAATAATATTAGAAATTAAAGCCAAGCTAATATCAGGTTTTATCCAGTTAACACCCAGTGAGCATATCCCTAGCAAAACACATCAGACCATGTAAAGATGTCAAGTACTTACTTTAGTGTCTAATACAATGCAACTTGGATATAACATGTAAAAACGTCCTATCAAGCAGGATGTTACTGCCTCTCTGGAGGTGTATGAATGAGCAGCTTGGAGAATTCACAGTGAAGCTTATTGTGTTTTATTGCTTCATGGATTTTCCTGCTTTCGAAGGGTTAAGTCTTCAGATGCTGGCCACAAGATCCTGCTTATTATATGAAGGATAAGGCACTGTGGCAGTCACAACCATCCCAGATGAGGCCGATCTGTGTTCACACATTTGAAATATAGCTGTAGAAGTAGCATTCTACTAAAGCTGGCATTAATCTAAATCTATTAATGAAGTTACTTACAGCCATGGAATTAGGTAATTTTCTAATCCAGCATATAGAGCATCCAATCAGCCAGAAATATGGTGGGAAAGAAGAGAGTATAATATACAGGAGGTAATAACATATCTCGGAAAAAAAGCAAAAGAAAGCCCAGAGAACACTGAATTAGTATAACCGTGAAAATATGGATGCAAGGACTGAGTTATATGCTTCACTAAGGAGGTGAAAGTATTAGATGTCAGGGAGAGGTAAAAGGAACAGTTGCTTTTCAGCTTTTCATTCTCCTACTGAGAGGAAAGAATGAGAGGCAGACAGTGTTGCTGAGAATAATGTCTGCAAGCTAACAAATGTATTTGTGAGGTTCAATACAGACAATTTTTTTACAGAAGAGAGACTACACTTTATTTGCCTGTTTTCATTTTCTTTTGTTTTCTTAAATCATAAAGTAGAAGAGGATATTTGGTTATGAAGCTGGACACTCAGGCACAGTCAATAACCTTAGGGACATTAAACAGTTTTTCACGTGTCCTTGAGATGCTGAAGGACATTTGGACATCAGCAGTGAATTCTACTTGACATGTCCATCCATGGTAAACAAATCAGAGAAAAACCCTTGATTTGAACTCTGTCCTTATTCACTACTACTCTTGTGACTCATTTTCGGTTTCCCAGTATCTCATATAACACCACGTTAGACCATAGACAGATGTCCTCCTTAAGATCCCAAGTGCCTATTCAACCAACCCTGGCTGTCTGCACAGCCAGCAGCTGGAAGCTGTCCCCACCATGCTGCTCCTGGAACGGATCTTGGGAGGATTTGCTAAAACACTTCAGGCAAACTTAGCCCATAGTGCAAACCACTTTCATCAGCTGTTTAAATTAACCCATTTGTGGTTGTCTGCAGCAGATTAGCAAATGCTGACAAAATTCCTCCTGAGGACAGTAATTTCTAGCATAAGCAAGTAGCATACAGCTGGGGGAGACAGAATATTTCCAATGGGCATAGCTGTGCCAATGTCTCTGTCTGATTTTAGGTGGCTATGATGAACAGTAACTGAGTGTACTGACAGCAAGTTAGCCAAATTGAGGTCAGCCGAAGTGACGAAAGTGTGGGGCACAGTCTTGGGTTTTGGGATGTTTAAGTACCTCAAAAAAGAGCTTTGTTTTCATATATGCTGCCTGGTTTCTACTCTTGTGGAAGTTCATGTAAATGGCAGATGCATAACACCTGTGAGACCACAAATTTATTCAGACTTCTCACTCTGTATTAAAGCACTAACTTTATTCTTAGCTTTGGAAGCTTTACTTCTGTGCATAAAACCTTCTGAGGTTTTAATAAATTCTCTGTAAAGGAATCTTAATCTCACTTCACAGAATCACAGAATCATTATGTCTGGAAAAGACCTTGTCATGGTTTTGCCCAGCCAGCAACACAGCACCACAACAGTCTCTTGCTCTCTGCCCCTCATCCACTCCCACCCTTGTTAGGATGGCAGAGGCCCCAGCAAAATTAGAGGAAAAAAGATAACCAAGGATGTTGTGAATCAGGACAAGGGCAGAGAGGGCTCACTGCCAGTTATGGTTCTAGGCAAAACAGACTCGACTACTCAACTTGGGGAGAGGAAAGTAGGAAAGTTTATTCTACTACCTACAAGAAACAGAACAAAAGCAAAACCAGAGCAGAATGATGAGAAAAATACAACCAGCACTTTAAGATCTCCCCCCGTTTCTTCCCAGACACAGCTCACTGCTCCCGATATCTCTACCTCCTCCCCCATCAATGGCTCAGGGGGGCAGGGAATGGGGGATGTGGTCATTCTCTCACAGATGGGATCTGCCTCGTCTAAGAGGAGGATGACTACTCACATTCTTCCACTGCTCCAACACAGAGTCCCTCCCAAGGAACACAGTCCTTAATGAACTTCTCTGATGTGGGTTCTTCTCAGCAGCTACAGCTTCTGCTCACAAACTCCTCCAGCATGGGCCTCCTGTGTCACCAGCAGCATTCTGGGCACCTTCTGCTGCAACTCCGCCCTCCCACAAATTCACAGCTTTCTCCAGGCACAGTCACCACCCCTGGAATGGGGTCCTCCATGAACTGCAAACAAATCTCTGCTTCACCACCCCTCTCCACAGGATGCAGGGGAGTCTCTGCTCCAGCACACTTCTTCCTCTCTTTGCTCACTGACCTTGGGTTCCACATGGTCATTTCTCTCTCCTCCAACTCCTTGCACCACCACCAACTGGAAAAGAAAAATAAGAACAGCAAGAACCCTCCTCTTCTGGCTGCTTCTTCTTAAAAAGTGGTTGTGGAGGTGCCTAATTGACTCAACCTCAGAAGTGAGTCTGTCTCAGAGCTGGGGAGAGTTTTGAGCAACTTCTTACAAGAGCCATCTTTACAGCCCCTTTACCTTTTCCAGAAATGGCCTCACAAAAACCCATGACAGTACAACTACTAATCTCATACTGCCAGGCCGATCACTAAGCTAAACCATATCCCTCACCATTTCATCCATGAGTCTTTTTAATATCTCCAG